>JAQJVL010000872.1:0-330597 GCA_035578905.1 Stictocephala bisonia
GAAACCACCTACATAGCCGTGGGTTGATTCCGGATTATGTTCACTCCGTCCTTGGGATAGGCTGCTGGATCCTTAGGTAAATGCTTGCTGAAAGCCTCTGTAAATGAAAGTGCTGATATCACAGTGATAAAACTAGTGTTGTAGCCCATTTCATGTTTGCCGAGACAAAGTGGATTAATTAAATATCAGATCATTCTCTGGATCCCATGCATCAAGTCCTAATCTTTGAACTCGCAGGTTAGACTCCATTTCTCCATTCACTCACTTTCTCCACAGTAAAATTTACTATCTATCTATTTATTAGACATACTTATCTCCAAGTCTGCCCTTAGGGTACAGTTAGGAAACCAATACGCCCAAAGGGTTCTCCACGTGGGCGAAACTATCTTTCTTACTGAATCTCTGCTCATGCATGCTGCTTCATCATTCAATGGTCCATATTTTTAATGACTTTATGTATTCTTTGTAATTTTTAATTAGCTAATCAACAACTCTGGTTAATTAGCTACCACCCACTAACCCTAGTTTTAGTCATTTTCTTCATTAATCCTTAAAAATTGAAAGTAAAAACAAGCAATAATGTGTTATAATTCTATAACAATGTATGTCCTACTGAATTGGTATGGAGTGCTACCCAACATCATAACACCATATAACACTCTCTGATTACTTACAATAGCATAATATATTTTTATTTATCTAAAAACTATATGTTTTAAGCTTGAAAAATATAGAATATGAAATTTAACCTAAATAAGCAAGACGTAAACAAGTACAGTGGTATTGATCCACCCACACACCCATTCATGTACAGTGGTATTGACCCACCCGCCCATCCATACAAGTACAGTAGTATTGACCCACCCACCCACCCATACATGTACAGTGGTATTGGTTTGGTATACGATTCATTTACAATAATGTACAAAATTCTAATTTAATTTCAAAATACTAAAATTACTAGCATACCATAATAATTTAAATAATCCGCCCGCCCATACACGTACATTGGCATTGATTACCATTGCACTTATATTGGTGGGCGGCTGGGTCGTTATCACTGCACGTGTGTGGGTGCGTGGATAGGTCTTTACCACTGCATGTGTATGGGTAGGTGGGTGGGTCGTTGCCACTGCATGTGTGTGGGTGCGTGGGTGGGTCTTTACCACTGCATGTGTATGGGATCCTCCCAAAGAAGCACGGCATTCTAACGCTTAGACAGTATGTTAAATCTATATACCTTGTCAACTTAGAGCTCGTCTTTGATTGAAATTCGATACTTTATGAGTTTTTGATTTCAGGGGTTATAAAAAAAATGTTTTCCGCTAAGCCAATTTGATGTGAACTATCTGAGTTAATTTCAATTATCAAACAAGATATAGTTGAATACGCTACACAGTTTTACATATCTCAAATCTAACTACTGCCGACAGCTAACAATTCGAAGTACATTTACATATAGAATTCCGAAGTTTGATTGTGGCTACTGAATGCTGGAGTGGCCAGTTACAACAAGGGTTCATGCATTATTTAGTTTTGAAAATGCCCCTGACTTTCGACACTCGTCAACTATGCGCTTATGAGATCGGGACTGTGGTAAATTCCTTTCCACATCAACTTTTCGTTGGATAATATAGCTTTATTGATGGTTGTTAACTTACTAATGTTTGTGAAAATCGTCTGAAGCAAACTTTCGTTTAACTATTCGATATAAATGCACTATAACTGTTAATTAAATCTTCATATTAATTAATTTACAGTTAAAATTTACGTAAAAAACGTTTAAAATATACTATTTAGTGGGACGTACTCAGCTGCAATGTTTGCACTGGGAAATATATGAACAAAATATTAATATAAAATTTATTTATTTTAATTTAGTTTCAGAAACGTAAAGTTAACTCAATACTCGGAATTTAAAACATTTTTAAAACTTTCTTTTGGACAGTTGCAAATTAAAAACGAAAAACCGGGATTCAAATCTCAAAAGAAAATAATGTAAGGAAACATAAAAATTATAATTTTCATAAAATATTAAGGAATTTTCATAAAAATATAAGAGGAAACTACCCGTAATTATATTTTTGCTCAATGTGGCACATCCCAAAGAAAATATGAAATAATTGTTTTATTGTGTACATAGTTTTGGCCAGCTATAACCACTTCAAATTTTACATTAATATTTTTATCGATATTATAGTTTTATTGGTTTACACACTTTTGAGAAGTTATATTTAAAATTTTACATTTACTTCGTTTCTCACACGTTTACTTACCCCTTTTAAAATAATAAAGGCAACTTAAGTTACCTCTAAATTTTCTTAAATTCGTTATTAACCATATCTCTCTTTTTATATACTGATTTCAATTAGTTCTTTTGAAAACAAGATTATGATACCTTACATGTGGCTATTTATGCTATATTGTAGCTAGCTTTAATTAAATATCGAACTAAAAATATTACAAAATAAACTATTACACAAAAAATACAGCTCTAAAGGTCTACAAGCACACAAAGATAAGGACAACTGTTTATTAGTATAAGGTGTTGTTTTAGAGCTGTTTTATCGTCTAGATTGATTAGGGTACATATCTCACTGCTACATCATCATAACGGCTTATACAACGTCATCACCATCATCATAAAGTTTATGTTCATCCCCCGGTACATGTTGTTACACTATCATCCATAAACCTACCGAGTTGCTTACATTATATTCATTTATACACACCCCAACACATAATTTATAACTCTGTAGTTTTGCACATTCGTGTTAAAATACATGCTCAACCAAAAATATTCTCATAAAAACAGTGCAAATACTGTGCCATTTGTAAATTTAATATTGCAACACTTATAAATAGTTTGTTGCACTGTAACGAAAATAAATCACAACGTCAAGGTCAGCTATGAGTTTGTTCCTCGAGTTTAGGTCAAAGGGTGTTTAATGACTCAAAGAAAACCAATGAGGTTATTTATTTATGTGGTACTTTCGACCCTCTGTGAGTTATCGAGTTTCACTTGAATGTGATGCGTGCCACATTCTTGGTAATTAATGCGCAGTAAATATTATTTTATGACGTGAATATGGAATAAAATTATATTTTTAAAATGATGAAATGTGCATGTTTAACGAAAATCTAGAAAAAGATGGAGAAGTTATAGGGTTGGTTTTATATAACCTATAACATTTATTTTACAAAAGAATATATTAAAGAATTATCTTAGAAGTTATATATATTATATATATAATATAATATAATATAAATTTTTAACATTATAAAATATATTAACACCCTGTTTATAAAACATTGTAAAATTGTACGTAAGAAAGTTAATTGATAACCTTTTTATAATGTTAATAAGTTAATTGAGTTTCCTTTTATAACCTTTTATAAACAATAAAACACAATATATGTTTGTAACATAATGTCATTAAAAGGTAAGCAAACCGTTAAGTGTTACAGGAACGTAAATATGACGTGGTTGAACAATGAATATCCCCCCCCCCCCCGGTGGTTTTACGTAGATTTTTTAATAACTAACATCCTCATAGGACGGTTATTAGTTAATATTTGGGTATATATATATATATATATATATATATATATATATATATATATATATACATATATTCAGAAAAAATATACAAAGAATTAAAAGCTAAACTATACGACCATGATTTATAAATTATAGAATGTTTGAAATATTAATTTAAAAGCACTTGTTGTAATAACTTATTTAAATATAAACTGCAACTTCTGGATGTTATGTAAAAATGGAATGTAACATTTTTTTAAAGCGTTCAACGTTAACTAATCGATACGAACAATTATCATAAATAATATAGCTGAAATTAAATTATGGTTTTAAAGTGATAAAATCTTTATCAGTGTGTACATAATTAAGTGTAAAAGAGATATATAAATATATCATCATCTCGCCACAACCAATCTAGACAACGAAATGTTCAAACCTACACACCACCATAAATATTAAAGTAGAAAACAATGTATCATTTATTTAACTTAGTCGCAATAAAATATCGAATTTAATTTATGATTTTCTTAAATTCCAACTTTGCCTCTTAAAATGGGCCACCCAATAGCTCCAATAAGTAGGCTCAGGTGAGCTGGAGATGCCAAAAATCTAATTGACTAACCCTCACCCTTACATCCCTCCATTACTCACTGTGCTGGGCAAGTGTCTTAGAATATACTTCTTTAACAATTTTTATGTTCATTCCATTTTTAGAGTAGTCTAATTAATACAATTTAACGCGTATGAATATTAAAAAAATTCTGATTTTCCAGTTTTATAAATGTTGTGAATTGAGGTGGCAATAGGAAGACAGTGCTGTAACCCAGCTACTTAGAGAACAAGTGTTTGGGTGACTGTAGGTGATAGGTTCTTTGCCCGGTTCACTTAATACCGATATGGCGTCCGCTCAATGGTTGCTATTGCTGTGAACACTACTGCAGAAGTCTGGATTGTCCATGTTAGGTGGGAGTCAGTGTCCGGATATTGTGTAGGGGAGAGAACTCAGTATGAGACTTGTCAATTAGCTATAAATCAGACTAATATTACGTGGTTTGGATTCCACATAAAGCTGAACGTCTCTCAGTTGACTTTTTTTGGGCTATCGATAAACGGACCTTTATGAACATAATGTGAAGTCAGTTAGTAGTCAGATGACAAAAGTCATCCACACCCATACTACACACATATAATGATTCGTGTCTCCTTATAAAATCTCACATATTGGTGTAGTCATCCTAATCTGAGAATAACTAGGGAAAAAAATTAACTGTATTTTTTTATCTGTGTAATGAAAGGTTCATTAAATATGCCAACAAAGAATAAGATATATTTACCATACAGTGTGATAAATAATCAAATTATAACTAAATAAATGCTAGTTGGTTAATCATACAGGTCTCCCTAATACAACAACAGCTATTGGGGAGACCTTATAACTTTTTTTTTAAACTGGATTTCACATTTTATATTAAGCTTAGCTCTCCAGAAATGTTTTTGTTAAACAAAATATATGTATTAATAGAAGTGAATATATTCGTAGCACTTTAAGGAACATAATATTGAAATCATATTCATAATTTTTTGAAGCTAAGCTTTGTTTTATATATTACACAAGAAATCAGCCTATAGCCATTATAAATTAATCTTTGCATAAACTACTAAAACAGGAAGTCTCCCTAATATACATGGTGTTTTTATTAGGTTTTATATTTATTTTGTATTTTAAAGTGTTCGTCCTTAATAAATAAAGTATTGTGTATACCTACTAGAAAATTTTCTATTTCATTAACATTTACTTTACTAGATGTTGATTTGTGTAAGTTTATGATTTATAAGTTTAAATATATTTTGAGGTTAAATATTTCAAAGAGAACAGGATTTACGCTATTTTAGTTTGTCCTTTTAACTTTAGCTGTGCAACAATTTTATTTTATTTGTTAATATAACTTGCAATTTTAGTTCATCTTTTTCAAGAATATTGCTCGACTTTCACAACAAAATTATTCTATAACCTTACTTACGAAGATTTTTTACTACCCTAATATATATTTCATTAGCATGATCAATATCTTTTATTTGGTGATGAATTAAAATAATATTATTGCTGTAATTTTTATGATATCTCTTAAACTATGTTCGGTTTTCATCCTATTATTTCTTGACGAACGTCATATATTATAAAGTAAACAATGAGTGTTTTTATCAAATTAATACGAGTAAATAAAGTGTACAATACATTGTGATATCTTTGAGCTATATTCGCATATTATTTTAACTCTATGTAAAACTCTTTATTTAGATGTTTTTGGTATGAATGAATGTTTTTATAATGCGTAACCTGAATTTTTTATAACATAGTATTTTATTTTTAATATATTGTTTTTAATT
The DNA here is from genome assembly GCA_035578905.1 of Stictocephala bisonia. Taxonomy (NCBI): domain Eukaryota; kingdom Metazoa; phylum Arthropoda; class Insecta; order Hemiptera; family Membracidae; genus Stictocephala; species Stictocephala bisonia. The sequence continues at coordinate 5,930 of JAQJVL010000872.1, forward strand.
TTATATAAATAATTATAAATTAAAGAATTGTTACGTAATTTTATAGAGTACGTGTAAAATCAACATAAATAAAAATACTTGGATTTGTTTAAGCAAATCTTTACTTATGAATGGCCTGACATGAAGATGTCAAAACTTTGAATATCAAGATATAAGGAAAATTTTCAACTGGCTATTGATATTTACTCTAAATATTAAGTTTTCAAACTTTTAAACGCAGAAGGGTCTTACTTCATAATTTGAAGGTAAGTTCCGAACTATTAATAAACTATTTTATTATTTAAAATTAACTAAAAAATACCATAATCTTTTAAGTTTTAAATAATATAAATAATCAATAGAGTTTATAAAACGTAAAATATAGACAAATATAATTGTATTGCATAAGACAAGTAACATTAAGTTTTTTTTTTTACTATACAGTCTATAAACATGGCTAAACACGTGAGCGTTTACTGCCAGTTAATTGTTGAAGTGGATTAAGCACCAAGGGCCCTGCAGGATACGCCTTAACAGTTCTCATTCCCTTAGGGTTCACTGCAGAGTAAAAACAGAGGGTAGATGTTCAACGTGGAGTAACTTTCAACTAAACTATGTGTGCACGTCTAAAATAGTCACACTAATTTCATGAAACGTAGAGGAAATGATCAACAATATTTCACCATCCATTTTGTATGAAAATAAACTAACAGTGGATCAATTTTATGAATATTATTTACTTTAAAATATTAATATAATAACTAATGTATACAAACTAAAATGTATATTTATAGGTCAACTGTTATTTATTTTAGGCTAATTATCCATAGTGATTTTATAAACTAATTACTAACATTGTTTGTTGAAAAACAGGTGTATATCAATGCAGTAAACTTTCATTGGGCCACAGCAATCCATTTAGGCATTAAAGCCGTATGGAGATGAGTCAAACGACAGAATGACCACATCAAACGTTAAAATTAAAAACGCTGTGGATCACCAAATACCGTGTGATACATTTGAATTGTGACCTAATTAAGTCTGAACGTTTGATCTCAAATTTGACTTTATTATTCATAACCGATCGTTTTAAAAACATAATGTAATTTAATGCTGGGAAGTTTAATATAATAGCTAAAATAATAAATTACATTTGAGCTACTTCGTCAATTGATTACGAGAAAAAAGGTTTTTGTTCATAATAAATATATAACACATTTTCCACATCAATATGCAGTTCAGATGGGCTATCAACTACCATTACACTACCAACCCACTACCAATCATTATCTTCTGGTGGAGAGACGAATCTTGTACCATGAACTTATAATCCGAAGCAAAGTGTTAGCAATAGCTTAGTCCGTAACACAACTAAATAACTAATACCGTACGACTAAGCTGTTGGTGTAGAGAAAAACACTAATTTGGGGATATTTATGATTTGTATACAACATTTACATTTGAATAAAGCTGTGAGTTCTGACACCCCCTATCATATAAAAATAACGTGAGCATGGTATGAAGCTTAGTGACCAATAACCTTCTCGAACATTGCTATCGTCGTTGGAACTTGCATGTTTTTTAGGTTGATAGTACAACAAAATATCACACTCATCAGTTGGTGTTCAGCAGGAGAGAGGCAGCTTGCTACGTATGATAATTACATTCCCAATGCAACCATACACTTTTATATTATAAATACGTATTCATTTTATTTATTGTAGTATAGCAGGACAATTGTTAAAGAAAATGTTTACAAAACATATTTTTAAATTTATTTATCTAGTTTAAAAAATAATACATAAATTTAAAAAGCGTGAAAATAAATGTTAAGTATCATGGATCCCAGGACATAGGGGACTAGAAGGCAACGAGCAGGCCGATGCCTTGGCTAGGGAGGGGGCTCTCAAGCCCTTCACTGGTCCTGAGCCGGCCTGCGGCGTTTCGATTGCAGCTGCCAAAGCAGCAATTAAAAACTGGGTCAGCGCCAGACATCTGGAAAGATGGCGGCGGTTCCCAGGGCAAAGACTCGGCAAGGTTCTTGTCAAGAAGCCCTCCCAGAAGTTGACTAAGTCACTTCTTGGATTAAACAAATCGCACGTTAGGCTGGTGGTGGGACTCATCACCGGCCACGGCAAATTCCGGAGGCATTTAAGAACGGTGGGACTCTTTGCGGAGGATCCCATCTGTCGCCTCTGTGGGGAGGACGAGGAGTCGGCAGAACACATTGTCCTGGAGTGTGAGGCTCTAGGTGCCAGAAGAAGAGCACTTTTTGAAGGCTCACCTCTGGGACAGTTGGAAATTACCAATCTAGTGAAGAAGCTCCTTGACTTGGTCAAGGGCAGCCAGCTTTACGACGATTAGGCACCGGGATTGGCACAAAAAGCCTTAGGCTTCGTTGCAAGGGTTGGCTGGACCAACTATATATCCCCTTTTAAACTAAACTAAAACTAAACTAAAGTATCATTTTGTGTGTTAGTGAGTACATTTCTTTGTTACTGTATATCATACATTAATTTCAAAATTCCATTATATTTAGTTAGAGACGCGCCCAAAATTCACTAACCCATTTAAAAAATCTCATAAATTGGATTATGGAGATTGCATATTTTTAAAATCTCAAATGTTTGTAAATATTGACGTAATAAATATACGTTCCAATAAAAACGATAACCTTGATTACAAAGACAGTGTACTCATATACCCTTGGCTGGTTTTCTCAGAAGGTTTCAGAATACGCCTGATTACCCCGGACTAAACACTGCCATGAGATAACAGTCTCCAAGACCTTTTCCTGCTACAGAAAGTATAATTGTAGATAAATATCCTTCAGTAGCCAGGAGAAATGTTTAAAACTACTCGCTTTCATGCATTCAAGTCTAACTTCCAATATTGACAGACCACTTCTGGGCTTGTTTTCAGACCATTTACTGAATTTCGCAGACAAAACTACTTGAAAAGAAATTTCCTAAAAATACTATCCCTCGTTTATCTACTTCTATTTGAATATTTCCTAATAATTATTTAAAACTAATATCAGAATATATAAGATAAAAAAATCCTTATTATAACGACATATGATTGTTAACCTTTTTTCACATTATTTCATATTTAGCTAGAATCTATAATATGGTTTAAAAGCTCTTATTAAAATGAAAACCTTTTATGAAAAATATTTCATTCATTGCAACGTTATCATACATAATCACTAATTTTTATAAATAAAGATAAACAGCCACATTTAAAATTTGGAACCGAATTAAAGATCTATGTAAAACCGATGTCATATGTCCTAAATATAAATGATATTTTGATTTTCTTGATAATTCTATATAATGTCCAAACAAAGATTTTTCATAAAATATTCTTATCAAGGCTATTAAATTTTCACTCTGCTAATATTTTGTATTCTAAAATTACTTTTGAATTTAGCTAAATTTTTATTACCCTTATAAAGATTGGATTGTATACACATCCTTATTATTAAGAGAACAAAATAAAATGCACTAGATTAAATATCATATTAGTCTTCATTACCATAGACGTCAATGGAAAATTATCTAAAACTCAATGAGGGAGAATTCTCTTAGTAATAGAATTCAAGTTCTATACAATATTAGGATTATTAGTATATTGTAATGTACACTGAATTATCTGCAAAAGATCCAGAACTTACGTCATTCTTATATCTAATTTGTAGGATACATATGTACAGTATAAAAATAATGATCTGAATAGTCTCCAGAAAAGTAAAATAAAAGTATTTCAACGTTAGGTTTAAAATATTGAACACTAATTTTCCTATTTAGTACAGTTTATAAGTGTATTTTAACCTTAAAATGTGTAAAAAAACAAAATTTTTCCATATTCTTATTTTAAAACTAAACATATTATTAGGTTCTGTTGAACAGTTAAGTACACTACGAGTGTAAATATTGTTTTATAAAGAGCAAAATAAATGATATTGTTTGTTTTATAAATACCATCGTTAGTATATATTATACGTTTTCATACTCTCTAAAACGTAACAAATACATCTTCAAACTCCTATCCTATGTTGTATATTTTAATCTATGTAAATATATATGGTGGAAAATGATCATGTTATCATTACATTACTGATCGTGTCATTTCTTAATTGTTTGGTACTTCATTGTTTAGATACTCCATACAATGTTTCATAATAAGTGGTATGTTCGTTAACAGATTTAGATAAAGCGGTTAACACCCTACTTGTATAGCGTGGGTGGGTGGGAGCTCTTTACTATGGTTACGGTAGGTTTTATACATTAAAATAATAAAATTATTTAGTTATTATTTTAATTTCCAGTTTATCAAAACAATTTTACTGCTAAAGTTAACGATATTTAAAAAGCGAAGAGCTGTAATATCGTTATATTATGGCATGTACAGATTTGATAGAACAGGAGTGTTTCAGTCACAAAAATATCTAAGAAATAGATAAAAATAAATACTTTCAATCTATTGATATTTTACTAACTAAACCTTTAATGATAATATAAACATTCCATTACCAAACAATTTCACGTATGTTTAAAAAATTCATGGGCCATATTAAAGAATTTATAAAACCATTCACATCCTTATAATTTACTTGGTCTCATATTATTTTTTTTCACTATTTTGGAATTCATACAATTTATTTTTATTATATTATTTTACAACTAACAACATTTTTGGCCCAATTATGGAAGAGGACATGAAGATAGTTAGACACAAAGAACCAGGAAGTTAGAAAAATGTTCAAAGAGCCTGATATTTCAGCAGAAATCATAATCAGAAGACTGTGGTGGACCATCCAAATAATTATAAGAAACGAATCAAGCATCCTGTACCGAATTTGGAGCAGATATGCTTTTAGAGAAATACACGAGGCAGGACACAAATCCACTGGGAAGACCAAGGTTATCAAATACATGGCTAGACTCAAAACAAAAGTTAAAGACGCACAGTCAGTGGAAGTAACGTTTGGATGTGGGCTGGTCAACTTCTTTAGGGGACAGACAGATAATATACAGTTACACATGGACAGTTGATACATCTCCAGTCGTCCAGCAATATAATTTGTCTAGACTTAGCTGACTAGATACCCGGCGATAGACTAAGATCTTTTAACAGGGTTCGATGATATGTGTTTACCTTGGCAAGCCACATGAGTTTCCGATACATTTTCGTAAACTATTTGCAGGAAGATTCTTGGACTGACAGAACCTATATATTCATTTACAATCTCTTGTTCAGCTAGTAAAGTTATAGAAGAAGGAAACAGCTGCTAGCCCACCGAAACTGTTTACAGCTCTAAAGACGAATCATTCGGTCTCTCAGTCGTAATTGTGTTTCTATTACTAACTTCAGTTTAATTTTGTATTCGATTTTTGCACTTAGAACACGAATTAACTAAGTAGATAGATTTTAACTATCTTACAATTAAATAATTGAAAAATAAAAAATAAAATAATTTTTTAGTATATATTTAACCCTAGTAGGATACACTGGTGTGTGATAAACCACATGAAAATTTTATTTAAATTTTACTCTATTATTCATCGAGAGAGGATTTATTCCGTCTATGTAAATTCTGTTAGTATCATTTCCTGCAGGTACCATAGACTGTCAGTATTAGTACTGCTTTCTGTGAGTCACCAAATAACCTTATTGTCTGTTTGGGGTGTCTGACATTCCAGTATGTCTTTTATGTTGCAATTTTGTATTCTAGTGCTTATAGGATTAGTGCCTTTTCTCATTGTTTTTTAGATACAAAAAAATTAAAATAAAAATGATTTAAGATTTCACTTCAAGAAAGATGACTACATTCTACCCACAAACTTAAAGATTGTTCATAACGTCTACCACATTTTCGTAGTATAATAATTTACATTTAATGAACTTTGTCCCTCTGGCTAAGATATTTATATGTAGTTTTTTATTTATTTTTGTATTTAGTAACAAAAATGACTTGTATATACTAGTTTAAAATTGTTTTCATCCCAATATTTTAATTTGTTGATATTTTTTTGAACGATCTTATTATTACTAGCTACATGTTTTGTCATGATACGTGTCTTTTATTTGAAAAGTGAAACAAAATGCTATAAAAATGATTAAAATGTGTTTAATTCAATTGTTTGACATTATAGAGAAACCAATGTCTTAATTAAGACGTAAAATTCCAAAAAAAAAGTAAAAAATGAAAATAATAATGTGGTTTCTATAAATGGGGTGTGATACACCCCAGTGTGTTCTTTATGTCACAAAAATTAAGTGCGTCTAACCAGGGTTAAAATAAAATTAAGAGTTACTAGTAAAATAAAAATTAAAGTTAAAGGCTATCTTACTTTACCAGATAGGATAGGCTGAAAACCTTTCCTTAACACTAAACGACTTAGGGTAACTTCTGAACTACTGCTTTGTTTAAGAGGTGGTAATTTTATATTACTGAGAGCCAATCTATAAAACAGTGTTATAAGTAACATTCTCACTTTTTAAATTAAATTTAGTTTAATTAAGTAAATTATTATATCTCATACATGAAGTTAATTTATTTAAGGATAATGACATCTTTTCATTATAATTTTAAAATAACGCACAGAACAAGAATAAAATAATACTAAGATTTCTTTCACTTCAGTCTATCTTTATTAGAGGTTATAGATATGAGTAATTGATATATAATGGCGAACATTTCTTGTTTACTGTATCAAATTTAAGTATATAAAGAGATTTTATCCAGTTATAAATGTACATTTTGAAGGTCCATAATTGATAGACCGATAATTAAAAAAAAGTTAGTTTATATAAGAATTATTATTAGTTGGACGAACTATATGCACTATTATAATGCACTATAGAAAATATTTTTTTTCATAACGGTTGATTAATAACATCAAAAACTACACTTATAACAACAATTTATCAACTATATTAGTTTGAGCATTCCAACTAAATTAAGCAATATAAGTAGTCTGGTGTTCCAACTGATAGTTAATTTTATACATACAATAAATGTATATACCTAAAGAATTTTATTGTTGAAAGTTATAACAGTTCCACTAGGGCCACCATAATTCCAGGGATTTATACGAATCCCTTAGGATTCACAAACCTCTCCACAACTTTGTTATTTATGTTCGTGTAGTTGTAGCTACTATTATCACTCTCCCGATTTGTTCGTAGTACATTAGTTGAAATTGAGAGAATATTACTTTTTTAAACAAATATAATTTTTAATATTACATATTAGATGTTTTAATGAGTGTAGCATGCTAAAATCTATTATTACACGCCACAGCATTATATTATGAGTAAAGTATGACTATCATGAAATATTTAATATTTGTGTATTTTCAGGTAAATGTGTCTTTACGTTGTGTACATGAGCAGAATGGGCATTTTGCACATAAACCATCACAGGTTTTATTACAAACACGCGATTTGAGTTTGCCTTTTTTTGTCATATTGTGTAAAAATACTAATGTAATATTATGTGGTAAATATCGTATAAGCGCGTTGTTAATATACATCAATAAATAAATAAGTAAAGAAACAATTTAATACACGATTATTCTAAACATACATTTAACTATCCTAATCTGATTATCATTATATCCGATAAAAAAAAGTTAAATAGTTCAAATTTTGATTACAAAAAAATCATTGAGTCAGGGAATAAGCATTCAAAAAGTGTGTTTTGCTTTTTAATTAAAAATGTTGGTTAATTTTTACAGCAATCATCCTCTAAAACGTATTATTACAGATATACTTATATCATTATTTTCATAAACAGATATATTTGTATAAAATAATATACAACTGAGATATTCTCCCTACACTAAACCTTATTATAATACGTAATTTAAACATTGCTATTCCATTTTTGCTTCAATATGGAAATTCACAGATCTTGAATAAAAATTAGAAATATTTGGAAATGAAACATTTTAGCATATAATTTATTTTATGAACGTTATTTTTATTATTTAAAATCTTGTTTCATGACTGTTTTCTGTTGGGCTTTTAGCTAAAATTATGACGTTCCTTCTGCCAACTATTGTAAGAAATGTTCCAGGCCACAACAAAACATTCATCTAAGTGTCATTACAAGGCAACACTTGGGAGTGACAGTACGAAGTGGCTTTTGTTGATTTGTTGTGTTAGATACTGTTAAACCATCTGTAACACAAAAATGGCGACCAAAGTTTAGAACGATATTTACATTATTGATTTGGGATTTATATATTAGCATTAGATATACATGATAGGCCATAAAAACTGCTGTAAGAAAATGTGTACTAAAATAAAGCATCAAAATACTAAAGCAGGGATTAGAAATGTTATAAAGTTAGTTATTATAGTATTGAACAATAAATATAAACACACACCATATACAGGGTTTCCCATAAGTAAAGTGCCAAACTTCGGGAATTGTTTTATACGTCATAATAGAGAAAATCAAGAATACATTTTTTCTAAAAACACTTCGTTTAGTTAAAGAAAAACGGAAAAATTAAACATTGCTAAAGTAAAATCTTTTTATAAATTTTTATTACCTATCTGTCAATACCAATAAAATTATAATGGAACGAAAAATAATCGGTACACTTTGACATTTGTGTTGAGAGGCAGAAAAAATCCATTTACTTTTTAACCTTTTGCTGCCTCTCAACACAAATCGGTAATTTTTCGTCCGATTTTAATTTTTATGATATTTATGGTTGGTAATAAAATTGTCTAAAAACACTAGTTCTTAGCAATATTTGTTATCGTTTTCCCACAAATTCCGTTCAAACTTTTAAAATGGCCGCTACTTTGAAATTGAAAATTGGATCGAGTTGATTATTTTTTTCTAGAACAGGGTTGTATAATTATAATATTCATAGCGACTTTTATAGAGATCGGTTGAGTAAACTTTGAGATAACAATTATTTTGTGATAAAAACAAAATGTTTGATATCTGGTAAATGAAGTGTGTTTAAGAAACATTATTGTTGATTTTCTCTTTACTTTGACATATATTACAATTTCCCGAAATTTGGCCCTTTACTTCTGGAACACCCTTTATATATTATAACTTATTTTATACTTTATGTTTGAGTTAAGCAATTTTACGAAACTTCTTTATCAAATATTCAACTCTAGAATAGTTATATAAAAGTAAAAATTCTGTAAAACTTGATACAATAACTCTGAGATCATAAACAAGTGATATTATCACCAAATGGCATTATCAAAACTTGTAGTAAAAGTTCATAAACTGTTTGGATGTATGCTTAAACTTCGCAAGTATTATTATTGAAAATAAATGGGAATTTAATGATGTTATTTGGTACGACATAAACTAAATATGTTGTTGAAGCTGTTTTACAAGAAAAATGAATCAAAGAGTTAAAAGTAAACATCCTGTCAAAGTTCGTATTTCAAATTTTAGGAAGTAAACATTTTTTTTGCATTTGATACTTAAGGTATGATTGTAAAATACCCCAACCAATTTCACATAAACAACAAAGAGAAACACAATACTGACAGATTTAGTTTGTATTATGAAATAATTTAATTGTTTTTTTTTCAGGTCCCTCTGTACTTTGTTTTCAGATATATTTTCGTTCCTACTCTAAATAAAAACATTGCTTACGTCTTGTATGGTTGTATTGTAAAGATTAAGTGTCTCTTATCACCTACTTCGTGTTTGATGAAAGTCAATCTCAACTGTATATATAGGTAAGAAACAAACTCAGTTGTTTCATATTAAAATTTAGTTAGGAGTAGGTTGAAATTAATTGGGTATGATATTAGATTAAATTTTACAAAAAAAATAAATAAATAAATATTATATAGTTCTCTTAACTACTACGCTGCACTAAATGTCATGTCCCTCAGATCGACACATATCATAGAGAGAGGATTCACACACTCAGTTTACTCCATCATTACTCAAATTATACTGAAGGTTCTTTCACTCTATGCGACACACAATACTAACTACTCATTCTGAAGGTTCTTCCACTCTATCCGACACACTACACTAAGGGCCCTTTCATCCTCACTGAAATGATACTGAAGGTACTTTCACTCTATCCGACAAGCTACACTAAGGGCCCTTTCATTCTCACTCAAATGATTCTGGAGGTTCTTCCACTCTATCCGACCCACTACACTAATGGCCTTTCCATCCTTACTCAAATGTTACTGAAGGATATTTTACCGTATCTGACACATTACACTAACGGTCTTTCCATCATTACTCAAATGGTACTGAAGGTTCTTCCCCTCTATCCGACACACTGCACACTCACTCAAATGGTACTGAAGGTTCTTCCACTCTATCCGACACACTGCACACTCACTCAAATGATACTGAAGGTTCTTTCAGTCTATCCGACACTCTGCACACTCACTCAAATGATACTGAAGGTTCTTTCAGTCTATCCGACACACTACACTAACGGCCTTTCCATCCTTACTCAAATGGTACTCAAAGTTGTTTCACTCTATCCGACACACTACAACAAACGGCCCTTTCATCCTCACTCAAATGATTCTGAAGGTTCTTTCACCCTATCCGACACACTACAACAAACGGCCCTTTCATCCTCACTCAAATGGTACTGAAGGTTCTTTTACACTATATGACACACTACACTAACAGGCTTTCCATCAATACTCAAATGGTACTCAAGGATCTTTTACCCTATCTGACACATTACACTAACGGCATTTCCATCCTTACTCAAAAATGGTACTGAAGGTTCTTTCACCCTAGATGACACACTACACTAACGGCCCTGTCATCCTCACACTAACATACCAACATGGTCTGATACTAATATAAATCCAATCCTTTCTCTCACACAACTATTTTAAATGCCCCTAATGATCTTTATATTTGATTTTGATCTTGTAGGAAGTGTTTCATGTAATTTCGAACTTGTGATGTATACGGAACATTACGGGAATATACAATTCGATATGTATCATAAATTAGGTAATAGTTGAGATGAATATCACACTAAAATATATGCTTACCTGGCTATGATATAAATTGGTTTCTGCAAGTATGAGTAAAGTAGTTAACATACATTAATTTTTAGAGTAGATATTAGAAATAATGCTTTAATGTTTTCTTTAAGTATAAAGGACTTATATTAATCTTATATACAGAAAATTATAAGTAATTTATAATTTTTTTTATAAAGGAATATTGCAAGAGACTATGAATTAGCATTTAAAGTTAATAGGTATATTAAAAACTTTACGTTCCATTTTTTTAGTATTTGTTGTTTTTCTTACCAGAATTCTAATTAACTAATAATAAAATATCGTTTTTAGTAACTTTAAGCAATATATTTGATTCCTGAGTGATGTTACGTTAATTAAACAACAAAAAACATTATTTTATTGAACAAATTCCGGAATTAAGCCAACGCCATGATATTCAGTCATGAAATACTTTCTTTCGAGTAGATAAACTGTATTTCGACTATTATTTTGACAATATTTATTCTCCATGTTCTGGAAATTATTACTTATCCCTCATTGTCCTTTTCACTGGTTATTTTACTATCAATGCAGTGCAAATTCTTAAGACTTTAACATAAGTTATACTTAAAACAATAGGATACTGTACTGAAACATGGAGAAAACTGTGAACCATCAAGACAATAATCACTAATTTATGCCGATTTTGATAAGGGTAAGAAAAGAAGTTTATGCCAAAATTATTTAAAAGTTACTCAGAGTATTTCAAATCGTATCATCAATATCGATTTCTTTCTTCATAAATGACGTAATCAATAGAAATACAAGTCTAAAACAATTTTTTCTCACGTAATATATACTTAATTCACAGTTGTAATTCTAAAAAAAAACGTTGGTTAGTAGTTATTCAATAATGTTCTATACAAAAACAAATAATATTAAATAAAATAACAAATATAAAAATAACAAAGGAAGTCGGGTATTTTTCACGCGTGACACGTAATAAACATATTCATATAAACTATTGACATTCTAATTATTGTTTCGTATGACATGAAATGGTTTGGCTGGATAACGATATTGTATTTTAATATTGAAACAGCTGTGAAAACGCCTAGTGCAAATATAAGTACATATGTTTAAAAATATCTGATATATTGATATCTATAAACTAATTATATGCATAAGTAACCTATCTAGTTTGTACGCTTTATTATAATCACATAGTCTATTTTAAAACAGTGCCTTTTAATTTAAACAACTCTATAATTTATTACGACTTAAATACTTTTTTGAAGTACTGAATATATGAAATTTTTGAAAAGCAATTTTCCCAAGAATTTCATAACCAAATATTGCCCGTTTAATAAGACAACATTGTTAGGGTCTATATTAAGCAGTTGTCAAATCACATTATTGTCAGCCAAGGCATCTTGTCTGCAGGGCTGTGTCAAGTGTTTAATAAAACAAGCTGGAAAAGGAAATTATCAAATTTTAAAAGGGAAATTTTTAAATAATTATTATCTAAGAAATATTTACTAAAAGAACAACAATTAAAATTTTATAATTTTCCATATTTGTAAGTCTTTAATTTAAATAGTCTGAAAATTCCTTGTGGAGTTATACAAATATTTGCAAGCCCCCTTTTAAAGTATATATCTACAAAACTAATTACAAATACATATTTTACTATAAATAATTTATGATACAGGGAATATTTATATAACAGATATTTATTGTTCTTTGAGTTTCTTATGATATATTATACAACGTTTCCTTCAGTTAAAAGTCTAATTTTAGAAAGTATTTATAATAATCACTATAAAAGGACTGCATGAGAAGGAAACATCTTGATTTTCGTTTGATCATTGTTCTAAATCATTTCATATCTTAAATAATTTGTAAATTTAGAATCCATTTAGAATGATTCCCTTATTTTTTTAAAACACGAAAAAAGATTTTGCAACGACCTACCAGTTTTACCAGTATAGAATGGTACGGTACCTTTTTGACCATCATGTATTCAGTTTCAATAATAAGTTTTGAATTATTAGTGACATAACTGAACTAAATATAAGAAAATGTTCCTTCACTATAATGATGAAAGAAATTAGTAAAGCTAGGTTTGATTATATTTTTCACTTCCATTGCACATTTTTTATTTATTTGTTGCAGTTTACAAATAGTATCATTAAAATGTTACTACTTTTACTATATTTATAATTGTCAGTTAATTGAGTTAGATGATTACGTGTTCTAAATTGGTAAAAATCAGGGAGCTGGTGGTCGTTTAATCCACTAACAGCCTCTGGACGTAAACGTCTTAGGTTCGACACCATGAGCGAGCGACTGTTGGAATGGTAGCTTCACAGGTCCCCTGGTGTTTATCCTCCCGCTACTTCGTAAAATTAAAATAGTTAATCCTTACAACAAACACTGAAACCAATTATTTTGGGATCTGTTGTGCTAACCTACATCAATAACTACATCAATGGAAAATTAAGAATAAAAAATTATATTCTGTATGACTTTTTTTCGAAAAAATTATTAATTTTAAATTCTTATTATAAAACGCTTTGCAACCTTTGAAATTCTCATAAAACATAATATTTGAGTGAATCATTATATATATAAGACTATTCTGTTGTGCATTTCTTAACTATGCATGAAAAATGTGAGCAATAAATCATTGTAAAATGAGACGTATAGACGAAACGTTTATTATTTAAATTAGTTTTTCTTTCTTTCTATTTCTATCACAATACTTGATAAATTGGCAGATTAAGGGTCAAAATTTCTGTAGGTGTGTGTGTGTGTGTGTGTGTGTGTGTGTGTGTGTGTGTGTGTGTGTGTGTGTGTGTGTGTGTGTGTTTGTGTGTTTGTTTGTGTGTGTGTGTGTGTGTGTGTGTGTGTGTGTGTGTGTGTGTGTGTGTGTGTGTGTGTGTGTGTGTGTGTGTGTGTGTGTGTGTGCGTGGGGGGGGGGATTGGTCAGTACCACTGTAAGGATATGGGTGGGTAATAACTGATATATTATAATTACCCACTGATAAAAGCTGATAGTTATAATAGCTTTTATTAACTAATAGAAATTATAAAATAATCTAATAATGCTGTGAAAATTCCAACATAAAAATGTATTATTTTGGAAGTAATAACGCCCACTATACTATTCAATACACGTACAATAATAATAGTAATAATCAATATTAAATGAAATATGCAATACGTAAATTAAGTACTTTATACGATTGACGTTAACATCAGTTTATTTTAAAGGACTTATAATAAAATTAAAAAAAATAAGATATATATATTACTGGCAAGGACTTATATATAAAGTAATTGCAACTTATTGTCATTGCAAGGCTGCAAAACGAGTTTATGAGGAACACTGAGTGTACAACGGCTGTGTGCTATAGTAAATGACGATACGGCTTGTAACAAAGAAAGTCAAAGAAACGTAAAACATATTCATTTTACAACACATACATTTGAACAGCTGCGTGCAAATGGCTACTGGAGGTAGTTACATCCATATAACCTTGTGTGCTTACAGCTCGCATGCAAATACTAAACATTATGTAAATAAACTTGCTGGTAGCCCTGACATTATATTCCGTAATGCGTGCTGCAGCGTTTTATGTACCTGAACGTTGATTGGCCTAACAGAAAAATACAAAGTTTGTTCGTTAGAAAAATAAAACCAATTGTAAATAATACACTTTTAAATATCATTGCAACAATATTGGGTTGACTGACAGTCTTTGAAATGCTATACACATATAACAATGAATTACAATTTACATAATGTTGCGTAACAAAATAATCTGTATCTACAGTTAAATTTTGTACAGGAACCTAATGAAGAATGCAGGATAAGGTAAATTTACTTTCCTTTTTCATTTTTTAAGAACAGGTAAAGAACTTTGAAGGTGTTGTTTTCAATAAATATATATTTATTTTCTTGCACCTCCCAAGATAATATACCGTATTTTAGTATTTTTAAACATATTTTTGTAAATATGTAACAACGTTTTGTAAAATTTTAGAAAAATTAAAATATGTGATCTAATGTTTGAAGTTTTTTATACAAAATGAGAATATAAGCGCCTCAAATTAAAAGAAAATAGATTTTTCCCATTATAAATAAAATAACCAATATTTCTTACAACAAGATCTCTTCCTGTCGAGTCAGATCGAAGTTCGGCAATTTTCCTTTCAGAAGATGTGCTGTGCCGCACAGTGTGAGTGTTTGTTTGATTGTGCGCGACATTTACGTGTCGGATGTGGTGCGTTTGGATTAAATCGACTGTCCTCTGGAAGCAAAATTCCTGCGGCAGAATCATTCATGAATCATACCTTAAGAATCATTCATAAAATAATATATAAAGTCATTAAGAATAATAAAGTCAATAAGAATCATAAAGTCATAAAATATATGATTTATAGAACAGAATTTAATCTGGAATATTGAGAAGATACTAAATTAGTATTAATTTTTTGACAAATTAATAGTTTTAATTTATTTTATTTCACCATTTGAAAAAAGTATTTGTTCGATTTTTAATTTAAAATAAAATATTTTGAAGAAGAAATTTATATTTTTATTTTATTGAACAGTTTTTATTTTGATTTCATTTTCAATTAAATTTTACTAAAGAAGAAAGATTTAATATCTGATCCTGTTTTTGAGAAATTAAATATAAACAAACATAAATTTGTAACTATGCTGATATTTTCAAATAATACGTTACAAATTACTGTTTTAATAGCTCTTGAACGTCAATTAAAATCTAGATGAAAATACATTTATAAACTACCAAATATTTACGCATTATGTTATGACATACTACAAACTGCTCAATGTAATCAATTATTTATATGATGAATCGGTTTTATACACAGTATTACGTAAATCTTATAAACAAACAAACTGTTTGTGACTAAATGACATAAAATAAAGACTACTAGTCGTTGGAAATTAACACAAACTGGTGAAAACATTTTCTGAATAGATTGAAGAGAAGCAAAAGGCTCCCAAAATAACCAACGCAACGTATTCTCGCTGTTTCAACAATTACCTCATAAAACATGCAAGGCTGTTAATATCTCCCCCACTGGAAGTTTCCCATTTAAATATAATTTTACCACGTATTTTTCACTTTCATCACTAATTTAAGTATTGATGCTATTTCGATTACAATTGAAAATACATTTATAAAGTCTTTGTACGTATTATAATGAAAAATAATAAAATTACTTAATTATAAAATGTAAGTAATAAAACGTGACTACGATTATTTCAAATGTAAAATATTATATTGGGTTAGGTAAAATATAGTTTGAAAAGTGTTTATTACATTTGTTATTTTTTAAAGTTCCTAAGTGATAAACTATACCTTCGTGCCTTACGGTATTTATATCTTGATTTACACGTTACAACCATGAAAGCATGATAGTAAAAGTTAATAGGTGAGCTTACAAAACTAATGTATTTGTATTACAAAACTACAATACGCATGTGTACGCTCTTTATAATTAAAAACAGATACACATATATAAAGGAGTACATACAAAATAATTATCCCTGTTGTACTACTATTGAGATGTTTCCTAAGATAACTTATTAATCATTTAGTCTATTCAGACCTTCTGAAAAAAAATTATATGTTTAGTATCTTGTTTTAATAAGCAGTAAATCACATATTTTATTGGCATAAATAAAAATTATACGAGAATTTATAAATTCTAATTTAACTGTTTCAGTTTTATTTAAATATATCCAAACATTAACTAGTAAATTTTATAATATTCCAGTTGTACGATCAAAATATTTGATAGAGTATACGAAAATACCCAATGAGGTGCTGCACGTTTAAAACTACAGAGTGATACATTTGGGATGGCATGGTAACATTATTATTATAACATGGTTAAAAGTAACCATTTCCTGTGCATAGTACCGTGGAATACTGTTTCTCATGTGCAAAATTACTTAGGAACATTTATTTTATATAATATATAACGTTTTATATAACTCAGACGTCAAGTTAATAAACACTTGAATACACAGTCAAAGGAAATACACACTTGGCTGGTTTCCCAGCGAGTTTAAGAGACGTCTGGATGCCCAGACTAAACTCAAGTTTATCACGACTTTTTATTGTTGTACTAAGAGCAACTGTTCATTACTACCCTCTAGTGATCAGCAGAATAGCCTTAAAACTACTTAGTTACTTCCAAACATTTCAGTTAACCTTATATTAACATCTAACTCCTAAGTTTGTTTTTGACCTTATTTGCTGAATTTCAAACAAAATATTTCAATATTTCAAAGTATTACAACTAAATCTTCACTATATGACTCTTCCATTACAATATATTTTATAAAAGTACTTATCAACATTTCTAACGCCTATCTACCCTCTCAGACGTGGTTGTGGTGATCTTGATAGTCGTAAAAAATATAAAATTGTAATTCCACATCATCACTCCACATTTTTAAAACTCATTTAATTTACAATAGTAATAACCTTTGCAATAGTACAATTTACCTTTGCGATAACCTTCCAGAAATTCTCCGGACATTAGACCCACTAGCTGAGTTTAAAAAAAAAAACTAATTTTATTTTTTGAACAAAAGCTTTTACAGCGTTCGGGAGTATTTATCAGACAGTTGAAGCATGTGTATTGTTTGTATTTTACGATCATATAAGGCCTATACTTTGTCTGAAGGTCCGTAGTTAATATGAATTTTGTAATAATTTACTTATTTAATGCAATGTCTTGTACGTATATTGTCAATGAAATAAAGAGTTTTTTTTTTTTATTTTGGTAACATACACTAATATTTAGGCTATATAAGTGTTATAGTTTAAAAAATATAACAATACGTTTTCTGGTGAAGAAGCTCAGTGGCTAAGGCTGTAAGTTTCAATTCAAATGTTCGAATCCTAAAATGAGCTAACGGTCGTTTTATTAATAGTTGATTAAAACTCCCACACAGAGTGGGATTAACTAGTGAGCGAGATTTTTAGTTGAACAAAAAGGAAAATATAGTTTAAAAAGTATACATCATAAGCAATGAAACATAAATGATTGATGCACAAAGTTTTCACCAACTACGCAGTTTGTTTAGCCACTCTAGGAAAAAGAGTGTGAAACGAGAGTAGAGTGTAAAGTGGACGGGAGTGATGAGAGAAGGTTATTTGTCTGCAGGTAAATATGTGAAAGAATACAATCTAAGAATAAAATTTCATAAAATTAATTTATGAATCTCTTCAGTAAGTTGGCCCTACAATGTTATACTTTTACATTACCAATTTAAACGAATATTTGCAATAATAATAAACTTGATAGCTGAAAATGACAGTAATAGTTGTTACAATGAGTGTAGGATTTAGGTTTTGTAAACTGTTCACATTTTACTGATAGTGTATTTTGAAATTAATTTTAAATCTTTGTTATTTTGTATATATTTAAAGTGTTGAATCTGTTATTTTTGTTAATATATTTTATTTGTATTTTTTTCCAAAATTACTGATACAATTTTACGTGACTTTTAACCCCTGACGCACCCTCGAAGTGCAGGGTTACATGATCGCAGTTGCTTTTCATAAGGAACATATTCTATGAAATAAATGCATTCTGATGGCGGATGCACGGGTAATTAGCTGGGTTACCCTTGACCTTCCAGCTCCAGGTTGTGGACAGCTGTTGAACGCATTGTCCATGCCGGAGAGACCGTACTGTAATATGTATGACGATGTTGTATCGACACTTTTACAATTTGTAACAAAATATTGTGTTTATTTTTCTTACTAATATATCCTTAAAAAGAAAAATTAAATAAGTACTATTTTTATTTTACCGTTTTTTGGTTTTCTGTAAAATTTCTTCTTAATTTCATTTAAATTTTTATTTAGTTGAACGAAAACTATAAAGCATAGCTCTGGCTTATTCCACTATCAAATCGAAATTTACTTTTTGTTCTATGCAAATTGTACAGTATAAAAAATTAATATATATATATAAATAATATAATATATGTTATGTTAAATAAGTTGACATTTTTCATACATACATAATATATCATTAAAAAATAAGTTAGTGTTATTTTATACGTATACCAATTATTATTATATTGAATAACAATAATTAAAATGACACCACAAAGTAACAACATATCTTTTTAAATATAACACCTATATTGTATAAATAAAGATCTTAAATATAAATTATATTTAAGTGATAAAAGATATAACGAATTAGCACTACAGTACATTTCTATTTCTCTAATGGCTATTGATGAAAGTAAAGTTTAACAATAAAAATAGTTTTTCATTAAATGCTTTGTAAGACTACTACATTTATTTATTTTTGTATACACTCGTTTATTTTAAAACTAATTTTAAATAGAAAAAAACAAGAGCAATAATTAAAAGGAAGTGAATATTAGAGCAAGACAAGTAATGTCTTTGTTATTTATTATCTTCAACCACTGTGTAGTAATAAAGCGTTTTGTACTGTCTAGAGCTGAGATTAAAACAGTGACACAGATATTTTGTCATTGTTCCTTTAGATTGCTTTTATTTCTTTAAACCCTCACGTTTCCATATTATGTTATTTGAATTTTAATACTAAACATTAAACACTACTGCTGTTGAAGCATTGTTTGTATGAATCATTAATTTATTGCACAATACCATGCACAGCTGATTTAACGCACGTGACGTCACAGTCTACTGCACAGTGTCAAAGTTATAAATACAGTCTGTTCTAATTTACTAGCTCTTTTACAAAAGTACTAAAATAAACTACTCAACTTTGAGGCTGCATGTTTTCAAATGTACTCGTATTCATAGCAAACTCCTGAAGGTATGGATAAAGACTGTTTGTATAAAAATATAAACGTATAACACCTATGCTTTAGTAATTTAATTTTTGAACTTTCTCAATCAAACCATCTAAAAACTATACAAATCAAACTAAGAAAGTATAATTTTCCAATATTTCACATTCCATATGGCCTACTTTACAATACCAGTTAAGTTTATTTTGTTAGAAAATAAAAAGGTTTATGAATTGAAACACATACACTAACGATCATAAATAGTGCTATAAGACTACTTAAATTAAAATATACAGTTTACAAATATAAATTTATAATGTTACATTTTTTAAGTTTATAATTAATTATAATTATATTTATTTAATAATTAATTAAAAATTACATTTATAAGTCGGCACTGGTGGCGCAGTGCTGTAACCCAGCTACATGGGGACAAAGTGTTTGGGAGATTGTAGGTGATAGGTTGGATGCTCGGTCCTCTTAATACCGGCATGGCGTCCGCTTGATGGTTGCTATCGGCATGGACACTTCTAGAGAAGTCTGGGGTGTCCGTGTTGGGTGGTAATCACTGTGGGGATGTTGTGTGGGGGAGATAACTGAGTATCAGGCTTGTCAATTACCTGAAAATCAGACCAGCAGAAAATGGAACCTGGCTGTTGGGCTATTAATAAATTGCCCTTTCTGAGGAACAGTTGAACTCAGATAGTAATCAGACTACACTAATCCTACACTCATATAACCATTCATATTCGCCTTAAAATACCAACAACGTTGTGTCGGCGTCTCATATGTAAGAATGTATGTAAGAATGTATTACATTAAACTTTCAAACGCGTAGCCTATGTTTGCAGCCTATATTAACTAACTACATGTTCTGGCTCACTACTTAATTTAGGATTTATTGAATGGCTATCACTAATACTTAGAATGTTTAAAAATAGTCTATCACTGATATCACACTTCATTAATTAGGTCATGCCTGTTATGGAGGTTACTAATCTTATTAATAAGTTACATGCTCTTACATAGCTCATCCAACACTTACACAAATGAATTTTAATATCAGTAAACTTTCTTCCTAAGTATATAAATGGTAATATTAGGTGGTAAGGGAACAACCCTATTGTCGTTTATTTATAGAATGTCCCGACTTAACGATTTGTTTTCAACAAATACTGCAACTCAGAGGAGTTTCAGAATGCCACAACCAAAGGCGTGACGATGTAAGTCAGCCAAAATCCAAGCAATGTCTTTACGTCTCACAGTGTTGCCATGTTTTGGTTCTCTAAACACACTTGATTTGTCACCTACTTGATTGATATTGTGAGTATATATTATGATAATGGGCTTTTTAATTGTTCATGCTGTCTTTTACATTTTTTTCGCCATTTTCAATGTTTATTTTTATTACATTATCTATATAAGGCTCTTTTGTAATATTTATTTAACCATTTAAAATACTTTGAGCCGATTTCTGCTCGTATAAGTCATTAGTGTTTGACGTATATTAAAAGCAGTACTGTTGGCAACACTGTGCGTCAGAGCTAAACTCAATTTTCAATTGACATCATTGTGCTTTTTCAGCAGATGCTGGAACTAAGAGAGGTTTCGACCAATGGCGTGATTATGTAAGCAAGCTGCAGTCATAGCAATGCTTTACCGTCTTGCATTGTTGCCAAGTTTTGTTTATTTAAATGCACGTGTTTATATCCAACTTGCTTAATATTGTGAATCTGTATTATGATCGTGAGCCTTTAAATTTTTAATATTGTCCTTTACATTTTTGGTTCCCGTTTTCAACAACTATTCTTATTTCATTATTTAAGTATAGTTCTATACTATGCGTCTTTAACTATTTAAATACTTTCAGCGTATTACTATCTAAGAAGCAATTATTGTCTGACGTATGTTAAACAAAGTACACTTGGCAACACCGCACACCAGAGCTACAATAAAATGCCACTAAGTGCACTCATGTCATATCACGTCATTATTTAAATAAACAATACAAGTTGTTTTTAAATGTAAATTGAGTTATTTAACATTAAATAGTAAGAGTTATTGTCTGTAACTACTTTGAAATGCGGTAAAATCCATTACCTTTGTTACCAGTTGGCAATCTAACGAAACTTCTCTGAGGGTTCTACAAGGAGAGGGTTGATTTAAGTGGTGGATTACTACATTACAGGGCTGGTGACTTTGTGTAACATGTGATACAACATGTTACCAGTTGACAATCTAACGAAACTTCTCTGAGGGTTCTACAAGGAGAGGGTTGATTTAAGTGGTGGATTACTACATTACAGGGCTGGTGACTTTGTATAACATGTGATACAACATGTTACCCGTTGGCAATCTAACGAAACTTCTCTGAGGGTTCTACAAGGAGAGGGTTGATTTAAGTGGTGGATTACTACATTACAGGGCTGGTGACTTTGTATAACATGTGATACAACATGTTACCCGTTGGCAATCTAACGAAACTTCTCTGAGGGTTCTACAAGGAGAGGGTTGATTTAAGTGGTGGATTACTACATTACAGGGCTGGTGACTTTGTATAACATGTGATACAACATGTTACCAGTTGGCAATCTAACGAAACTTCTCTGAGGGTTCTACAAGGAGAGGGTTGATTTAAGTGGTGGATTACTACATTACAGGGCTGGTGACTTTGTGTAACATGTGATACAACATGTTACCAGTTGACAATCTAACGAAACTTCTCTGAGGGTTCTACAAGGAGAGGGTTGATTTAAGTGGTGGATTACTACATTACAGGGCTGGTGACTTTGTATAACATGTGATACAACATGTTACCAGTTGGCAATCTAACGAAACTTCTCTGAGGGTTCTACAAGGAGAGGGTTGATTTAAGTGGTGGATTACTACATTACAGGGCTGGTGACTTTGTGTAACATGTGATACAACATGTTACCAGTTGACAATCTAACGAAGCTTCTCTGAGGGTTCTACAAGGAGAGGGTTGATTTAAGTGGTGGATTACTACATTACAGGGCTGGTGACTTTGTGTAACATGTGATACAACATGTTACCAGTTGACAATCTAACGAAGCTTCTCTGAGGGTTCTACAAGGAGAGGGTTAATTTAAGTGGTGGATTACTACATTACAGGGCTGGTGACTTTGTATAACATGTAATACAACATGTTACCAGTTGGCAATCTAACGAAGCTTCTCTGAGGGTTCTACAAGGAGAGGGTTGATTTAAGTGGTGGATTACTACATTACAGGGCTGGTGACTTTGTATAACATGTGATACAACATGTTACCAGTTGGCAATCTAACGAAGCTTCTCTGAGGGTTCCACAAGGAGAGGATTGATTTAAGAGGTGGACTACTACATTACAGGGCTGGTGACTTTGAATAACATGTGATACAATATGGTACCAGTTGACAATCTAACGAAGCTTCTCTGAGTGTTCTACAAGGAGAGGGTTGATTTAAGTGGTGGATTACTACATTACAGGGCTGGTGACTTTGAATAACATGTGATACAACATGGTACCAGTTGGAAATCTAACGAAGCTTCTCTGAGTGTTCTACAAGGAGAAGGTTGATTTAAGTGGTGGATTATTACATTACAGGGCTGGTGACTTTGTATAACATGTGATACAACATGTTACCAGTTGGCAATCTAACAAAGCTTCTCTGAGGGTTCCACAAGGAGAGGATTAATTTAAGAGGTGGATTACTACATTACAGGGCTGGTGACTTTGAATAACATGTGATACAACATGGTACCAGTTGGAAATCTAACGAAGCTTCTCTGAGTGTTCTACAAGGAGAAGGTTGATTTAAGTGGTGGATTACTACATTACAGGGCTGGTGACTTTGTATAACATGTGATACAACATGTTACCAGTTGACAATCTAACGAAGCTTCTCTGAGGGTTCTACAAGGAGAGGGTTGATTTAAGTGGTGGATTACTACATTACAGGGCTGGTGACTTTGTATAACATGTGATACAACATGTTACCAGTTGACAATCTAACGAAGCTTCTCTGAGTGTTCTACAAGGAGAAGGTTGATTTAAGTGGTGGATTACTACATTACAGGGCTGGTGACTTTATTTAACACGTGATACAACATGTTACCAGTTGACAATCTAATGAAGCTTCTCTGAGGGTTCTACAAGGAGAGGGTTGATTTAAGTGGTGGATTACTACATTACACGGCTGGTGACTTTGTATAACATGTGATACAATATGTTACCAGTTTACAATCTAACGAAGCTTCTCTGAGGGTTCTACAAGGAGAAGGTTGATTTAAGTGGTGGATTACTACATTACAGGGCTGGTGACTTTGTATAACATGTGATACAACATGTTACCAGTTGACAATCTATCGAAGCTTCTCTGAGGGTTCTACAAGGAGAGGGTTGATTTAAGTGGTGGATTACTACATTACAGGGCTGGTGACTTTGTATAACATGTGATACAACATGTTACCAGTTGACAATCTAACGAAGCTTCTCTGAGGGTTCTACAAGGAGAGGGTTGATTTAAGTGGTGGATTACTACATTACAGGGCTGGTGACTTTGTATAACATGTGATACAATATGTTACCAGTTTACAATCTAACGAAGCTTCTCTGAGGGTTCTACAAGGAGAAGGTTGATTTAAGTGGTGGATTACTACATTACAGGGCTGGTGACTTTGTATAACATGTGATACAACATGTTACCCGTTGGCAATCTAACGAAGCTTCTCTGAGTGTTCTACAAGGAGAGGGTTGATTTAACTGGTGGATTACTACATTACAGGGCTGGAGACTTTGTATAACATGTGATACAACATGTTACCAGTTGGCAATCTAACGAAGCTTCTCTGAGGGTTCTCAAGGAGAGGGTTGATTTAAGTGGTGGATTACTACATTACAGGGCTGGTGACTTTGTATAACATGTGATACAACATGTTACCAGTTGACAATCTAACGAAGCTTCTCTGAGGGTTCTCAAGGAGAGGGTTGATTTAAGTGGTGGATTACTACATTACAGGGCTGGAGACTTTGTATAACATGTGATACAACATGTTACCAGTTGGCAATCTAACGAAGCTTCTCTGAGGGTTCTCAAGGAGAGGGTTGATTTAAGTGGTGGATTACTACATTACAGGGCTGGAGACTTTGTATAACATGTGATACAACATGTTACCAGTTGGCAATCTAACGAAGCTTCTCTGAGGGTTCTCAAGGAGAGGGTTGATTTAAGTGGTGGATTACTACATTACAGGGCTGGAGACTTTGTATAACATGTGATACAACATGTTACCAGTTGGCAATCTAACGAAGCTTCTCTGAGGGTTCTCAAGGAGAGGGTTGATTTAAGTGGTGGATTACTACATTACAGGGCTGGAGACTTTGTATAACATGTGATACAACATGTTACCAGTTGGCAATCTAACGAAGCTTCTCTGAGGGTTCTCAAGGAGAGGGTTGATTTAAGTGGTGGATTACTACATTACAGGGCTGGAGACTTTGTATAACATGTGATACAACATGTTACCAGTTGGCAATCTAACGAAGCTTCTCTGAGGGTTCTCAAGGAGAGGGTTGATTTAAGTGGTGGATTACTACATTACAGGGCTGGAGACTTTGTATAACATGTGATACAACATGTTACCAGTTGGCAATCTAACGAAGCTTCTCTGAGGGTTCTCAAGGAGAGGGTTGATTTAAGTGGTGGATTAGTACATTACAGGGCTGGTGACTTTGTATAACATGTGATACAACATGTTACCAGTTGACAATCTAACGAAGCTTCTCTGAGGGTTCTCAAGGAGAGGGTTGATTTAAGTGGTGGATTACTACATTACAGGGCTGGAGACTTTGTATAACATGTGATACAACATGTTACCAGTTGGCAATCTAACGAAGCTTCTCTGAGGGTTCTCAAGGAGAGGGTTGATTTAAGTGGTGGATTACTACATTACAGGGCTGGAGACTTTGTATAACATGTGATACAACATGTTACCAGTTGGCAATCTAACGAAGCTTCTCTGAGGGTTCTCAAGGAGAGGGTTGATTTAAGTGGTAGATTACTACATTACAGGGCTGGTGACTTTGTATAACATGTGATACAACATGTTACCAGTTGGCAATCTAACGAAGCTTCTCTGAGGGTTCTCTAGGAGAGGGTTGATTTAAGTGGTGGATTACTACATTACAGGGCTGGAGACTTTGTATAACATGTGATACAACATGTTACCAGTTGGCAATCTAACGAAGCTTCTCTGAGGGTTCTCAAGGAGAGGGTTGATTTAAGTGGTGGATTACTACATTACAGGGCTGGAGACTTTGTATAACATGTGATACAACATGTTACCAGTTGGCAATCTAACGAAGCTTCTCTGAGGGTTCTCAAGGAGAGGGTTGATTTAAGTGGTGGATTACTACATTACAGGGCTGGTGACTTTGTATAACATGTGATACAACATGTTACCAGTTGACAATCTAACGAAGCTTCTCTGAGGGTTCTCAAGGAGAGGGTTGATTTTAAGTGGTGGATTACTACATTACAGGGCTGGAGACTTTGTATAACATGTGATACAACATGTTACCAGTTGGCAATCTAACGAAGCTTCTCTGAGGGTTCTCAAGGAGAGGGTTGATTTAAGTGGTGGATTACTACATTACAGGGCTGGAGACTTTGTATAACATGTGATACAACATGTTACCAGTTGGCAATCTAACGAAGCTTCTCTGAGGGTTCTCAAGGAGAGGGTTGATTTAAGTGGTGGATTACTACATTACAGGGCTGGAGACTTTGTATAACATGTGATACAACATGTTACCAGTTGGCAATCTAACGAAGCTTCTCTGAGGGTTCTCAAGGAGAGGGTTGATTTAAGTGGTGGATTACTACATTACAGGGCTGGAGACTTTGTATAACATGTGATACAACATGTTACCAGTTGGCAATCTAACGAAGCTTCTCTGAGGGTTCTCAAGGAGAGGGTTGATTTAAGTGGTGGATTACTACATTACAGGGCTGGTGACTTTGTATAACATGTGATACAACATGTTACCAGTTGACAATCTAACGAAGCTTCTCTGAGGTTCTACAAGGAGAGGGTTTAAGTGTTGGATTACTACATAACAGGGCTGGTGACTTTGTATGACATGTGATACAACATGTTAACAGTTGGCAATCTAACGAAGCTTCTCTGAGGGTTCTACAAGGAGAGGGTTGATTTAAGTGGTGGATTACTACATAACAGGGCTGGTGTTTTTGTGTAACATGTAATAAAACTTTTGAAAAATCTATGAAACCTTACATAATTGCTCAATATATTTTTAATAATTGTTTTTTGTGACATTTGCGTATTAAATATCATAACAAAATTCTTATTCTATTAAACTATTGACATAGCTCAAATAATATGTCATAAATGCATAATAATTCACAAATGCCACATGCTGTAACAATAAAACACTTCTAGCTGTTCGTCTCAAATAATATTGGGAATCTTTAGAGTGGTAGCGCATTGTTCAGTTGCTATGACAGTTGCTGTTAGAGGTGGGTCCTTTCCATTAGAGAATGTATGATGTAACTGGAATTTTGTAGTTATTTTATAGACAAAATTATAAAGTATATGTTGTTTGTACGTTCGTGATAAAGTATGCAATAATGAACATTATTATGCAAGTCTCACAATTAATGAAATGACAAATCAGACGGAGTTTTCACTTGAAATATCTTGGATGAAAATTACATTCTTTTAAAGTTAATGAGATTCAAAGTAATATATTGATGATTTTTTTTAATTATTAGCTTTTTTCAATATTTAGTTTTCTTGGAAATAATTAATGAAAGAAATACGTTACGGCTATATGTTAGAACGATTAAGATTTACAAGTAGACGTGTATACTATCAATTGATCATAAATTATAATTTATGCACAACTTGCATTTCTAAAGAAACCTCCACTATATACAGTAACTAATATATTACCTAAGACATACGATTATGTAGCTAATGAAAAGAACAATTAATTAAACAACATGCACATGTGTAAGAGCATGTGTAAAGCATTCCATAATGCGCAGCTTATAACATTATAAAAAAAACCAAATGCTGAAATAACTATATTTTTCATGTCATAAAACACTTGAGCTAGATGGGAAAAAAATGTTATTGAATCTTGAGATGTATTTTATAATTGTTAAAACATAAAAATGGCATTTAAATTGATAATAAACTTGTAAGAGTGTAGTTTATTCTGTAGGTTTATTGCATGATCACATTGCAAAACTTAATAGCTGACAATTGACATAAGTGTAGATTTTACTCTCAGATATTGTTCCAAATAACAATGAATAATCGTCATTGTAAGTGAAAATACCGAATACATGTTGAGTAACTTGTTACATACACGAGTAAACAAATTGAGGAAACTTTGTACCTGGAAGTTAAAGGGGTGAAAACTTATCAAACTTTTACTTTATAACGTTTAAGGAGTAAACAAACTTTGTACCTAAAATACGTGTAACATTATTATATATTCGTATCTTAACGGAAAATTGTATCGTATATTTTATAATTTAAAACGTTTTTTACCACTTTTAAACAAAATAAATTGAGACCACAAACAGTAGTTGTGCTTCGATTTAAACTGAAACAATTATAAATCGTAATTCTCTTTAAGTTCAGAACTATTATGTCTTTAATGTGCCACACATTTATGTTTAAAGTGCCCTTATGTACTAATTTCCCAGAACAAACTAACTGCATTACAGTTTCATAAGGAAACATTTCTAACCATTTTGCATGTTTTGTATGTGATTTAATATCATGAAACGTTTATCATCATGAAAATTATTGTCATACACGATAAAGATTACAACATTCCTAAAATATACGAACATTTGAAAATTAAAAATTAACCAAACAAGATTGCATTTGATGTTAAAGTAATAAAAATATTTTTTATTCATTCAGATAAAGATATGAAAATGACTTTAAAATGCAGAGTATATTTTATTTGATAAAAATATTAGAAGAATAATGAAGTTAACGTTTTTCTACACTAAAAATATTCGTCAAATTAGAGATATAATTTTGGATTTTTTTTTTTTTTTTTTTTTTTTTTTTTTTTTTTTTTTTTTGAATGCTAAACATCTAATTTTACTGGTGTAAATTAAAACGAATTCAGTAAAATATATAAATTTTAATTTATTTTCAAAAGTGTAAACAGCGTTCAGATATAAAAGTTATCTCACTATTCAAAAGGATGCGTTTAATTAATACACAACTTTTATTAACCACATTAAAATATGTCATTTACATAAACAATCATTATCTTTTCTATCTTCTATATCTATCTTGAACATTATCTTTTCCCTTATGTTTTAAACCATTAAGATAGTATTCGTCACCTTTACATTAATGTTAGACTTTGTTAAATCCCAAAAACTAATTATTACAAAAATATATTAATAACTTTATTTCTAACTTCACTCACCAGTTTTTATGACCTTGCAGACTTGTGTGAAATCTATTCAACAGTTGGCTCAGCGGGGGTTAACACTTTGAACTTGGCCCTGCTCTCCACAGTTCGAAGCTTTAGCCACTGAGCTACCACTTTAGCAACCATAATATTTTAGAACACGTACTGTAGTTGGAGATTGCTATGTTTTAAATGTGCCCTGATTGTACTGCATTACCTAGAAAATGTTAAAGTGATGTTTTGAGTTGTAGTATCAGTGGTATTGGATAATACAAAATTGATCTCTTCGTAAATTGTAAGCTATTGAATTAATAAAACAACTATTTACGAATTATTTACAGAAACGTATTAAGTAACATATTCTCATACATTTTTGTAAAGTTAAAAACTTAATGAAAAGGTTTGTAACCATTGAGGACCAATTAGGTTTCAATCAGCGTTATTTTTTTCGAAGTATGAGTCTGTATGGAAATTCATTCTATAATTTATTTTTCAATTTAAAACTACCTCCACGTTATAAATAATTATACAATTTTTATATTGTGGAGGTAGTTTTAAATTATTTCTTTTTAAAATTCTTTCGATTCTAAATATGAAAAACCGTGTAAAGGTTCCCCACTAAAACAACGATATATGATTAATTAATGGTAAAAACTACTCAATTATGCATATTAATTAAGATTGTTTATTACAAACTATGAATGTAGGTTCCTAAAACAAATTAAAATTTAGTTTATATCGTTTATGTACTGTTTAGTTGTTAATTAATTTTCGTAAATCATATATTATTAAAATTGAGATCAACTCTAAAGGGTGTTTCTATTTTAAATAATGCAAATATTGCTATTAGCATCTTAAAACATTTAGTGACCCAACTGTGTAACAATCAGATACCACTGGTTGTCTAACTAATTAATTCTTTACTTAGGCAATTAATTTGTAATCACTTCTTTTCTGTAAAAATTCTTACACACATTAATGATTTCTTCTGTAACATTCGGTTATTTATAAACTACTGTACCACTTTACAGCGTAATATTTTTATTTTTACTGGATAACGGCCCGTTTTCCTCGCACAAGCATGTGCCCATTATGGAAGCTATATCTATAATTTTCTAGAAATAACTGTAAATATGCATTCTCTTTTTTGGGGAGTTTTATATTATATATGTTGTGATAATATTCAAATAATTATAATTGTATACTGCGACATTATTACTGAACGGTATTCTCAAACTGTGTTATTAACAATTTACAAAATGTTTGATTTACACTAAAACTCTATACTTACTTTTATTTATAAGTGGTGTCAGTCCGACATCACCATTTTTCCGTTCCACTCCAAAGGCGGACTCGTTATCGATATTTTATTTCGTTTCCGGTTCGTTCCAGATATTGTTTAAAGTGTATATATTTGAAACGGTTATATTTACTTGCCTTTTGAGTAACTCAGTGTTTGATTTGAACTTCGTAGTATTTTTGTTGGTTTAAAAACTAATCAGCTGTCGAAAAGCTCCAACTGTCGTCTTCTCATTGAATGTTGAGGTTGTGATTGTAAACAATATTTACATTGTTTTTGTTTTTATATTAAGTTTTGTTAGTTAATATTATTAATTTTTTGAATATATAATAGTGCATATAATGTAAATTTGTGTACTGTTTTCGTGTACAGCTAGTATTACTGCGTCTACTAAAAGAGGTAGTTTAGATTACACAAACATTGAAACTATGTTTGACGAAATTTTACGGTTTTATATATTCATTTATGTTTGAACAAAATACTGTTACCAGTATCAGTACTATTTGCATATGTGTCAAGAGCGACTACAAAACTGAACTGCAGCAGCTGAAACATGTAATATACGTAACATTAAACTTTAGTATTCTACAATATGATTGTTCCGTACTTAGTATAAGTTATTGTACATATAGTTAGTTGTAATTCATAATTCAGTAATTTAATAGTTTGTTCCTCTTATTTGTATTTATAATCTCTTAAGCATAAATTGTTATATACATACTCATAATATATTCACCTGTTACTGTATTGACATTTAAATAATATTACTGGCCTCTATGCACATGCACTAGCCAAAAGTCAAATATCAGGTGACATTGTCTAACGCTTGTATCCGGTGGTGTGAACCCCGTCAACACGCTTCACTGGTATACCTAAAATTAAATGCCTAGTTGAACTCATGGTGCGATACAGTACGGTTCGCTCGGCGTCGCCATTGCCGTGACCTCTTTTATAGTGACCTCTCTTTTGGGTTTCATTAGTCAGTGATCGTGTTTTCTCGTCTCTCAATCTCTCTACTCTCAAGCTACTCCGCTTTTAATTCAAAGTGAACTCTAACAGTGTTGTGGTGTGCTCAAAACTGACCGCTGGACAACATCGACACCCCAGGCCTGGTGGATCCATCTCTACGGTCATCTCAACTCTCATCTTCTCAGTTCTTCGCTCCAAGATATGTGCTATCTCCTCTAAAAGGTACAGTTGGTTCTTTTTCATTACTTTCTACTTATAAAACGCATCTCCCTGTGATCGTTCGCGTTAAGGTCTTTTGTAGTGTTTCCTCTACTAACGTGGATGTTAGTTGGTCCTCCGAAAAGGCAATAAGCTTTAAAAATCTCTCAAATCACCCTCAATACTAAATATTGGTCCTCCAAGCCGGATATTTTATTAGTGCTATGGTTAAACAGTAACTTTAGTGAAACAAAGGAATACCACGTTCGTTCATTTTCAATCATTCATGTGCGTTATAATTGTTATTTATTGTTTATCTCATTTAACTTTGTTCAAAGTGAATATTTGGTGACTCTGAAGATATTTAAATTTGTGTGAAAACAGATTTTTGTGGATACAATGTGGTTATGTTTTGTTTGAAAGCACGTGATTAGAAGTGCATTCTGGAAATAAGGTTATCGTACCACCATTGCACACTTGTTACGTCATAACCGGTTTCACACCACCCCATACTGCAGTCACATTTGTACTCAATCAGCTGTCTATTGAAATAAAGTAGCAGACAAAACTGTCAAACATAACTGTCATCAAAAAGTAAAAAAAAAAAAAAAAAAAAAAAAAAAAAAAACAGGAACAGGAAGAGCCCCCTCTCCACAACCGTAAGACCGCAGAAGAAGATCTTATGTGATACACACTTTAAAAACACTCACTCTCGCACTCCTAATGGACGTTATGTTGTCAGAATCCCCTTCAAAAATGAAAGTGTTCAACTCGGAACGTCTGAATCAATTGCTGAACGACGGTTCTTATCACTTGAACAAAAGTACAAATCTCACCCTGAATTTAACACCTTGTACAAAGACTTTATGTCTGATTATGAATCTCAAGGTCATCTGGTCAAAGCTGAGGATATAAATCTTAACTCTACGCACTATTTCCTGCCCCATAATGGTGTGCTAAAAGAAAGTAGTAGCACCACCAAACTACGTACGGTATTTGATGCTAGCAGTAAAACTAGCAACGGTGTATCTCTCAATGATGTTCTATTAACTGGTCGCAAACTGCAAACAAAAATTTGTGACATCATTCTTAACTTAAGGTCTCACCCTATTGTGTTCTCATGTGACATCAAACAGATGTGTCGACAAATTCAAATCCATCCTGATGACCAGTGATTTCAGCTAATTTTATGACGTAACAATCCATCTCAAGACCTTTCAGTCTATAACCTCACTACGGTCACGTACGAGATGAACAGTTCTCCCTATCTAGCCATCAAAATTCTCTCTCAGTTGGCTGAAGACGAAGGAGCTTCGTTTCCTCAAGCATCTCACGCTCTCCGACACCACACTTACGTTGATGACATCGTTACTGGTGCTGAAACCATCGAATCTGCTCTTCAACTTCAAGATGAGCTTATCCAACTACTTGCTCGAGGTGGCTTTGAACTCCGCAAGTGGTCGTTAAATTCAAGTCAGCTCCTACAGAACCTTCCGACGGATCATTTGGAACCTCCTGGATTTCTGAAATATTCTCAACAACCCCAACTATCTATTTTAGGACTTCATTGGTCACCTGATGAAGATGCATTCTGCTATAATTTCAAATACTCCCAAGATGATGTGACTAAACGAACTATACTAAGTCTAATTGCTATACTATATGACCCCTGTGGCTTTTTAGCTCCCCTAATCATGCTAGCCAAATGTTTCATGCAGCTACTTTGGAGCGGAGGTTTTGATTGGGATGAACCTCTCCCCTTTGAACTCAAGTGGCAAAACCTTATTTCAGACATTCATAAAAATCTCTCTAGCATTCGCATTCCTCGAACCTTCCAACTCAACATGTCAACCCGCATTGAATTGCACGGGTTTTCAGACGCATATGAAGCTGGCTATGCTACAGTTGTTTATTTTATATGTGAACATAACAATGGTAGCATCACAACTAGACAAATTATTTCTAAGACTAGGGTTGCCCCATTGAAGAAGGTTACATTGCCGAGGCTTGAACTCTGTGCCGCACACCTCTTAGCCCAAATAATGACTTATTGTATAAATCAGTTTAGACATCTAACTATTGAATACACATATCTATGGTGTGACTCATCAGTAGTGCTAACATGGATACAAACCCCCATACCGTCTAAAACGTATGTAGCAAATCGGGTAACACAAATCCAAGAATTAATCCCCTCTGAAAAATGGCGTCACATTAAGGGCACAGAAAACCCTGC
The DNA here is from genome assembly GCA_035578905.1 of Stictocephala bisonia. Taxonomy (NCBI): domain Eukaryota; kingdom Metazoa; phylum Arthropoda; class Insecta; order Hemiptera; family Membracidae; genus Stictocephala; species Stictocephala bisonia. The sequence goes on from JAQJVL010000872.1 coordinate 39,924, forward strand.
TGATTGCGCTTCTCGAGGCATTCTGGCCTCACAATTTGTAAATCATCCTCTCTGGTGGCATGGGCCCGAATGGTTAAATCTTTCGAATTCACAGTGGCCTAATCCCCGATTCACTCCTGTTAATTTAGATCTCTCTCAAGAAGTTAAAAATACACCTCTCACTGTACTCACATCTACAACCCCTGAAGAATGGAATCTGTTAAAAGGATTTTCCTCCTGGGACAAACTCAACATCGTGATGGCTTATATACAACGATTTATATATAATTGTCGTTCAAAAGACAAAAATTATGGTGCTATTTCTGCTCAAGAACTGAAAAATGCCAAACTCAAAGTTTTCAAACTCGTTCAAATTAATACTTTCTCTGATGACATTAAACTTCTAAATCAAGGAAAGATTTGCTCATCAAAGTTAAGAGAATTGACTCCTTTCTTAGATCCTGACGGTCTTATCCGTGTAGGAGGTCGCTTATCTCACAGCTACTTACCTCAAGATGCTTGTCATCCGGTAATACTACCTAAAAAGGATCCAGTAGTAGATCTCTTTATAGACTACATTCACAAAATACATTTTTACTCTGGACCCCAATTGCCTCAGGATTTGTTAGCTCGACAAGTTTGGATATTGTCCGCAAGAAGCATCATATGAACTCGCATATTTAAATGCATAACTTGTTTTAAGAATAAGCCTCGAATCAAGACACCACTCATGGGAGATCTTCCAATCTCCAGAGTAACTCCGTCTCGTCCCTTTTTGTCCACTGGCATAGATTATGCAGGACCATTCAATGTAAGAGTTCACAACTTAAGAGCTTTGCGACAAATCAAGGTGTATCTATGTACAGTATATTTATCTGTATGACTACAAAAGCAGTACATTTTGAAGTAGTCACTGACCTCACATCAGAAGGCTTTACAGCCACTCTAACTCGCTTTGTGTCCCGTCGTGGGCTTTGCTCAGACATATTTTCCGATTGTGGAACCAATTTTGTGGGGGCTAATACAATTTTATGAAAATTAACTTATGACTCCATCAGATCTTATGAAGCTCAAGAAAAAATAGCTCATTATATTTCTCCACGTGGCATCAACTTTCATTTCAATCCACCCGTTATCAAGGTGGCTTATGGGAAAGCGCAGTAAAGAGCGCCAAACACCATTTAAGAAGAGTTATGGGAGAATCTATACTCACTTTGTCTCAATTTATCACACTTACCACGCAAATTGAAGCGATGTTAAATTCTCGTCCTCTGATGGCCCTGTCTACGGACCCCGCAGAACTCTCAGCTCTAACTCCTGGACATTTCCTCATCGGTGCTCCACTTGCAGCGCTTCCAGAACCTAATATGCGAGAAGTGCCCTCTAATCGTCTCCATCACTGGCAGCTCATTCAAGCCTTCCATCAACGAATTTGGCATAGCTGGCAACTAGAGTACCTGCACACTCTTCAACAACGCTCAAAGTGGACTACTCCACAAGACAACCTCAAGGTCGATGATCTGGTGTTGGTCCACAACTCCACTCCACCACTCACATGGCCGCTAGCTCGCATCACTGCGGTCCATCCTGGCTCAGACGGCATGGTTCTTGTCGTCCAACTGAAGACAGCTCAGGGAACCTTAACACGCCCTGCAGCCAAGGTCTTCCCATTATCTATTAATTAGAAGACCTACATTTTATCGGCCTGCCGCCCAACTCAAAGGACATTAATTATGTGATTCATTCTCGTTGAAGTAGTACTTCAAGGCGGCCGGTATGTTCCGTACTTAGTATAAGTTATTGTACATATAGTTAGTTGTAATTCATAATTCAGTAATTTAATAGTTTGTTCCTCTTATTTGTATTTATAATCTCTTAAGCATAAATTGTTATTCACAAACTCATAATATATTCACCTGTTACTGTATTGACATTTAAATAATATTACTGGCCTCTATGCACATGCACTTGCCAAAAGTCAAATATCAGGTGACATTGTCTAACGTTTGTATCCGGTGGTGTGAACCCCGTCAACACGCTTCACTGGTATACCTAAATTTAAATGCCCAGTTGAACTCATGGTGCGATACAGTACGGTTCGCTCGGCGTCGCCATTGCCGTGACCTCTCTTATAGTGACCTCTCTTTTGGGTTTCATTAGTCAGTGATCGTGTTTTCTCGTCTCTCAGTCTCTCTACTCTCAAGCTATTCCGCTTTTAATTCAAAGTGAACTCTAACAGTGTTGTGATGTGCTCAAAACTGACCGCTGGACAACATCGACACCCCAGGCCTGGTGGATCCATCTCTACCGTCATCTCAACTCTCATCTTCTCAGTTCTTCGCTCCAAGATATGTGCTATCTCCTCTAAAAGGTACAGTTGGTTCTTTTTCATTACTTTCTACTTATAAAACGCATCTCCCTATGATCGCTCGTGGTAACGTCTTTTGTAGTGTTTCCTCTACTAACGTGGATGTTAGTTGGTCCTCCGAAAAGGCAATAAGCTTTAAAAATCTCTCAAATCACCCTCAATACTAAATAATGATAATTTTGTAAGTGAAAACGATTTGTAATGTTTTATAAAGTAGTATATGGATATTATATTATGTTTTGGACACCAAAAAAATTTTTGTTTTTCTTTCTAGAATTAAATCTTGTTTTAATGATATCCATGCCAAAAAAAAAGAAAAATAATATATGCTAAAATTTTTATATTTTTGTATCTGAGTAAAAGGTACATACATTACAAATAAATTGTATAAAAATGTTCAATAGAGTATACTGAATAATTTGGTATACAACACTTAGTACCTGCTTATATGATAGGTAATTTTAACTATATATAAGAAACATATGTACAATTGAAAAACATTAAATCGATTTGCAGAGCAACGTTAGGCAAAATAAATGGAGTTTAAAAGATTAAGTCAGATGGAACCATACTCTTCTTAGTTGATAATATATCTGATAATTTTGGAGTTGATAACCTTACTGAAGAACCGATATACTTAATAACATGCTTAAGGAGGTCCAACTTAAAGACTAAATTTTATGCTGGGATTTATATTTATAGTAAATGTTTTACAAAATGGAGCTAAATAGTTAATTTATAAACAATATGTCAAATTGTTATCAATTTCTTCTAATACAACGATTTTCGTACCTGAAAAAATTATGTAATCGATAATACGATCGTACATTATGAATTAATTATTATTATTTAAACTAGGAGAACAATTTAAAGGTTTAAAATATAAATATTTAATTGACACAACATCATTGTTTACCAGCCAAAGGTAGTGAAGCTATTAGTTTACTCCTAAGACGATAAATGTTGGAGACAATATAATATTGGCTCTAATACATCTAATAAATGTTGCAAGCGACTTTAGAAAAAATGAAGAATGATTTATTGTTAAAGAAACAACAATAAATCAGCTGTTTGGCAAAGTGATTAGATAAATGCTCTGAGGGTTGATAGAGGTAAGGCTCTTTACTGTTACACGTTTGCCTCAATAGGGTTTATATATTTTGTCTTAAAGTATATTATAAATACAACATAATTTTGAAATTTTGTGATTAACTATTCAATATTGTTTGAGCATATTTTTATTCAAGGAGATGCCGATCTGCAATAAATTATTTAATTGTGCGGAAAATGTATCAGAGTAAGTAACAGAATCAGTACAATAAAAGTGGAATAGCAGTTAAGACCAAACTTCGAACGCTGTCTCTAACTCAGGTTTAAATAAATACTTGAGTTTCCGAAAACCAAAACACACATAAATAAAAATAACAATAAAAAATTAAAAATTCATAAAACAATCTAAGTAGTAAATAAAAAATTTCACAAGTATAGCACAGTTAAAATTTATTTGTGAGCGCCCGTTAAAATTATAATGTAAGTTCATGTATAAATAATTTATCACTTCGATTATTATATAACACAATGTGTTTTAATAGACATCGGAAAATAATTTGTACTTTCAAAAATCTTATATAGTGTACTGGACATATTTTAGAAATATTTGCTTTATACATTAGAAAAACTAAACTTATTCATATTTTTTATATTTTATAATTTATATTTTTTATATTTTTATATTTATTCATTATAAAGAATTCATAATGTTGAATACCTTTGTAAATTAATTGTAAAAACGAGGTCCCTTCTTTTCATAAAACCTTTTAAGTAAATTAATGAAGTTATGCTTGCTTAACTGCCTTTACTCTGTACATCTTCAGTAAAAATTTGGGGCATTTACTAGTCATAATTATATCAAGTGATATTACACAGTTATTCGAAGGATTTCAGTCTCAGTACTTTTTACAATACAAGGGATATGAAATGTATTTTTTTAAATCCCGCAGTAAACTATTAGTCCAAAAACTAATAAAACTATCATCTTATATTTTTAGTTGATATATCATCAATATTATTAAATATATATTAGTGTAAAATATATATGTGTAAAATATTATGCTCGTTTTTATAACATAAATAATTTATTTTATTTATATATTTAGTAATACTTACTGATATCTAAAATCAATTACTAACTATAATATTTATTATTTGTAAATAATTGTATTTAAACCTTACAATTGATCATAATATAAACTAATTAAACGAAAAAATGACACTTTCCAAACAACATTCAGTCTGTGTACTTTCTATCTATGTAATTCAAAATTTATTGATATACATTTCGTAAGTGAACAAATGTAAACTGATTTGCATTCAAGCGATATTGACATTTTAATTGTATCAAATCTAGAATATTTATAATATAAATTTTATAGTGACGTTTGTTTCAGGTCGGTAGTTGCAGTACTATTACCAATCTTTAATTACAAAATATAACGTTTTATTTATTATAGTTTTAATTATACTAATAAAAACTACTTCAGTGCACAGTTAAGGTTGAAATAGTCGAATTAAGCAAATATGATGAGATCACAAAAAGTGTGTTAATGAGATAAACTACATCAACATTTTTTCATCAAACAAATCAATTATTTGATATTAAAAATTGGTTCGATAAATATGTGAACAAGAAATATAATAACAAATATTTACTAAAAGGAAATTCTAAAATGTTTTGATGATAAAATATGTGTTAAACTGATATAAGTAAATATTGAGAGACGCTACACAGGTATAAAGTTTGTTTACTTCGTAAACTTTTGAATCCAAAGTTTGATAGGTTGTTCAGCCTTTAGCTCTCGAATACAATGTTGTTAAGTTTCTCCACTCTTGGTAAGATGCTCAACAATGTGATCAGTAGCTATATTATCAAATATTAAGATCTGAGTTCGATTTAGTCTAATACTATAGGTGCAAAGTTTGAGTTTAATGGAACGTTGTTTTGTTTAATTAAACATTTCAAGGACAATAATTTCTTTGTATAGGATTAAAAACTTGTGAGTATTATCTGCGAGAATAAATTCTGAACAATATAATTTATGAGTTTCCAAGGTAAACACAACAACGCTGTAGTAATACGTATTAGGGAAGTAAAATTTCAATTCCCCATAGTAAAATAACTAACTATAAAAATAATAAAAAACAGAAAAATGTGTAATTGCTGGTTAATATTTATTTACTACAGCTATTTTTTTTTTTTATTTTATTACTTAAAGTAGACGATAGAGTTAATTTTCAAAATAAATATGAAATATAATTTTAATTAAGTCTCTATATTTGTGTCTGAGTGAGGAAGTATCAGACTCGTAACGGAAGAATACTTATGATTCATTTTGATAGCAAGACTATTATCGTTAAAAGATTAATATGCAACCCTTAAATGACGTATCATAGGTTGACTGAAACTGTTGTATCCATGAACACAATCAGTAAATATTGGAATCCAAAAAAGAATGTTATACAATACATTTGATAAAAAGATGCTTAATGAGTGTTCTCAACCTTAATATTTAAGATAATGATTTGACCAATAAACTATTCAAGAAACTAATTAATAAATGCTACATTCCTATAACTCGTTTATAAGAATGTATTTCGTTATATTTGACAGCGAGTAGATATATATTTTTTTTATAATGTGCAGCAGACTGGTTTACAGTTTTGTGAGTAAATAAAGTCACAGCCCAGGATGTGGAAGTGATATATGTTCCACAGTCCCCTTCTGTCAATCTATTTCCAATCTTATTGACAGGTATGTCCACTGTGAGTCCCATTGATATAGTAGAAAAGAATTATAATTGCTTGAACAGAGTTTTGTGTTTCAATGTCCACTGTGAGTCCCATTAATATAGTAGAAAAGAATTATATTTGCTTGGACAGAGTTTTTGTTTCAATGTCCACTGTGAGTCCCATTGATATAGTAGAAAATAATTATATTTGTTTGAACAGAGTTTTTGTTTCAATGTCCACTGTGAATCCCATTGATATAGTAGACAAGAATTATATTTGCTTGGACAGAGTTTTTGTTTCAATGTCCACTGTGAGTCCCATTGATATAGTAGAAAATAATTATATTTGTTTGAACAGAGTTTTTGTTTCAATGGTTTTCAGGTTAAATGAAACTTATCATACGAAAAAACAATTAATATAAACATTCTGGATATGTTTCCGTAACACGAATATTTAGTGCAGTTAAGAATTCACTTAAGACAAACTAATACATGTTTTAGAGTGAAATTAATTAACTAATGTGATTTATGTTCTTTTGACAGTGCTTTGTTTAAGTACATTATTTTGCTTAGTTATATATTAACATTAGTAAAACATAATCAATATCTTGAAACAAGAATCATGTTGTTTTACGTTTAATTTTATCATAATTTACATGATACTTTCATACATAATTCAATCATTTTAAGTACCTCCACACAGACTTTTGATTTGGGAAGAAATGTTATGTTACAAGTTGATTGAGCATGTATGAGAATACATCAAACAATGTATAGTGTGTATGTTCATGTCATATGACTATGTATATATGTATGATTAAGAGTGTAGATATATGTTGTGTGAATTTGTTTGGTGACATAATTATTTATTTAAATTGTTAACTCTTTAGGAGAATTAATGTAAACTATACCGTTGATCTATTATGTAATTTTTAATTTGTAAGATTAAGTTATTTTGACTGATGGGTTTATTAGTGTTTAGTCGTTATTAATTCATATTTTTATGCCGAAGAAACTTTATAAAGAAATGGAGCTCAGTTATGAACAACCAAACTGTAAACAACTCATTTACATTAAATATTATCTTCTCTCATCTGTGTCAAGCAGTGATTTAGACTTTGTAATTCAATTATACAAATTTACATTATTTAAACAATAATACAATATCTTCAATGGAATTATATTAATTCAGTACTGATTGTACGTAATATTTATTGCTGTAACATATATATATATATATATATATATATATATATATATATATATATATATACAGTAACTTAATTCATTTCTAACTAAATGTGACCCTACAGAAATTGTTTTAAGATTTTGTATTTCATAGATTGAAATATGGCTCGTAAAAAGTTCAGCAATTCTAATTTATGGTTCAAAGATTCTATAATTTATCTATAATTATTCAAAAATTTCGTTTGAATTGCAAATAAAAAAAATATAACATATATTTAAAAGAAGAACAAAAATGCAACTTATTTTAAAGTCTTTTGTTAGATGTAATTGAATAATGTTTATGGACAGTGTGTACATACTGTCTTATTTCGTTACAGGCTATTTTATTTTAATATTCAAATGTAGTTAACACATCCACGTGTATGCAAGCTAAAAAAAAAAAAATTTTTATTCAGTTTATAATGTATGACAGTAAATTTGTACTACATAACATTTTGATGTTTGATGACTTAATTTTTTATGTCACATGATTTTAGCAATGACATATAATTTTATTATCATGGAAGCACATCACAAGTAATGGCGTGTATGTTATCACACATAGAAAGATGTACGGTAAAGTGATACAAATGTATTTAAACATTTTAGTCAGGAGGATTTATGGATAAATTCATAGTAAAAAATAAATATAATCAACGAATAGTTCTTTAATGAATAAAACACAACATTGTAATTGAGGTCAAACTATAAATAATTTTGTCAGGGTTACAGTGTTACCAAATTGGTAGGAACATTTCAGTATCATTACTTCATTTACTCACCTTGTATAAAAAATAAATTAAAATTTATTTTTATTTAATGTTCGTGCTAATGGCCTTACCTAGGCCAGAAGGTTACGACGTTATCACAATATAACAGTGTCAAACAACATAAAGCGTGACTGTTCCTTGGATTGGTGACCTGTGAGGGATTCCGTCCTTGCACGCAGCATGCCAGACCGGTAACTGGTGGTGGTTCGAAAGTCACTTTTTAGCTGTCAGTCCCCAAAAGCAGTGTTAGAGATGGCTTATTAGCCCTAACCTCATCTTGTAAAATAGTCCTTGACAGTTTTGTTCTTAATACTTAAAAAAAACTAGATAAATGAAATTAACAATAGGTCAGGAACTCTTATAACGCATTCTCATCTGTAATGTGGCCTGCAGAACATATTACAATAAATGAAAACAGTGTAATAATCTTAAAATACAACTTTACCTTTGATACACGAATGAAAATGACTAAAAAAACCCCTAATTTAATTAGCTTACCATGAAATACGGTTTAAAGTTAGTTGTCAAAATAAAAAAAAAAACGGGAATACTGTAGATATAAAATCCATGTATGTGTATATTAATAATAACTTTAAATTAATATACACATTTACTGACTATTATAATTTATTTATCAAAGTAAAACTGTGCAATATAATAAAACGTTATTTTGGTGTTACAACTCGTGGACAATAATCTGAAAATGTTCTTGAACTATAAAGTAAACCAATTGAGATAAAAGATTATTAAGGAGAGTTCTGGGTGTAGTGTCTATTATTTGATCTTATCAACCAAATGCTAGTTATTATATGCAAGCACTGCATTTGTAGTTAAATTTAAACATTGAAATATTTACATTTTTCTAATATTAAATACTCTATTTACTTTATAAATTATCATGATGTACAACAGGTTTTTTTACCGGTACCACCATTGGGATCTTGTAAATATAAAGCTGAGAGTAAACTTTAAACCGGCAAATTTACCAGCTTTTTAAATAAGAATAAAAGTATATAGAGAAAATGTTTTCAAAATGGCCAAAATGTTTTTCACGTAGCTTATTTTTCCGTGTACATTTTTATGTAAGGGTAATTTTTTATACCCAAGCGAATACGAGTTTTATAGAGCCTGGGGCCGTAATACTGTTATAGATCTCTCTACCGTACGTCGGCTGTTAGACCACTATTATATAGAATCATTCCATTATTAAAAAATAACCAATTCATAACCTATAAAGTTTCATCCTATCAACAATTGATGTTTACTGTGCCAAAACCCTTCATTTCTGCATAATCCTAATTTTTTTTCTCCCATTCGCATAAAATTAACAAATCATGGCATAAAAAGTACTTTTTACTCATATTTATTGCTTTCTTACTGTATGTTTTGATAACATTTTAATAAAAACAAATTTATAAAACATAATCTTGTTATAATAAATATAGATTAAACAAAAAATAATCCACTATAAATTTCAAAATTTTTGAAATATCTAAAAATTATCGATCTGTAAAAAAATTAATAATAATAAAATTTTAAACTGTATAAAAGTTTAATATATATTCACGAGAAATCAATTAGCTTATTACATCTAAAATAACGTTCTTAGTTTCTATAAAAAATCACAATAATTGTGTTACACAATCATTCAAATATCCTACTTTCAAATTTATTCTGATAAATCATACGGAGTGCAAATTATAATCAGACAGTACAAGGATTTGCATTTAAATTAAAGCAAATATTTCAACGAATCTTTGCTCTAACCGCCATACTACAATATATCAATAACATTGTTTGTTTCTGTATTATAGAATCTATGGTCTGGCTATTTTTTACTTACCCTTTCAATCTGAAGTTTGTGCATGATTCTATTTATAAAATCATAAGGCAATATGTAGCTAAAGATTTCTTACTCAGAAGTATGCCCCGTGTTTAAGGCTAAGACCGATCAAACTTTGAAAAACCTTATACATAATGAGTTATTTTTCAATATTTAATAATTAATATTTTTGAAAAATGTTACTATGATTGAAGTATTTTCCTTAGTGCAAAATTGATGAATGAATATTATGACTGAAACATTTTTAAATAATTGGATTTCAATCGAATATTACACTTATATGCCTCACAGGAAAATATGTTATTAATGCTATAGGAAAAACCTATATCATGCCTATTCTTTTATTTGAATTATGGAACCATATTTATTTTTTTAAATGTGCTAAAGTATTTTAATATTTTTGGTTGGAAGGAGATAAAATAAATTCTATGGTGTAAATTGGTATATTTTTTTAAGAACTCAATAACAAATGATAGATCAACAGAAAATTATTTGTAGATTTGTAAAATTGTTCATTGTATTTAAGTAAATTGAATAACAGTAAAAATAAACAAAGAAAACACGTAAATTACCACACACAATTTCTATGTTCACTTGGATATTATGAATAGACAAATTATAAACAATTATGAATTATTAATTCCTTGTTTTAAAAATACTGTTATAATTTAGTATTTTCTTAGATTCTATTGCTTATCAATGTTATCATCTTGACATACAAAGTAATACGATTATAGTGACATGTGAATTTCATTACAGTCTCTCACAATTGTACACAGTACATTCATCTATAATACGGTCCATGAAATATTAAACTAACCCATATCGTACAAACATTAGATGAATAATAAATCAAAGTAAATTGGTTGTTAAGGAAGCTTGTTCAAGTTCCTACATATCACTAAAACCCTAACTAGCGTTATTCGTTTGGTTTTAAATAAATATATTCTTAATAATGTGGAATTATTAAGAGCCTTAATCATAAGAAAAATTGAAATAAAAAGTCAAAAACACTGAACTTTAGAGTTCAAATTAATAACAAAAAACCTTCATAAAGTATTCAAACCCTTTTAATTAACACTAGAACCATTGTTAGTAATAGTAATAGAGAATATTAGTAACGTAAAAAGAAAAAAACACATAAAAACAACAACTAAAAATAATATAATACTGCACTAATTGCCAACAGGTCACAACTAAATATGTTTATTTTACTAATATAGGATGATATATAAATCAAAAGTGTTATTCCTTATCAGTCAAATAAATAGTAATACGTTGTATTAAAAATACTAATTTTTAAACGAAAAATTAAGGATCAAAAGAAGAAATTTTCCAAAACAAAAACCAATTACCTAGTTTTTTCTATTATATTAAGCAACACCAGTAAGCCATACTTAAAATGAATTACATTTTATTGGCTTCATTTTACGAACCAGAGTTGGCTTTCGTAGCAGGTTTTAAAGCACCTCATACAAATTTGTTTAGTAAATAATTTAACTTTAAAAAAATATGAATTAATTAACCCCTAAACCTCGTTTTTAAATATTAATGCCACAATTAATAATTTATAAATATGCGATTATTTCTGTTTTATTGGTTTATTTTATTGTTTAGCCTAAATTTATCAATATTAAAGGTGCGAGCTTTTTGAAGCTAAATGAAGAATTGTCTATATCTTGTAGAAGAAATATCAATAAATCAGCTATCTGGCAAATTGATTAGAATTTCCCCTTTGGGGTTGATAGTGGTAAGGCACTTTACTGTAACTCAATGGCCTTAATGGGGTTTATTTATGTCTTAAAATTGACGAATATAAGATAAATACAAGGAATACGAGATTTATTCTAAATAAATAATAAAATTTTGTAAATAAGTGCTAATAACTAGACGTTTTACATTTCATTGACAATTAAAGCAAAATAGTTTCAAATGAGTATTATTAATTTGTTAATTTCACCAATTAGCGTTTTTAGAGCAATCACACGACATTGATATTAAATCTAAAAAGATTTTTCAACCACGAATTTTAAATGTTTAAGTACATTTTTAAAGAGCTTTCAATTTATGCTGGTTATGTAAAATTTTCAATTGTAATAGAGTTTACAAATATTATGTAAAATGTCTATATTACAGCAAAGAGGGTTTAAAACCAATAGTTTTTCAAACACTGAACAGTACTTTAGCTTAGTGTTTGTTATATCAGCAGTACCCATAAGCTTATCATACTCCCTGGGTGGCGCCAAAGGATAAAGGACCTCTGTAGCAGGACTGTGACACCGCGTAGTCTTCCAGGTAAGCCATCTAGTTACAAAGAAGAAAATTCCCTTTTTATATAAAAATTAAGATTTTAGAAGATTCGCAGTTTTACATTATTACAGGGTAAAAAAATCTAAACGCTTCCACAACTTTTGTACAGTTTCACTTGTAAAAGTAAAATCTTGTACATGATCATGGTTACAAAGAACATACATTTTGACACCAACAGTGGCATTTCATCCTTTCAGGGTGACGGCATATGAGAAGTTGAACGAAAAACTTGAATGTAAGCATAAGTTGAGTTCGGTATCAAATGAAAGGTCTATTCAATATAAATTAATGGCAACAATTGTTTGTTCCAGTTGAGGATCTAAGTGAGAATCACTCCAAAGCTTTTAGTATCACTTACCAGTTTCAGTGGTATATACAGTACTAATATAAATGCATAAACGAATTACTTTAAAGTTCAAAATACAATCTTCAAATATTTTTACCACACATATAAGAATCGTAACATTTTATTTGCTAAATATGTTAAAGAATAGTATATAAATAATTTGTAGTAGTGTATAATCAATAATATACTAATATTAATAACGCGTATGCCATTAGGATTTAGTTATTTAAATGTTTACCAAATGTTGCATTTTGCTCGAGGCAATAAGAAATTACTTTTGTTTTTGAATATTTTGATACATTATAGTAAACAAATTGCGAACAAATATTTCCTCTTAACATAAGCCAATTGGTAGCCTTATTTGTTACGTATTTGGTTTTCATATGGTAAATATTTTTTCAATTTATTTACTGAACACAGATAGTTCCCAGAATGCCCTATAAACAAATGTAGTTTGTAAAAATGATAAACTATCTAAAAACCAAAAGAAGTGATGTATTATTCAGTTGAGTACCCCCAAATTATTTCTATTTTTACCAGCACCAACAGAGTTGAAACACGTGTAATTTGAACGAGACATACCTCGTATTTCGGAGTAGTTTTCTCTTTGCTCTCCAATTATAGCAATAGATTGCACTCTAAATATTATCAAAGGAATGTGTAAACTTTTATAGAGGAATCTCATCTAGAGAGAGAAAAATAGTTCATCTTAGTTATTTGTAAGAACAATAATTCATTTTCAAATATGCTTCTACCAGTTCCGATGTCCTACTCATCAAATCGTAACTACATTATAAGATCAACCTAGTTTGTTGATTTAGATTTAAATGAGGTGCTAATATTTGGGCAGTCTATAAACTTGAATATTTAAAGTAATACAATTGTAATGCACAATAAATTTTAATAAGGACAATAGTTTTTTTTTAAAGCAACTAATAAGCAATCATTATATATTGTATCCACTTTAAAACAATACTAAATAAATTAACTAACTAAATAAAAAGTTCAATAGGATTAATCAATATAGTACAATTTAATCCCTACGTTTTAAATGTTTATTGTAATAAGTAAACATTTTATGAATCATCGACAGTTTGCCATGCTGAAAATAATATATTTATTCTTTTGAGTGTACAGTAATTTTCACTTTTATAACAGCCAATTTTAACCTATATTAAAATAAAAATTAGGTATAATGTTTAACCCCATAATATTTTTATATACTGAATAATATAATGTAACAACAAAAATATATTTATATATTATACAACTGTTGGTATAGTGTTATCTAAAGTAGTGGATTTTGTCTAAAGTAGTTCTATTTTTATTATTGATTTCGTGTTTATTGACAGTTAAACATTTATCACGACTTTACCAAGCCTCAAAATATACTTTTTGATACAGTTGTTGTCGTTAGTACCTTTTGAACTTTAAAAAAAGTTCAAAGCTGAATCATGATGGGTAACATTTACACTTTAAAACAAATAAGAAATACGTACTTCCATATTTTAATAAGTATAATTATAGTTTTATTATTTAAATATACAAATAAATTTCTCATAAATTTTAGTTTTTTTAGTAAACCTTGATAAACAATTAAAAGAAGTGTTGTTCCACAACATTATATTCATGATGCTGATACGTCACTATACCATTTTCAGAAATCCAATTCACAATGATTATACAATAAACAAATTTTATATGCACCCTGTGTTTAAGGAGTATCTAGCTTTACAAGTATGCTTCATAGCGAAATTTCAATTTGGCCTTCGTATATTGCAGAGAGAAAGTACATACAAAAAAGGTCTTAAATCGGAATAAATAGCACAAGAAAATAAGCCATCAATAACCCATAAGATAGGAATTGAAAGAAAGTACAAAATAGAAAAACCGTACTCAAAATGATCCGAGAACAATCCTTAAAAAGGAAACTTCTTGCAAAAAAAGAAATGTATTTGTGTGTGTGTGTGTGTGTGTGTGTGTGTGTGTGTGTGTGTGTGTGTGTGTGTGTTTTAAACCATAATAAACAATCTATGAAAAAAAATCTATTTGACAGTAGCTTTTACGACTTGCAAAATACACTATGTCCAATAGTTTAAATTCCAATAACGAAAATATCCAATATTAATAGTAAATTTTATAATTATGGAATACAAAGGGATAACTTAAAATGCTTCAACAAATTTATATACGCAAGACAGTATAACAAAACAGGTATGAAACAACATTTTCGTATTTAAAAAATACACTTCCGAAAGATAAAAGTATAAAAACACTTAATCAATACTAGCTACAATATGATCAAAAAAAAGATCGTGACAAACTTATGAACAAAATGTTATTCTGAGATAATTTATCACAATGTATTTTCAGCGAATTAGAAAATTCAGTGACGACAAACAATAGTAATTGACCAATAATTCACTAATCTCGTGTTTCAAGCTAACCTTGAAGAGTTTCTCGACCGTGATTTACACAGTAGTGTAGTTGACCACCAATGTCGTTACTCAGGTCTGAGGTAGGGAGGATGTTTACTGAAGCCGATTGCCATAATATTTGTACATTTTGGAATGATATTCAAAAATATATTTTGTGTGACATTTACTTGTTTTGTAATATTTTTTATCAGTTTTAATTGACTATATATTTTAATACAAATGAAAATCAGTATATTTAAACAATTTTTACGAGTAATCAGAATAAATTCGAATATAATTTTCATGGCTGTATGTAATTAATATTTATTTTGTATTATGTTTAGTTTTTTTTAATATTGTCATTTTTCTAAAACGTTTAAATGTTTGTTCATACTCATACAACATATGTATCATGTGTAAGTAGGCCTACCACTAGTGCAATATAACAAATTTTAAAACAATGTTATGTATTAGATATACATAAGGCTTATAATATAATATAGTAATATTTATTAGCTTATAACATAACTATTTCAAAAAGTTTCTATCCTTTTTCGTATTGAACGTGAACAATATAAAAATAGCTAAGATACCAAATATTCTATTAAGGTGTTAAATAAATAAGTTGGAATAAAATAAAAATTACTTTTTAGTTTTACAAATATGATAGTACAATATAGAACAAAGGAGATTGAAACAACTTATCTAAGGATGGATTGTATTGGTGTATACCGGATATGAAATATAACACCGAATGTAGCTCATAAGACAATTCACTTCTTATAATGGTTTATTATCAGCTATAGTTGTACACTTTCATGACAATGAAAATAGTTGTTCTTAGCGAGTGAAGTTGAAAAATATATATATAATAATAGAACACTATAAATGGTAATGCTCATAAAATTCGGAATGAGTATACATTTATGTTAAAAGCTTCCTTCCATACTAATTTCCCAGAATAAACTAAATACAATTTAGGTACATTAAAGAACGTACATAACAATTTTATTATTTTTATATGTGATTCACATGTATATATTTGGTAGAATTTAGGTTACATTGTATGCCATAGAGTATTAAGTTTAAATATTTAAATATTTTTAAATATAATAATTAAAAATGTATCTTTCAAAATAATTAATAAATATGTTTGGAACCTACTTCAAGATATATGTTTTAAATATACTCATGTTTTTAGATGTTTTTTATAAAATAATTTCAGTATTTAATATTGTGAATATAAATAACTATACCAAAATATGTTACACTCCTTCCAAAGGTATAATTAATCTAATTGTTTTTCTAAAAACATTTTAAGTGTCCTTCCTAACTGTTTTGTATTGAAAAATACGTAATAAAAGTGTTATGCATCATACGAAGAGGGACAAACATTAAAACAGTTAAGACACTCAATCATCCCGCACGATTATACAGGGCTTATTACTCCTTCTGACGTCACTGTGAATCGTCAACCACGATAAATAGTACTGATAATATTATAACCGAAAATTTGGCAAAATAATATTTTAGCTAACCTTCTTTTGGAGGATATAATAATATTCAAATTGATTTTATATGGATTCTTAGAGTTTTTATTTACTTTAAAAGGCAGACTTGTTTGTTATGAACATAAAATGTTGGCTACAAATAGTAAATTTAAAATTGTTTCTAAAACCAAACATAGCAGCCAAACTGAATGTATAACATTAATAAACAGTTTATTTTAGGTTAATAATTGTAAAAGTATTTAAAAAATTATTTTACTAGTGTAAATTAAATTAAATATAAGAATATAATTTTAATCTACTTTTAAAACAATGAAGGGAGTTAGAGTAAATAGTTTTCTACATATTTAAATAGATACTTATAATAAATATGCAAAAATATTTAGGGGGATGTAGAATTTAACGCTGAATTCAAAAACGGCATTCGTTTTGCTGAACAATTGATAAAAAGGCCAATAGATTAACTTTTCGACTCACACACACGCACTCAAGCACACGCACACGCACGCACGCATACACGCACGCACACACGCACGTACACACGCGTGCACACACACACACACACACACACACACACACACACACACACACACGACAAACAGACACGACATACGAAGTACTGCACACAGCACACGCGACACGACACACCCACGCTCAAAATCAATATAAATCTGTTACTAGCCACTTTAAAACAAATTTTAAATGTTTTAAAATTATCAAACTCACTGGTTTATTTTAGACTGCAGGGCAGTGCATGGCCTTTTTTCAACGAGTGTACCGACAGTTACCTTAGTTGGAAATTCGAACCTTTGACACTACCTTCCACAGTCTGAAGACTTCGCTACTGAGCCACTACAGTGGAAATCACAAAAACATTATACAATGTGTGATATATCGCTATATTTTTTATGGGCAATGATTAACCTTGTAAATGGTAAAATGATTAATTGAGTTATCTGTAGTATAAGTGATAATAGATATTAGATACTCCATCTATTTTAAAATCAATACTTATATGATTAAGAATAAAACTATTTTAGCGTCATGTACTGGTAACACACTGTCATACGATTTTATGTATTTAAAAATTTGACGCAACACTTTTTTACCATTAAGGATAAATTAGGGCTTTTTTTGTCAAAGTTTGATTTTGTAGAAATGATCCCATTGTGAATTCTTGAATTTGAAACAATTTATACAATAACAATAATTGTAACATTAATTTCCTGAAAAATAATATTAAATTAAATTTAAAAAAATCTTTCCAACTACAGCATTAAAACCCGAGTTTGTAAAAAACGTTTACATGAAACATGATAAATTATAACCTAATATAAAAAAAATCAATTATATATAATTTAAATGAGTGTTCCCGCTAATTTTGTCATAACAATTTTGATTTCTAATTAAAATGTAAAATTGTAAACTCATAAAACGAACACAGTTTACTGTACATTATTTATTTAATATTACTTTGTTTATTTAGTTTTAATTAATCAAAAATAGCTGAACATAAGATCAACTCGAAAGAGAATTACAATGCAAATATTTTTACTATCCCTTTCAACGATTTTGGTAACTGGTTTTTTTTTTTAAATAAATATTATTTTAAAGTAAATCATTACTAAGTAATTGATTGTTTAGCTTATCAGTTTATATTTTAACATGTATACTAATATTTTACTCTTTACTAACCGACTTTACAAAATGTATGAATGAACTGTGCATTAAGTCTAAATTTACTGTC
The DNA here is from genome assembly GCA_035578905.1 of Stictocephala bisonia. Taxonomy (NCBI): domain Eukaryota; kingdom Metazoa; phylum Arthropoda; class Insecta; order Hemiptera; family Membracidae; genus Stictocephala; species Stictocephala bisonia. The sequence continues at coordinate 58,224 of JAQJVL010000872.1, forward strand.
AGGTAAATGTAATTTGATTTAATATATTTTCGAATATTTAAGTGATATAATTGATTTATTATAATGTAATGTAATTTGAATTTGTATCCTAAAATATCAATATACAATTATATTTCTTTTAAAGAGGAAATTTGTATTGCCAAACACTATTTATAACAAGAAACTAACGATTTAATAACTTAATCTTTGTCGTTAAAGTAATTGATAATTTGTTTACAAACTTAATTAACTGATAAAAATATTTACTATAGGAACAAAGCTAAGCCATTTGTACTTATGAAAACACTCCTAAACATTTAATTACACTGAATCTGTTTTTAAAGTTTTACTAAAAACCGTTAATTATTGTAATACTGTTGAGTTAATTTGAAAAAAGTTAATTAACATCATCTATCCTTTGATTCGTATCAATGCCTGATACCAACCAAATTTATTTATCTATGGAATAACTATGATAGTTAGTAAATATTATATACGAGAATAAATATTATATAAAAACATATAGCTAAATAAAATAGGTCTGGAAAAGGGCAGTGATTATACAAAGTATACAAAACTTTTAACTATGATTTACATATTACCTAAGAGATAAACGTGTCACCGACTAGTTATATAATATAATTAGTAAAACAAGTAAAAAAATTAGTAATGACTATAATGACCGATCATGGTGCCACCAATGGTTTATTTAACGATAGAATTTAAATTCTGGCAAGGAAATATAGGGCTAGATTTGGTTTAATTATCTATTTCAAGCTAATTAAATATTCGCTTTTTAAGTCTTGAATTAGTAGGTACATATGATTTTGCCTCTAATAGTTATGAGAAATGACTTCAGAGTAAACTAAGAATAACGTGCTTCTTCAAGAAACAACAATAAATCAGCTGTCTGGCAAAGTGATTAGAATGTCCCCTTTGAGGGTAGATAGTGGTAAGGCTCTTTACCGTAACTTTTTTGATTCATGAAGGTTTATTTATGACTTAAAAGTCCTGCTTGTAATTATTAAATATTATTTGTATATTCCCTTGGTTGTTTTATTACATATTTGAAATACCAAAATTTATTTGTAATGTCTTACAATGCATAAAGATAAATGTTTCAAAATACATATATATTATGAAATTGTGGTATTAAGAATGTGTTACAAGACAACTTATTTAAAATTCTTCATGGTACAGTGGTACTGATTTAGTAATGATTCAAAAATAACCATTGTGGGAATTTACAGGTCTCCCAGTGGAAATTAAGAAATTTTCTTTTCCAAATTTGAATCATTGTTGACTAAACTAACGTCCCATAAACACAAATATGTTATAATGGGCGACTTTAATATAGATGCACTGAATAACAATAATCCAAACACAAAAAGACTAGTCGATATACTAGGATCATTTGGCCTTGAGTTGTTAATCGATACACCGACGTGAGTGTCTGCAACAACTCAAACAGCTATCGACAATGTCATATCAAATATTTCGAGTGTCGCGGCATGCGTGGTCAATACTGCCATTTCGGACCACTATGGCCAAGAGGCTGTAATTAGTGGAAATAAAATAAAAAGGGAGCCCAAAATTAGCAAAACAATAAGAGACATAAGGCCAAGTAACATTGCTCTCCTCAACACCTCCCTTTCAAAAGAAAAGTGGCGATGCATTGATTCATCGCAGACAGTCAAGCAAAATTTTAAATATTTTACAGACTGTTTAAATTTTTACCTAAATACATGCTGTCCTAAAAAAATAATTAAAACATTTCCTAAGAAGGCGAATAATAAATGGATCACTAGAGGCATCTTGGTTTCAAGAGAAAAGCTCAAGTTTTACTCTGAAATCTGCAAAACTACCTCAAACGAAAATTTTAAATTGTTTATCCAAAAATACAAAAAAATTTACAGAAAGGTGATCCAGGCAGCTAAAGCTTATGACGTCTCCAAAGCAATAGAATCATCAAAAAATCTTTCAAAAACTGTTTGGAGTGTCATAAACAATAATAAAAAAGAATTGAAACAAATTAAAGTTAAAATTGGGGAAAGGCTTGTGGAGGATGAGGTGGGGTAGCAAACGAGTTTAACAGATACTTCGCCTCTGTTGCTTGTGAGTCGAGATCCCGCCGACCATCTTCACAAGACCCCCATACATGTAGGAGGAGCCCAGTTTCGTCAATGGCACTGACTCTCGCAGTAGAGGAAGAGCTCGAAAAAATTATTCAGCAGCTCCCAGCGAAAAAATCCAACGATATTAATCTTATGTCCATGTGGCTCATTAAACAATGTTCAAACCATATCATTAAACCATTAACACAATTAATAAATCTGTCTTTCGAAAATGGAGTTTTCCCCTCGCTCCTTAAAACAGCAAAAGTCACACCAATTTTTAAGAAAGAAGATCCCTACTCTACAAATAATTATAGGCCTGTCTCGATTTTGCCAGTTATAAACAAAATATTCGAAAAACTGTTTTTAATCAGATTGACACAATTTTTAAACAGACACAACCTACTTTCTGACAGCCAATTCGGCTTCAGGAAAAACAAATCGACTGTAGACGCAGTGGTGAGTCTTGTCGAAAAGGTTGTAGAGGGGTTGGAAGGTCAAAACAGCACACTTACTGTGTTTCTTGACTTGTCCAAAGCTTTTGACTGTGTTGACCACGCTAAGCTGCTCGACAAAGTGGAATCTTATGGCGTCAGAGGCGTACCACTCGAGTGGCTTCGCTCATTTCTAAGCGGACGGTACCAAGTAGTCCAAATTGCAGACAAACTCTCTGAACCGATTGAAATGAGATATGGAGTCCCACAGGGTTCAGTACTCAGTCCGATCTTGTTCTTGATCTATGTCAATGACTTAGGACCATCACTATTGCATGGTAAACCCATCCAGTATGCTGATGACACAACTCTTTTTTTCATTAATGAATCAAAATCGATCTTGGAACAGCAAACCTTTGTTGATTTAAATAGCTGCGTTCAATATTTCAATAGCCTCAATCTCGAAGTGAACCCCGCAAAGTGCAATTTCTTGTCTTTCGCGTTGCGACCACAGGAGGACATTGAGAGACCAACCGTTTGGTTGGGGGACACCATGCTAGAGGATGCGTTGAGTTCAAAATTCCTGGGAATACACCTGGATCGAGGGTTGACCTGGAGCCGTCACATTGACCAAGTTTGTACCAAATTGGCCTCAGGCATTTATGTTTTGAGAGCCCTAGCCAAATATTGCCCAACTCATATCCTGATAACGGCATATTATGGTTTGATTTACCCCCATCTTACCTACGGTTTGGTTCTATGGGGAGCTTCCGCAAACAATCATTTCAGTAGGGTGTTCAAATTGCAAAAACGAGCTATTCGTATTATAGCGCAATTAAGGTTCAGAGAATCCTGCAAATAATCATTCAAACAACTGCAACTGTTGACCCTGCCCTGCCTCTATATACTGGAAACAACCTTATTTTATGTCTCTAAGGGAAACATGATAAGGGGACGAGACATACATACGTACAATACGAGGGGTAGGGACAACTACCGAACTGGGACATAGGACGGTAGTTCACGAACGCTTGCCCTTATATGCGGGTGTCCGATTTGTTAACAAGTTGCCAGATTCAATTAGAAATGCCCCAAAGCCCAAGGTGTTAAAAACTCGTCTCAAACGCTGTTTAGCGTCACAGGCGTTCTATACCTGTGATGAGAGTTTATGGCATATGACTGGGAGACCACATAATTAAAGACTTACAACCGATGCTGGGGGGGGGGGGAATTGGCATGAGTAAATGGAGGATACAATGTATGTATGACTGAGGTGTTACTGTGGTGTATATGGTAAAAATTATAGTTAGTATAGTCTTGACAATTGCTATGCATTTATTGTAATGTTCCTGGCAATAAAATATTTGATTTGATTTGACCATTGTATTTAAAAACAGTGTTATATTTGAATAATGGTTGTTTTATTATTTATAAAACTATCTTATAAGGTGTGATAAGAAACCTTAGAAAAATATTCATTGCCAAAGAGAAAGTAAGTTTGACTACGATTATTGTAGCTCATATTATTGTATATAAAGATTTAGATTTACGATAATCCATGAACACACTTACAAGATAAATAAAAACGTAAATAATATTTGTTAGGACTCATTAGCTGTTAGATAAAAAAACTACCCCTAACATAATATTGATCTTTTTCTACCACATTATCCGGAAGCGTGGTAAACAGATCAATATTATATCTATATATACAAACATGATATCAGTATTATAGTGTATCTAATATTATAACTGTAAACAAATTTGTTTTGGGGAATCCATTACTACAAAGTTTATAGTTCCTCCAGGAATGCAGTAAGTCTGGGAAAATATAGATGGATCTCTAGGGACTCACAACCCTCTCCACAGCTCTGTTATGTGTACTAGTGTAATTATTCCTTGGTATAGCTATTTTTATATGGTTATAGTGAAAGTATCTACGTTTTTGTATATATAAATTAAAATTATGTATAAATATTTTAACTATAATATACTAAAAGTATAAATATATCATAGCAATAACTATATGTATAAAATATTACGTGAGTTACTGTCAAAACTACAGCCTTATTGAAGTTATGCTGTAATTTTGTGTATTAGTTCGAGAATAATTGTATTTGTGAATAGAATATAGGAGCGAACGAACACATTTCAATTTATAGTATAATTTAGTTAAAAACGTAATAAATTATGTAATAAAAAGGACTTTAATGATTATAAAAATACATAGTTATTGGGTTTTATTTTCATTACTTTATTTTAAAACTAAATTTTTTTAATCGGTATTATGTAAATGTATATTAATCATTACTTCTTATTTTTTAATTGTAATATATTAGTAAAAAAATTGTTCTTATCAGCAATGAATGCAATGTAACTAGCTTATATGTTTTTTCTAATTAACTCACAATTAAGTAGTTTTACAGTGAAACAATACTTCTGTAATTAAAGATAAAGAAAACATATTAATAATTTTATAATGTTAAATATATTTAACTTATAAACTTACATTAATATGAACTACTATCCATAGGTCAATATGTAAAATTATTATATTTTTACTAATGAGACATAATTAAAATGTTACACGCTACAATAATCATTATAAGATTAACATGATCATTGTACAATAATCATTATATAGTGTTTAAGACAAGTCTACTCTAGGACTTTTGAGTGACACTACAAAGTGGCCTTTCGCTGCTTTGTTGTCACAATTGCTTTTATCGATTTGTACTAAACTTGACTTTGAACGAGACAGGTTTAGTAAGCCAAGTGATACAATGTTTACCTATTTAACAGCGAAGATAAGTATACAAAATATTGGAAAATCTATGCAGTACTTTTCTTAAACTGTATATGTATAAAACAAAACAACAATGCACAAAATGTTAAGAACTTATCACGATGGCAATTGTATTGTTTATTCAATACAGGTACAATTATAAAATGTACGTGATTTTTCAAAATACAAAATAGAGAATATTTAATGAATGGCTTTATATAATTACAAATCCTGAAGCTGGTTTATCTTGCTTACTGTCGATACATTTATAAACAAAATATAAATACTACAATGTTTAAAATTAAAAATATAATTAGTCAATTAGGTATAAATAGTGCATATATAAATTAAATGGTAAAGTGTAATTTATTCCTGTGTAATAAAAAAAAGAACTGTAATATTGGATACTAAATAATAAAATACATGTAGCTTATCAAGTTGGGAATTTTAGTTTTGTTGCTATCTAATTGTTCTGTTTTGATTTTTTTATTTTAAGTTAATAATTGATGATATAACATTAAGTTGTTTATGGACTACTATACAATTTAGTGTACTATTTTTCTTTCTATTTGTCTGGCTGATAGTGACCCGTTTTCCTAATAGAAGCATGTGACTACGATGGAAACTATGTCAATTATTTTATTGAAAGTGTTGTACAAATTGCATGACCTACAAACGATTCAAACTAGTTGAAAAGATTAAACATTATTCACTAAAACTAACATGTTATTAGTAATTAATTTTGTTATGTCTGGAAAGTAAACAATAACTCTTCTTTTAAATAATTTATTTAATCCTATTACGACTGCTCTCGATCAACTAAATCAATATTTTAGAATCATGTACATATGTTATGAGTAATTTATTTAGTGTATATTCAGCAGATTTTTCACGTATAGTTAAATATTTTTTGTCACGTTTATTTTATTTCAATATTATGTCGTTTTCTTGTAAAAAATTTACGTAATCAATTAATTTACATCTTCCTTTACGTAATAATAATGAAAAATACAAGACGTAACATAATTAGTCTACAGGTAACATAATTTACCTGCTTGCTACATTATAAAGTGAATCTACTGAAACCATTACTTAACAAAAAACTACCCTCATTATTAATGAGAAATAAATAATCTTAGAAATAACATTTTGAAACCAACAAAATATAAATAATTTAATTTAATTTATAACAAATGAGGGTTAAATACAAATAAAAAAAGACATATTGAATGGAAGAAAGGTTCTACAAAGTGCGTTTCAGCTGCGATTTGTAGGAGAACGTCAATCTAATATCAGAAAGCATTTGTCACCGTATGTGAAAAGCGACTACATTTAATATCTTCACGTTGAATAGAATTTTATCTCTGAGCTAGGCATAACTAGACAATATGTGGTTGAAATAAAGTTCAGGCATAATTTTCACTAATTTTCTTCCAAACTATTGAGGATAATTGTATGATGATTATCACATATGGTTTTACTGATCATACGGTTTAATTTTGTAAGATAATATAGCATAAACATTTGAGTTTCCTCTTCTAAGAATCCTAGAATAATATATTACTGCAAATACGTTTCACTTTTTTCTTAACTACATATTTAAAAAACCCAATATCTCATTAAGAATAACATGTATATTTCACATCACTTAAAACCAGGTAATTTATTACCAAGCAAATAACATTTCGAAATACACTTTTATATCTCAGGACACATATTTTTTAAGATGACATATTGTTTTTACTTATTTCTTCTATTTAGTCTCATATATTTTTCATGGAGATGTGTACATTGTATTTTTAAACGTATTTATACATGTGAATAAATTTAAAAATACTGTGTGATGATTATAGCGATGATTTACAAAATTAGTATGTAAAGTATTAAAACCGTATTTGTTATGTAAGTACAACTTGCCGGCGTGGTGGCTCAGTGGACTGCGGAGGGCAAGTTCCAAGGTTCGAATCGCCACTGAGCCAACCGTCAGTACTTCACTCGTTGAATAAAGTTGACAAACAGGCCTGTAGGCCCATGTCAACTGGCGAGTGAAGTTAAAAAAAAATAAAATAAACGAAATATAATTAAATAAATTAAAGTATGGGAATATAAATTCGTAAAGATTTAGAGGGAAATCAATTGAGCTTGAAGTTAAACAAAATTTTGACGTTTATTATTTGTTCTTTTGCAATTTGTTGCTGATTTAAACATAATGTTAGTTTTTAAATTTCTTAAGAATGTGTTAAAAATAAATTTGCATTAATTAATTTAAATTTTTGAGTTGTATATTTTTAATTTCCTACTACGGTGAAAATGAAGCGTTAAATTTAGTATGGCTTTTATTATATCTGACTTCAAAACTTATAACCAAATACCTTTAGGGTACGAATAGTAGGAATGTCCTAGTTCAATATTTGTACAGGAACTTAAGACAAAAACCCAAAAAAACTTTTGTAATATTTCTGCCATAGGCCTACAATAGAATATTAAATTGCATCCCCTTAAATAGAATTAAAAATTCTACATAATACACTAAACTAAACATTTGGTTAAGCAACATTTTCAACAGAATTTGTTTGAAATAATAATTTATCAAGTGGTTTTCTTTTGAATAATTCCAAATCTCATGGTGTATAATTTTCATTAATATCATAACCAAATTTATTTCCTGACTAGCACCATTCATAAAATGTTAATTAGTGAACCACACTTATAAAGTGGTATTGATGGTTAAATGTACTTTCCCACCCACTCGCCCATTGGCTCTCCTGTTATGATTTAGTAGATACTCCGTGTCTTATTGGCCACCGTTATTTATATATAATCAACAGTGTAACAAACATGGACTAAAGCTAGATAGATATCTTTTCAGGCCTTAGTTAAAACATATAACATCAATGACAGCAATTTTTTAGCTTCACTGTAAACCAATATTCCCAAAATATTATACTGAATAGTAAACTTTGAATTATATAAGCTTTTGAATCCAGGAATATAGGATTTCCTTAAGGCAAATAAAATAATATGCTTTTTATAGATAACAGTGTGGGCCTTTACCGTTAATTCACTACCACTACTTTTTCAGTTAGTTCATTGAAAAATAAAAAAAAAAAAAAAAAAAAAAAACAAGAAAAAAAACACACGAATACACTCTGGGTGTGTAAGTTCTTGGAAAGCTATGGAATAAGGCCAGCGATATCGGACTCCTAGCGAATAAGAAATACCTCAGTGGGCGTAAAAATTGTTGGGGAACAGTTTTAGAGCATTATAATATATATCAAGTGGTAGTGAATTAACGGAAAAAGTAGTGGAGCTGGAAGGATTTAACGGAATTATCAAAGAATTAAACAGTGACATATCAGAAAAAGTGGTAGTGAATTAACGGAAAGAGTTTAAGTTTAATACATTTAATTTAAAATATAATCATACAGTAATACTGCCCTAAAACCTAGATCCAGATATTATTTTTCAACGATCAAGGAAATTTAATTAAGTGGCGAATAAAAAAAATGTAATATTGAAAGGTAGACAAATGTTTAAGTCTTAATGAACAATAAACAAATTCCTACTTATTTAATTAAAAACAAAATGATAAATAGTAAACATAAAAGAGTGCATGACTATAGAAGTCTATAGTTTGATCAAAATCGGGTTCAGTTGCTTTTTTGTTTTATGAGGTAATGGTTCACATTTATTCTATTACATAAATAAAGAACATATATTTATTAAGTTACTAATGACAACATATTTATTCATGTTCATGTATAAAACACCAATGTTTAAAGTTTAAACTACACCAAAATAATAGTTTAAACACCATTAGTTTAAAGTTATTATTTTGGTAAGTTATCGCCAGTTATGTTTAGATCAAATTAAGAAATTGAAATGGTTAATTCAATATTAACTAAAACTATTTTCAAATAGAGCCATAAAACTAATCGGTCCATCTCTAATGATCTGTCCTATCACATATAAATAACACAATATAAATGAAATGTGTTGTTTATTTTTTTTTTAGCCTAAACCCATTGCTACACAAAAACCATGGTGCAGAATCAACCATGAATGAAGTGGAATATACTAAGTTGATTGACTAATATAGTTTTGGGGAAATTAAAATAATTTTCCTTTCCTAATATATGACACGTGGATGATGTACGGCGAGTTCTAAGTAAAATATATTACGTTAATGAAATAAGTATTTTACCAATTACGGTAAAACAAGACTCGAGTAGCTGGAACTTTATAAGAAATGAAATACCACAATGTTCCCCCATATATATATATATATATATATATATATATATATATATATATATATATATATATATATATATATATATATATCGTTTAGTAAGCTTTGACTGTAGGTAGAAAGGCAGTTGGAGTTTCTGAGAAATTCTGACTTGCCCACATCAAACGGGACCGTTTCTAATCTCCTTCTGGCTTATTGAACCGTTATACTAATAATGTGACACTTTAGTCAAATTTTGTGACTGTTAATATACGATAAGAACAGTAAATTGTTTACGTAAGGTAAGTATATTTTTTAAACCTATATTTCTATTTTATAGTTATTTTATCTTTCTGTCAGTATTTTATTAGGTATTATTTTATAAACTTTAAAATGTAAAAGTGTTTCATATTGCAAATACGTTTATTTTTCAAGAATATGCTTAACTCCTTTTTAACTTTATTCTGCCTATTACCAACACAACATTACTCTATGTGAGGTAGTTGTTCAGACAGAGTAAGGGTGAGACCCAGTACAGTACAAGGTGATTATTACTGATAAACACTTTAAATCAAACAGAAATAAAACCTACCCTTGATCTATTTCAGGTTTATAGTTCTAATGCCTTTGACCAATCGGCCACAGGCTGTCCTAATGTGTTACGATTGGGGGTATCTTTATATGAGGAACCGTTGCTAGTGTTGGTTCCGGAGCTGTCGAGATGTTACTTGAAAGAAATCTAGATCCTTATGGGCATCACTTCGAGAAAGTTCTGGCTCCAAATTCAGGTAAATTAACTCTCACCGTCTATGAGTAGCTGTAACAGCCCAGAAACAGTAAGTGGCACTCAAGGTATAGCCGTGATACGTAAAACTATCTATACTGATATTTGGTAACTTATAGTAAATTGTATTATTAAGGTTGATAGACGTACAGTTGAGGTTGATAGTAAAATATAAAAGTTACTCACAACCAAAAGAAAAATACATATGATTATTAAATATTACCTGTCGCTATATATTCATGACTATCTCTTAAGGACAGAGAATTATTTAGGATAGGTTAAGGTTTATTAATGTATAATTACAGAGTTATAATAATTATAGTTCTTTTAAAACAAATAAATGATATACGGTTGTAATCATAGGATATAACTATTTCTCAAAGCATAAATTTTACCTTGACTAGCACATTTGGGATTTTAAATAAGTGTTTCCTCATACCAGACAGTTTATAATGCTTTTTCAGATGTTTATATTTTAATCTGAAATTGAATTAATTTGTTGGATATAACATTCACTACCTTGCTATCATTGGATCATTAAATTAATTTAATACCATAAAATACCGAATCCAAATGACAGAAGTTTACTCACGCTAACAAATGGTTATCGGAATCCCTAAGAGCCCGGTTGGGATAGTTTGTAGGATTTGGGTGCTATGCAAGGGCACTAAGAAACTAAGGACCTGGTTTGTCAGTTTGATAAAAGTCGTATCAATATGTCTGGTACAAGGTTTGATGCTAAGAGTACATAAGTCACCTTTCTCTTGGCCTATTAACAAGTGCCTCTTTCTAAGGAACAGTTTACCTCAGGTAGTAACAATAACTACACTAGTTCATCCATTTTGAGAGATTATACTTAAATAACCTACATTTTTCAAACTGTTTTATAGATGAAATAGCGTTTATATGAAAAATAATACTCCCTTTTACAGCGTTTTTGGCCAAACGGTTTTTATCATAAAATGCGGAAATTAAACGATTTTCTCCAATGAAAATGTGACTTATAAGAATTGTTGTCTTTGGTAGTTTATTCTTTGACTTTGAATTATTCTCTATAGATTCTATTTGACATTATAAACTTGTGAACAATGTTCTCTGATATATTTTTTTAAAGTTACATTAGTTGTTAATAAATAAAGTCAGAATTTAATTAGGAATGAAAAAGATATAAGTGGTTTTACTATTTATGTTTATTATTGTTGTTATGAATTTTTATACGAAGGTGGAGCTTGTTGTGAACCAATATTTGTTGGTTATACACAACCATAAATTCGAGAATATATTATGGGGTGGAGGAAGAAAGGAGGAAAGAGACAAGATGATAAAGCAACATGGCTGAAGCCGAGTGTTAGCGGATAAACTGGGTATTCCGGATAGAATTACCTCAAACTTAAAAATTAGTTAATGATAAAATACCTTAACTATTATCGTAACAAATTTAATTTGGGTGACATTCACTTTTGTTGTATTTCTATCAGTAACAACATTAATGGAATCCACCTCTTAAGTAGTATAGTTACTGCTGTTCTAAAAAAGGTTTTCTCCATAAATTTTAAGGTAAGTACTGAGGGCATTTTTAAACCAGTTAAACTTAGTTTAAGGAGTAAAAGTATTCAATATTTATACAGCTAAACAAACTCATTTAAAAAACCCTAAAAATAGTTATGGTGATGTATATTTAAAAGCAAATACATTGCCAATTTCACATATGAAAGCTAACAAATAAAATAAAATTCTTAAAACAAGGAAAGAATATTTGATATATCATAAATTATTAATTTGCATGTTCAGTGGTTTGATTTGATAAAAACCATTGGTATCGGTCTATATGTTTTTGTGGTGTCAAAATTATAATTGTAATATCCTTTAAAAATAGTTTTGGTGATGTATTATTAAAAGCAAATACATTGGAGCTAAAAAACATTATTAAAAGCATTCCATTTTCACACATGGAAGTTAAAAAATAAAATAAAATTCCTAAAACAAGGAAAGAATATTTTATAAATCATAAATTATTAATTTTCATGTTCAGTGGTTTGATTTAATGAAAACCATCGGCATCGGTCTATATGTTTTTGTGGTGTCAAAATTATAATTGTAATATCCTCTTAGTAGAAAAATCGTACTTTATAAAAACTGCTTATTCGAAAAACAAAAACGCACTATATTTAAAATAAATGATAACCAACACGATAAAATTTATTTACTAAACGAAGAAGGGTTGCAAATATTTATATAAATATTTCAATAATAAATGATTGTAATATATTTATTTTCATTCACAATTCAAACAAAGAACATAAACTGATTCTCAACATTTTAGTGAATAACCGAATGCCCATATGAGCTTTTATGTAGCAGTGTTTTCCTCTTTGTTCCAACAGCTTGCTTATAAAATATGCATCACCATTAATAACAACCCCGACCCACATTTCCTGTGATTACAATATAATACATACACACATATAATTTTTATAATGTTAAAAAAAATGCAATAAATAAATGTCAACACTTAAATAGAAAGAGCGGTCCAAAATAAAAGAAGCAAATGTAAAGTAATTATTTTATAATGCATTTTTTAGGTATTATGTTTAATGTTAAATAAGCACAGGTTATTTTTTTCATTCCATTAAATATACCAGGTATCCTAAAAGTCCCATCCACCTTACGGGTTAACTGATTTACTTTGGTGATTATTTGTGAGACCTACTGAGAATATTTTATGTACAAAAACTGTATCTCCGCCTTAGAAATGGGGTACTGTAGTTTAGTGGTAGTCGTAAAATTTTAAACTGGAACCCTAAGTAAGTAACGCCTCATTTAAAAAATATTGCAATAATTGTAAGGAAAACATGATTTGGTCTTTAAGGGTTTTTATTTTCCCCAAATTATAAAGCTATTTTCCTAGATAAACTTTTCGTGTGTTTAGGTGGAGAGCAGAAACTTCATTTTTTTTCTTTGAAAATCCGGAACAACGTTGTATAATTTCATCGCTCTTATGTTTTCAAGCTTAGTTTATTCCCATTTTGTCACATAATTTGGAATAATTGAATTTTAATTATGCATTCGTAATACGCAATTACTATTTTTTTAACCTAGAGATCATTTGTGTATATACTTTTACTAAACTAAATGAACTCCTATCCATACTTTGTCTGATTGTTTTGTTGTAGATAATATTATTCCCAAACTCTATTGGACTTTTCCAACGAGTCAATGTTTTATTATCTACACGACGTTACGAGATGTATGAAACTCCTCTCATTCTCAAATGGCCTGCATTAACTTACATTCATACTAAAAATAAAAAGAAAGGGCAGAAGAACTGGCCTTGTCGCAATAGTTTTCACAAACTTACGACATATTAATCCACCAGCCCACGTATAGTGTTGATGACCCACCCACTCATACACGTACAGTGGTGATGACCCACCCACTCATACACGTACAGTGGTTATGACCAACCCGATCCCGCATACACGTAAAGTGGTAATGATTAATTATACAAACTTACGAATCATTACCTAGTTCCACTTAAAAATATACGCGTAACAGTAATAAATATTAATAGTAAATCCTGAAAATATAGAAACTAGTCGCATTAACAAAGCAAATTAAGAAAAACAGCAAACGGCAAAATCTAACATGGTCGATACACTTGCCTGCAGTCTAAGGGAGCCATGGACATGTCCGATCATCCCTTACACTTGACATACCACTACTAGACCGCCATTTAGTTACCATAAGGCAGTTCGATGGAAGTCAGTAGAAGGGGGTTCTCCTTCATGCGGCTGTTAAGGGCACCACAATCACAGCTTTTCATACAATGAGTTCTTTTGGCGGGAGAATTTGGTACTAAATTTGCCGGAATATGGGGTTTGATTTTTCAAAATGCTTTTTTAGCAATCCGACTTTGAATAATCGGATTGTTTTTTACATTTATTAAGGCCGCTTAAAAAAATTCATTACATTAGCTACAAATATATGTATTTTTAACGATTTGACAGTAAACAACATTTTGAGACCTTCATTATAAATATAATGATAGAATTATACGTTTTCTTTTTCCATTTAATTCAAAATAGTATAAAAGTAATATGAAACTTTCCTCAATATGTCTCAGTGGTCGTTAGTACTTTATGATAACTCATGGACTTCTATTTTAACTGTGTCTATTGGTCATGCACATTTTATAGTCAATTATTGGCGTATTGCTTAACATTCTTAAATTTTGAAGTTCCAGTTAAAGACCAAATATACTTCCAAAAGGGTAGCCATTAAAATTAGTGATAGAAATTACCTTATAAATAACATTTTTATAGCCAATGAACAAAACAAAAACATAAAAATAAATAAATAAAATTAAAAAATAATAGGATATATCATAATTTGCTAAACGTTTGCTTAAAGACTACACTTCAAATGTTTTAATTACTTAATTCTGTATAAAAAGGGACTTTTCGTCTTTGTTACTAGATGGTTTACCTGTAAGACCACGTGGTGACACAGTCCTGCTACAGAGGTCTTTTATCCTTTAGCGTCACCCAGGGAGTATGTAGAGCTGATGGCTACTGCGGATATAACCAACACTACCCCTCAAGTACTCTTTAGTGGTTGAAAAGATAGTGTTTCTAACACTCTACTTACTGTCAGGTAGACATTTTTACTTATTGAATGTATAAAAACCATAAAATAAAAGATTTTTGAATGAATATGTTTGAAACCAATTTAAAATTGAAAAAAAAAACTTCGTAGAAAAATATTTATTTTAGGTTTATTATTTATGTTATTTTGCAATAATTAATTTAACATTAAAATTAATATTCATCACAACGTGTTTTAATAGATATTGGAACATCTATTTTTAGTTTTAGAAAATCTTGTTACGCTAGATATATTTTATTACTATTTATTATCTATTAATAAAGTAGAGGAAAAAAGTCTCTTGCGTTCCTTATTATAAGTAAAATCGGGTTTATTATTTATAGAAAGGCTTTTAAGCCAATTGAATAGAACTGCACTTTCCTAAGTGCCTTTACTCAGAACTTCTTCAGTAAAGTGTTTTGTGCCATGAAATTGACATAATATTATTAAATTATCTTTTTGCAGTCATTTAAGTTTTTCAGTCTAAATTGTATTCCACATAATTGATTACCAAGTATTTTCTTTTAATTTCATAGTAAACTTGTAAAGTATAAATTAATTGAAAAATGGTCAAAATATCTTTTTTGTGACGTAACATCGGTGTTATTTAAAAGTTTTATCTATATATTACCGTGAAATTATTCTCTAAAATGTGTTGTTTTGAATAAAAACACATGTGTGTGTACAAATGATAAATTATATAGAGAATAAATAATAAATACATTTTAGTTTAAATGTTTTCATTTTATTTTCCAAGAGTAAATGCGAAGGGGTATTCCTGTAGACACAGTATACGAAGGATTTCATAAAAACATCTTATGAATGGCTACATATGTGTTAAGCTGATGTAATTAAATAGAGCAATAAAAAAACTCGGAAAATATTGCTAGACGTTATACAGGTATTAATTTTTATTACTAAGTAAACTACAAATACCAAGTTTGGTAGGTTGTCTAGCCTGAATGTCTTGAATGCAATGCTGTTAAGTTCCTTTCATCTTGAGCAGATGCTCAATAACGTAGCTAGATTGTAAAATAATAACATCAAAGTTTCATATGATTCCAATTAAATTAAGTGCAAATTTAGAGTATATATTAAACAATTTATAGTTATTTAGTTACAAAGTTCAAGAATAATAATGTGAACGTATAGGACCTTATAGGTAGTAACACGCATACATCCCTCCTGGTTTACCTCCCTGTGGCAACGCGTATAACCAGGGAGGTTATATTATATAAGGTTATACGCGTATAACCACATGGCTAATATTCAACCGCACACTTATATGCTGTGACTACACTAGCGGTGGAGTGCTGTAATCCAGCTACTTGAGGACAAAGTGCTGTGGATAATTTAGGTGATAGGTTCTGTTATAATTTTTCTTAATACTGACTAAACGTCCTCTCAATGATGAGGACAATGATAAGTATGGAGTGACGATTAAGGGTGGTGGTCATGGTTCGGATGTTGTGTAGGGAAGAAAACAATATCAGGCTTGTCAGTTAGCTTGAAATCAGACCAATACTACGTGGTTCGTATTCCTCATTAATATGTAAGTTCCTCACTCAGTTGGCCTAACTATTGGGCTGTTACACAGATAACAAGTTAGAAGTGTTCGTTTTCTCATGGCCGTAGAAACGCTGTTATGGCTGTTAAAAGTATATTACATTATCTGTAGTTCTACTTTTATATATGTACTTTTATGTATTCATAAGATGCTGATCGTCAAGATATGGGCAAATATCGATTTTAAATGAGTGTAAATGAGTGAGTGAAGTCATTGTTACTGAGTGAAGTCTAAGGCTGACTATTCCTTAGACAGTATCATTAATTAGTAGCCAAATAACAAATGAACAGCCGGTGTTTATCAGCTGATTCCTTTCAAAATGTGTTACGAATCTGATTGGTATCGTACTGAGAACCTTTATCTTACGAAGCTGGGATTTAGCCAACTAAGCTACCAACTAAATAACCAACTAAACTACATTATCCTTGAGGATTTGGGGCTAATAGAGACAGGAATGACAAGGTGCTACCCTCTTATTACAAGACAAACAGGATAAATCACTATTCGACACTATATCGATATACATTTAGTGCAGTATTGGAAGTGACATCTGTCTGCTTTTTCTCAGTGGTCAATGATAAATGGCTTTTCTCTGGTACAAGTAACCTTAGTAAAATGATGACACTGATTCATCTTCACTCATCACACTAATTCACCATTTAAGTTCACGTAAACTTTTAATATGGGGGGAGGTGGTTAAATTATGAATAATGAATAATAATAATGTACAAGTATCGAAACTTGAACCTCTCGTTGGTATATTTGACAATTATTGGGCAAATTTATTTTCAAATCAAAAAATTAATTAATATCTGTCGATGAACACATCTACCCTGAAGATAATTCTGTAAAAGGTAAAATGCTTCAGGCATTTCGTACCATATTTATTTATAGAAATATTCTAAATTAAATATAAAAAACTAATTTAAATACAATATTATACAGTTTACTGTTTTAAAGTCCATTATATGTGTAATATAATTACCATTACAATATGCTATTATATTCTGAGGACTGGCTGATTAAGCATGCATTTTGGCTAAAAAACAATTATTTTTTTTCTGATTCGTTTCCATGGTTTAAATATGACTTGTTTTTCAAACTCATGAATAATTATAAATTAAATGAATGAATATAAATTACATGATTATCTGCTTTAAATTAATTATTTGTTCCTTTATTTATAAATTAGGTAGTTTAGTTTGGATATTAAAGAAACCACTTATACCACATTTGTAGCTTTAAGTTCATTTAAGTTAATTAATTTTACCCAATCTTTGAAATTTTTATTTTGCATAATTAACTCTTCCTTAAATTCAAACAAAAACATTGAAAACAAGTATTGTTTTAACTTAATTGCCCCTAATCTTGTTCCATAATAATACTGATTTCTTTTATTTGGCGATGGTAGTATTATTAATTTAATATGATATATATTTATAATATTAGTGGTACGCTATGTTTTTTACCAAATTAAAATATTTGTTATTTCTTTTCATTCTTTGCAAACGTGTGTACTAACCCACACACTTCTCATACACGAACAGATCTAATGAACCACCCACCCACACATACACTTAGAGTAGTAATTTATAGCACTGAATAAATAATTATAACTTATCCCACACATTTCTCTTCATTGTAAACACTTTGTTACTTTGGTCACTAAACTTAACTCGTCAAAGTTAAAAGCAACTGTCACAAGTCAACAAAAGGCCACTTTTTACTGTAAATCAGAAGATTCCAATTGTTGTTTTGTTTTAAACAAACGTTTAGAGTGATTTTATTGTTGCGTCTTGTAAAATTTATAATCTTTTTTTTTCTTGTATATTATTATATTTTTCTTATCAGCGTGAAAAGAATTGATAGTTCTTTGGCTCAAGAAGCAGTTTATTTTTAAGCCACACCTTTTAGAAAAATCTGCATGAGTTTAGAATAAAGTAAATATTTTGATAAATTATTAGTGTTTAACTGTGTTAGAAATAAACTACATAATCGTGCGTTTATTGGACAAATAAAGTACAAATAAATAAACTGCATAAAATTACGTTCCGTTGGATATAATATTACTGTAGGTCAATAAATAAATACTTAAATGCAGTAAATATAAGAAATACAAGAACATATTACCAAATCGAAAATATTATTGACCGAACAACCCAATAAATATACATTTTTATAAGAAAAAATTTTATTTTAATCGCAATATAAGTTGAGTTTTAAATATATTATATTTGAAAAATCAACAATTTGTGTACTGCTTTACTATATCCCCTTCAAATACAAATTTGAGGACTCTCAATTCAATATTATATACCGAATTCCAACATATACATAAAATGGTTGTAGGTTTGACAGTTACATAGATTTACTTATCTTAAATTAGAAAAATAGCTTTAAATTAGAATGAATGAATATTAACTATTATTTAAAGGTCGTAGTAAAATATTCTTATTTTGTTCGTACATAGAGTTAAAATATAATTTAAATATTCAACCTTAATAACTTAAATACACAAAACATGATACAATCTTGGTTAATAACTAGGTAGTAATGGTGGTGGTGTGACGTCAGACAACAAAGGTAGACCACTTAACGAAATACATTTCACTTAGAGAAAATACCCTGACATAAATGACAGAGTTGTGAAGAGGTTTTTAGATCACAAGGGATCCATTTATATCCTAAGACCAACTACGTTCTTAGTGGCACTTTGTCTATATTGCAGTTATTTATATATTGCCTTGTATTTGTTGTCAAAATGGTGTGTCACGTGTGTTTTTTAGTGTGATATTTACATCTTTGCCAGTCATTCAAAATATTGTAGAATAAATACCTATGCTTTTGTAACGGTTTTAGTTATTGATCTTTAATGTAATGTTGGGTTCTTTTATTGTTTGAAATTTACTTCCTTTTTAAACCCAGACATTTGTGGGTACATTCTTTAAAATAAACTTTGTTTTAGACAAATTTGTATATAAAAACATATCGATATTATTAGTTGAAATATACTACCAGTTTTAATATATAATTAAATTGTATTATTGTTTGACAGCCTTTAATTGTAACCAGTTAAAATTAAAGGTTGTTATTGTAACTGCCTACCATCTTGCTTTTTATATTAACTAAAAATAAAAGAACAATCGATATTTGTGTAGGCCTCACTGCAAGCTAGTTTATTTTGGACCTCACTGCCAAGCTAGTTTATATTGGACCTTACTGCCAAGCTAGTTTATGTCGGACCCCACTGCCAAGCTAGTTTATTTCAGACCTCAATGTCAAGCTAGTTTGTATCGGACTTCAATGACAAGCTAGTTTAAGACGGAACTCACTGCCAAGCTAGATTATGTTGGACCTCACTATCAAGCTAGTTTATGTTGGACCTCACTGACAAACTAGTTTATGCCGAACCTAATTACCATACTAGGTTATGTTGAATCTCACTGTCAAGCTAGTTTATGTCGGACCTCACAGAATAGCTAGTTTATACCAGACCTTATTGTCAACCTAGTTTATGTCGGACCTCACAGAATAGTTAGTTTATACCAGACCTTATTGTCAACCTAGTTTATGCAGGACTTTACTGTCAAGCTAGTTTATGTTAGACCTCACTGCCAAGCTAGTTTATGTTGGACCTCACTATCAAGCTAGTTTATGTCGGACCTCACTGTCAAGCTAGTTTATGCCGAACCTAATTACCAAACTAGGTTATGTTGAAACTCACTGTCAAGCTAGTTTATGTCGGACCTCACAGAATAGCTAGTTTATACCAGACCTTATTGTCAAGCTAGTTTATGCAGGACCTTACTGTCAAGCTAGTTTATGTTAGACCTCACTGCCAAGCTAGTTTATGTTGGACCTCACTATCAAGCTAGTTTATGTCGGACCTCACTGTCAAGCTAGTTTATGTCGGACCTCACAGAATAGCTAGTTTATACCAGACCTTATTGTCAAGCTAGTTTATGTTAGACCTCACTGCCAAGCTAGTTTATGTTGGACCTCACTATCAAGCTAGTTTATGTCGGACCTCACTGTCAAGCTAGTTTATGTCGGACCTCACAGAATAGCTAGTTTATACCAGACCTTATTGTCAAGCTAGTTTATGCAGGACCTTACTGTCAAGCTAGTTTATGTTAGACCTCACTGTCAAGCTAGTTTATGTTGGACCTCACTATCAAGCTAGTTTATGTCAGACCTCACTGTCAAGCTAGTTTATGTCGGACCTCACAGAATAGCTAGTTTATACCAGACCTTATTGTCAAGCTAGTTTATGCAGGACCTTACTGTCAAGCTAGTTTATGTTAGACCTCACTGCCAAGCTAGTTTATTCCGGACCTTATTGTCAAGCTAGTTTATGCAGGACCTTACTGTCAAGCTAGTTTATGTTAGACCTCACTGCCAAGCTAGTTTATTCCGGACCTCACTGTCTAGCTAGGTTATGCCAGACCTCACTGTCATGCAAGTTTATGTCGCACCTCAATGCCAAGCAGCTAGGTTATGCCGGACCTCACTGTTAAGCAAGTTTATGCCGGACCTTACTGTCAAGCTAGTTTATGTCAGACCTCACTGCCAAGCTAGTTTATGTCAGACCTTACTGTCAAGCTAGTTTATGCAGGACCTCACTGCCAAGCAAGTTTATTTCGGACCTCACTGCCAAGCTAGTCTATCCCAGACCTCACTGCCAAGCTAGTTTATGTCGGACCTCACTGCCAAGCATGTTTTTTTTACTTAGCCACCCAATACGTAATATTATTGAAATAAACCATTATATTCTATGCATTTCAAATTAATTTACAAACATTGTTTAGTATTTCACTTATTATTTGAAGAATCCTAATGTCTTTACTTATTGATCTATGGATAATAAGTTATATTCATTTTAATTTAAAGCTATTTTTTATAATTCAAGTTGGCCTGATACTGAAAATAAATAGATTTTTATTAGTATACAATGATTAATATGTTTTTCCTTATCTTTAACTGCAATATTAGTGTTTAGCTTTAAAAGTACTTTACTGAAGCATGATTTAAATTTGAAAAATACATACATAAGCTCTATTACATTCATTATTGGAAAGAAGCACCTTTTTGTTGATATGGTACATTTAAAGAACATGAACATTAAAGATATGTAAAAATATAAAATACGTTTACATAATACCGATCTAAAAATACCATTCCATTTCAAAATAAATAAAACAAATAAAAAAATAGATACTTTTCATAAACATTAAATTCAATTGTATTACATGATTTATTACAGTTTTAAAAGGATTAATTTAAAAAAGCTAAAAAGGTTGCGATATAGTCTAATCGAAAATACAAAGATTCTCAAAATAATATAAACATGACAGCATAACTCCGATATGGTTGTAGTATGGCTCCTATACTTATGTGTGCACTATAAACTATATTATTTATATATTAATGAGATTGGTAGTTTCGAAAATATGAGTTAGTTTCACTATAAACATGTACGACCAGATATATCATGGAATAATTACACAGATATACATAACTGAGCTGTGGAGAAGGTTGTGAGTCCCTATGGATCCATTTATATCCCTAGACCACTGCGTTCCTGGAGGAACTATATATCTTGCAGTAATGGATTCCCTAAGGTATATATATGTTTATAGTTATACTATTATGTTTAGTATGATATTATTATAATATATGTATGTACATATACGATATTGATTTATTTATCATGCATTCCGAATGATATTGTATAAAAAGACTAATATTATCTTATGGGTAGTTTTTTATCCGATTGCTTATTTTCTTAATGTTTCTTTAACTTGTGAATGGTGTTCATTGACTAATGTAAGTTTAAATCATTATATTCATTAATAAGAGCTTCAAGAATTGTAGTTTAAGATATTTTAAGTTACTTTCACTTTGGCAATCAATATTTTTCCATGCTTACATGTTCATATCACACATTATAGAACAGGTAAAAACATATTGATATACATAATTTAATGCGTTACTTTTTAGCTATTTTTAAGCTATAAAAATTATTTATATGTAAATTGGTATTTAACATATGTATAATATGCAAGTAAATATTAAAATATTACTTAATAATTAAAACAATACTTTTAAGGTTTATGTAAACCCTCCTGAGGCCAGTATGTTACAGTAAAGAGCCTTACCACTATCAACTCTCAAAGGGAATATTCTAATAAAATTGCCCCACACAGATAATTTATTGATGTTGCTTGTACATAAGGTAGATAAATTTACTTCATTTACATTAAAAAAACCGTTTTATTGCAATGGACTTTTAACATGTTTTGCAAAAGTTAATTTTACTTTAAAAGGTATTTCATTCCTAGTTAAAATCTTTAATTTCACCAACACTATAAAAAAATCTCTCATAAATATAGCATTTCTGTGCATTCATACAACCAATTTTCCCACCTTCAGTTCTCGTGTCCAAGTTATTCGCCAAAAACTCACCCACGCTATAAATAGCATGGTAGGCCAGAAAGCCTTTTAATTGAGTTTTAAACAGCTTCAACGTTCTGGCGATTTTTATAAAATTTGGTAGTTTATTGTAAAGATGGACGCCTACCTCTGAGGGCAAATGCTCGTAAGTAACAATTCTGTGCCTCCCAGTCCTATAGTTGTCCCTGCCTCTGGTGCCATATTCGTGAATGTCTCGTCCCCGAATCAAAGCACACTTAGAAATAAAAAAAGTTGTTTTTTCTAGAATGTAGAGGCAAGGTAAAGGCAGATTCTTAATTTTTTTAAGATTGGCCTGCATGATTCTCTGTAATCAACTTTTTCGATTATCCAAATCGCTCTTTTTTGTAATCTGAACACTCTCAAGAGCATATTACTTGCACCGGCTCCCCACAGCACTATGCCCTAGACAAGTTAAACTAGACCATAATACGCCGGGCTAAAGTCCTCAGAACATAGATAGCAGATATTAATTTGGCACTTACCGCATCAATATGGGCATTCCATGTAAAACCTCAATATATGTGTAATCCAAGGAATTTTGACGTGAACACCTCTTCCAGCATAGTGTCTTCCAACAGTACGCTAGGGACCCATTCTAGGTTCTTAGGACGTAAGGTAAAATTTATAAAATTTGATTTAGAAGAATTTCTTTTCAAGTTTAAGCTTTTGAAATAATGAATGCATTTGTTAAATTCTACAAAAGTTTGTTGTTCCAGGAGTTCAGGAGCTTTACCTCTAAAACACAGGGTTGTATCGCCTGCATATTGCAAGAATTTTCCCTGTCGCAGAGATGCTCCATTGTCGTTGACATAAACTAAAAAAGGGCTGGACTGAGAATTGATCGATACTTTGAAGTTAGGTTTTATTAATGATTTATTTATTAATAGGTTATATTAATGACAAATATGTAAACAAATATTATTAATAAATAGAAATTTAATTTAGACTATAGTAACCTAACTTTAATTGTTATATCATTAATTCTTTATACATGACCATTGTAATACAATTGTAATAATTTTCTACTACAAAATAAATATATTTTGATTTTGAAGTCATTTATAAAAGCTATTAAGGAAAAATTATATGTCTCTAAAAATTCAACTCTAATGAAAAACAAATAAAGTATCTTGGCTGAGCACGTTTAATTTGTTTTAAATATATTAACTAACCCAACTCCAGCTACGTGTTTTCGTAGCCATTATTTAAGTTTAACCTATAAAATAAATGACCACCACAGTAAATAATCATGGTAGTTTATAATTTATTTTACATATATCATTATTTATATATTACACCTAGTAGGTGAAACAATGATCTCTAAGAGGATCAAGGGTTGTAAGTGTATCATAGATGAAAATTTTATATAACTTGAATAATAACTGTTCTTCTCCTAACCGATTATTACATCCATAAATGTGTTTTACATAATATAATACTCTTGGATTGCCTTGACATTCTTCAAAATTATATTGAATTTTAAAGGATTTTGTGGTAATTATTAAATATGATAGTTGTTCTAGAATCCATTTTTTTTTATTTCAGGGATTCAGTATAAAGTTGAAATTAATTACATTTTTAAGTTCACTCAGCAGTATTAAAATTTAGAAAACTGAATAACACTTCAAAAGTCAGATTCATGTAAATAAAGGACTGATGATGTTTTTCAAAGGGCAAACGCCTAACACTTCTCTCTATAAAAGCTTTCTTAAGCAGTGGTTTAAGAATTTAATTTGCAATAGCTATTACTTTTACGAAAAAAATTTAGTTCATGAATTTTCACGTAATTTGCTGCTCGAGAAAAATAATATAATTATATTACATGCTTTTTACGACACGTTTTTTATGTATTTATATTATAACGAATAAAACAAGTCAAGTAAATATTACAAAATATAATAAATTACAATTAAATTTTTGACAAAGTAAACTTAGATTTAATGCACAGTTAAAATATAAATTTTATAAATAAGTTACCATAAAGTAAATAACTAATACTTATATTTAAAGATAATTGCCAAGCTAAAAAATAATTAGTAACAATTTATTTTAAAAGTCAGTGGTATCTCACTGTTACAGAGTCGGGTCACTAAAATCATTGAAAGGGCCCGTACAAATATTTAAATTTAATTTAAATGGAAATTCCTTTTGGAGTTGGTTTTAATTTAAGTTATATACGGTTAATAAAAATTAAATAAACACAAATTCTAAAAAATTTTATAATATACCGTGTTTGTTTTATGAGTGTACAATTTTACTTTATCGTTTCAAATAATAATTTATAGGACACAAGAAGAGAGAATAAGAATTTAAATTATAAATTATTTAGTCTGTTTTAGTATTAGGTAATCATTAATCGTATTATAAATTATTAATCGTAAATTATAAATTATTTAGTCTGTTTTAGTATTGGGTAATCATTAATCGAAAATTATAAAACATTTAGTCCGTTTTAGTATTAGGTAATTATTAATCGTAAATTATAAAATATTTACTCTATTTTAGAATAGGGTTAACACTAATCTTAAATTATAAATTATTTAGTCTGTTTTAGTATTAGGTAATCATTAATCGTAAATTATAAATTATTTAGTCTGTTTTAGTATTAGGTAATCATTAATCGTATTATAAATTATTAATCGTAAATAATAAATTATTTAGTCTGTTTTAGTATTAGGTAATCATTAATCGTAAATTATAAATTATTTAGTCTGTTTTAGTATTAGGTAATCATTAATCGTATTATAAATTATTAATCGTAAATAATAAATTATTTTATCTGATTTAGTATTAGGTAATCATTTATCGTAAATTAAAAACTATTTAGTCTGTTTTAATATAAGGCAATAATTAATCGTAAATTATAAACTATTTAGTCTGTTTTAGGATGAGTTAATCATTAATCGTAAATTATAAATTATTTAGTCTGTTTTAATATTAGGTAATCATTAATTGTTTAGTGTGCATTCTTTCACACTGGGGTTTAATAGCTATTATCGGAATAATTAAGTAAGATTTAATTTAATATTATTTGTTAAGCTAAAAGTTGCATAATTTTTTGTTTAATTGAATAAATAGTTATTTAATCGAACTTGCACTCTGTGGTTTTACAGAATCTAAATTTGAAAAAAAATAATTTTAAATAAGACATAGTTGATCTTAAATGGTTACAATCGTTTGCATTATATGCTCATAAAGTTGTTTTATTATTTTATATAGTTATTTAAAATGCCATTTAGTTTATTTCTTAATTTTTTAATTGATTATATACTACATATTTGTTTGTGTTGTTGTTATGAGATATACTATATACAAAACTATTCCCACTAAATGCAAAAATAGTATTAATAATATATAAAATTGTATATAGTTTTACTTCCTTTACGTATATATCAGTAAATGTTTATTTTTATTAAGTTTTTCACTCAAATAGCCATTGGCTAGAATGATAATCCAAAACTGCTTTGAAATTAGTTTTATCATTTTTGTGAATAAAGAATTTGAAACAGTACAAACAAATTAAGTTTGTAAAGATTCAAATTGCATGGTAGTCTATTAGTTGTACACTTTTGCTTAAATAATTATATTCTTAATTCTATAAGAATTGATTTATGAGGAGATGTATATTGTACTATCTATTATCACTGATACTAGAGCTAACTAAATTCATCACTTTACTAGTTCATAGGAAAAGCAGTACAATCAGTGCGCATTAAACATATGGCATTATTTCACGATAGGTAGTAGAACTTTTTTGTTATTGCCAACATAGGGGCTCAATAGCTAAGAATTAAGACTACAGAGGCCTATGTACAAGATTCGAATCTCCAACTAATCCATCTGTCATAACTTCACACGTTCACAACATTTCAAGCACAGGCCTGCAGGGTCAATGCAAACTTGTCAGTGAAATTGAAAATAAAATTAACAATATAATTGATGAGTAATATACTTTTCACAACACTACCATGAGTTCAGCTGTTTTCGTTAAGTGTTTATAACCAGCGAAACGTCATATTTCCCACAGCTGTCTATTGTTGACAGTCGAAAGTAACATTGTTTACGTTCGAAAATTTTCCACTATCAACAACTTAATAACCTTCAAAAGCTTTTAAAAAGTTCTTGTTATCGTTCCGCCAGCTGAAATGGAAGTGCCTGTGCCCTTTTCGTTTAAAAGTAGAGTGGAGGAAGTGATACATGATCTTCTTCCTAAAAAAATCAAAGGAAAGATACAGTGAAGAGTACAAGAAGTTTTGTTCGTGGCTGGAGAAGGAAAATGTAGAACGTGGTTCCGTAAGTGATGACATTATGCTGGTTTATTTGTCAGAGCTGTCAAAAGTTAACAAACCCACGACTATGTGGAGCAAAACTAAAATGTTCCTAATTAAATAAAAAGTTGACATTCCAACATTTTTTATTCAGTAGTGTTGTGAAAAATATCATTCAAAACTCAAGTGAAAATGTTTTGCATGTTCTCGACCAATTGAAGTGCTCGACAAGTCTCGCACTTCAAACATATGGTCTCGAACATGCAAAACCCCACTTTCCACTCTTGTTATGGAATATACTATTGGTATAACAAAGTTGAGTGATGCAAAATAAATGGAATCAAGACCTTTACTACTTTACTGGTAAAATAGACGAGGGAGGATAGTATTCAATGTAAATTACATGTTTTAGAGTAGTTTGGAATAGCTAAACATGTATCACAAGTATTCGTTAGAATAGTGAGGAAACCAATTTATCTAAACTCTCTTCACGGTTTATAAAATGAATTAAAATTTTCATACTCCATTCAGTTTAATATTTATATTTTAGTAAAATAAATATTTTAATACTTGAAATATTATAAAATTAAAATAATTTGTTATTAAAATTATACGTTCAACTTAAGTACCTTTATTAGTCTGGAAAAAACATTAACTTTATTACTCTTAGCTAACCTTTTATATTATAAAAATAAAATCTGCCTTTAAAAAAAATTGCTTCTCTATATTTTACATAAAATCATGTTAAGCATTTTAATATCCTATAAAAGTTGTTAAAATTTACCTAGCTTTATTTTGCGAAATTCCCAGTTTTCGTACTTAATATGACTTGCACTGAGTTAATCGTGCTTGACGATTCACAGCGATGTCACCAGGAGATTCAAGCCTATATACGTTGGTGGGGGAAGTTTTAATGTTTTAACAGTTTAAATGTCTGTCCTTCTTCACATTATTATACAATTTATATTTCGTATTTTTCAATTCAATACAGTTTATAAAGATCTTTTTAATGTTCGTAGGAACAAAATTACATTTCGACTACAAAATAAAATAAAAATATTGTGTTAGTGTTATTTAAAATATTAAATACTAAAATTATTTCCTCAAAATTCTCAAATCTAAAAATATATTACATACCAAAACGTATATCTTGTAATAGGTTTATATCATATACAATAATTATCTTGTGGGATAATTATCATTTTAATGAAATATATATCTAAGCATTTATACTTAATAGAAATATTTATACATTCTATGGCATATAATGTAACTTAAATTCTACGAAATATGTACGAGTACATGTAAGTCACATATAAAATATTTAAATTGTTATAAATGTTCCTTAATGTACCTAAAATGTACTTAGTTTGTTGTGGAAAGTTATTATGGAAGGAAACTTAAAACATAAATGTAAGCGACCTTACACAGACAAAAGTTATAATAGTTGACAACTTTAGGAGCGTTACCACTGATTGTTGTTCTAGTTTTAGTCCAAGAACAAAACTTTTCATAAAAGTATAAAACTATAACTGAGAATACAACATTAGAGCAATATATTTGTATAGTGATCTACATGCAGTAATATATTTAATATTCAGTTTTAAGAATTTATTAATATGTTTTTAATATGTAGATAATTTTTCTTTTCTTCCGAAATTCGGTTTAACATACTGGAATGCTGCATATTCTGTTCATCTGTAAATTGTCCTCGGGTTTCACAATTGTTCTTTGCCAAAATATTGCATTTGTGATTTTATTCTGGCAATCACTGGGATCTTCAAATTTTTTAAAGTTGATATTTTATATGTTCTCCTAAAACCTTTTCATCGATATGTGCCAGATTTGATACTAGCTTAGTTATAGTATTAATTTGATCTATCATATTAAAAGTACATAAGACGTAGCACCTTGGCATACATATGGCGCTATGCAAATAAAATTAATAAACATAATAGTTAATGTCTACACTAGATATTAATTAAATACAACCAACATATTTTAGTTATCAATTCCTGTTGTTAGGGTATATGAAAAATATAATCAGTAATTGTGTAACTGAGGCTATTTTGATTATAATTTAGTAATTACAAAACAATATTTACCTAAAATTTTTAAAAATTGAGTAAGAGCATAATCAGTAAGATCATAATTAATTACAACTATGAATTCATTTATGTCCATAAAAATAAAAAGTGTTAGACATGTTAGAAAAAGCATCTAAATAAAAATTTTAATTTGAAATAAAATCGTAATAGAAAAATTCTATCTATTAAACTAGAAGTATACATTTAAAGGATACTATGTAGTTCGGACAGTTTATGTAACATTTTATTACATTTTCAATAAATTCTATTAAATTTTTTATAAATATGAATGGGTTCAAAGCCTAATTTTTTAGCCTATTTACTTCGTACACATGAAACAGGATATTGTATAGATTCTTGCTGTGAATTCATTTATGGGAGCAAATAAGTATATAATCGAAAGTATACACTATAAAAACGGAAACATATCAAAACATACATTGGACTCATTTTCGTATTTGGTGAACAACAATATCCTCTATTCTCAGAGATATTGTTGTAATCTCCCTTGTATGTATATTACACTATCATATCATTAAAAATTAAAATTTAATTTTACTTTATTGAAACTTATTTATTTAATATTTTAATAAAATATTTTGTCTCTTATGTATTTATTATTTTTTGAACATTTTATGAAAAAGGGGACATAAAAGTATTTAAAATAACATCATTTTTATTTGATAGTATATAATTAGCACTTGTGGTACTTACAAATGATATGTATGTTTTGTGTGCACACTCTTAAGGTTTTTACAAAAGTTATATACTATTTCAAACTAAACTAATTAAATCATAAACATGTTAAATATATCTGATAAAAAATAAGTCGAAATAATCTAAAGTCATAAAAATATGTTCGTATTTATTCTGATTACTCGTAAGGACCTTTAAAATAGCCTACAATCAATGTATAGGAAAATATAAAACAATTATTTTTATATGATAAAAAATGATTAGAAAAATATTGTACGTTATATAAAATAATTTATCGGATATAATAAAAAATACAAATACTATGGATATCGACTTCAGTAAAAAAACTTCCTGAGACAAGAAGAATGCCATAAGTGGTCAATTACGCTAATCTTATATAACTCGGTTGAAAAAATCATCAAGGTTGGCTGGAACTATAAAATCGGAGAACGTTGAAATATGTTTATATATATATATATATATATATATATATATATATATATATATATATATATATATTCATAAATTTTCCCTATGATACAATCCCACGCTTATTTTATATAGTTAAATTATATCATAGCTAAATATCAATTTGTGTTTTTTTTTTTTTTACTTTTCTATTTTTCGCTTGTATACACAAAGATATATAAATAATTTACGTATTAATAATAGCTTAAAACAGCATATAACAAGACGGTACATTAATAACGCTGATCATTAATATTGTAAATTTATACTTGATAAAAGAACTGAATAAATAAATTACAGAAATCTTTTCACTTAAATTTCATATTTTGAAATTTATATTAACCTAGTTATACTTTATTAAATAGTACATTCAGTTAGCTAGTTTTATTGTTCATGTAATTAATATATATGTTACGGAAATCAATGTTTTAGAATCAATATTAATGGAAAATTGTTTTTGAATACTTTGTGTTGTTGGTAATTTGTAAATAGTATAATTAAATAAAAACATTAGAAATTCAAAATTAGGGGTTGGCAGAGTAGAGAGAAGATATATTTTATGTAAATGAGATGTTTTAAGAAGTGTTGTTATTAACTGAGTTGTATTTATTTACGAAGTTTGTTGAACCAGAGAGTTTGTCTTTCCTTAAAATCTCCTTAAAGTTTAGTACCAGAATATTGTTTATACCATTTCTTTCTAGTGTTTAATTTTTGTGATAATATTCAAATTAATTTGGATACTTATCATTTAAACTATATTTCGGCATCCATTTAGATGCCATCAAACAATAAAATTATTAAAAACGTAGACATTGAGTAAAGTACTCTTAAACATAATATTGTTGATAAAATGTTCTGTGAAAAATTAAATAAACAGCTTTTTAAGCAAATAAAATGTTGAAATCCCATTTATTAAATAACGTTTGATTAAAATGATCCAATCACGTATGTATTTTCAATTTATAATTTAATAATTGGTTATTATATCAGTCATAAAGTATCGCTTGATTTTGAAATGCATTGTTGTACATTTTATAGATGCAACTTCATTAATTCACTTGTCTTCTTTTAGTGGTAGCTGCTGACCTTTGTGTTTTATGTTCTTTTGTCAAAATACTAGATAAATAACCTAACCTAACCTAACTTAACGTGCTTAGCCTAACATTACAGAAAAACCTAACTAATCTAAAAGTTTTTTTATTGATCTTAGTTACTTTTTGTCAAATGTGGAATGGATGTCATATTCAAGTTTTGGAGAAAAAAATACATCAAATAATTTTAATATACGTTAATTTAATTTAAAAAAATGACGTATTTGTTTTTTTTTTTTTTTATAAAATCACTGTTTTTGGGACACAATTCTGTGGGTTCGTCTTCGTTGGATTATTATTAAAAAAGTAACAAAATCTGGAAAATTATTTGAGACCCCTATAATTCTTATATCCCGTTTATAGTTTCAAGAGATAGATCGCATTTTATTGGTAATGTTAAAATACATAATTCATAATTATACCATAAAAGAGCAGTGTCTGCAAACTAAAATCTTATTTGTGATTAATTTTCAATACAAAACCTACGTTACTGTACCTAATGAGAATTTTTGAAAGGCTAAAAATATTGTCTGTTATCGACATATGTAAAAGATTGTTAGAGTTCTATATTTACATAAGATATAGTTTCATTTATTCTGAAAGTCATTGGAACAAAAGCTTTGTTTATAAAAACAATAAATAGTTTCCACTTTAGCACTTGGGATCTCAATGGACATACTTGTCAATACAACTGGACAGCGTTTAACGGAAGGGTGGACGACTGTAGACTGGACACTGTCAACTCAATACTGACTGGATAGTGACTTTGTTGACTCACAATGACATATCAGTGTTGCACTTTTCAGTACGAGTAAACATTCAGTTGCTACAAAGGGTAATGAATACATTCTTATACTGGAGTACAAAGCTATTAATTAGTTGGTTTCCTGGATAATGTATTGGTCAAAACATAATTTAAAATATTAGTAATAGTTTATGAACAGTAGACCACACTCATAAAACCACATGCTTTCAAGGGTAGTATCCAGCACTCTTGTAAGGGAGTTCGTTATTTACCGATTGTTCTCATGTAAAATCAAATAGCCAATCTCTAATACTGCATACTCTTGTTCCGAAAGATTGTTACATATTAATCTTTAATATATATTTTCCGGCCACAACCACGTGAAGATACTATCTACAATATTTACAAGATAACCAGACGTTTGGCCCATAATGTGAGTCTCAGAGAAACCACTGAGGATGCCACATACAGTATGTGTGAAATTTCTGGATATCTTGTAAATATTGTAGATAGTACCTTGACGCGGTTGTCACCGGAAAATGTATATTCTATTAATGACATCGGCCGCTCAAGCCTACGTTCTAAGACATATTAATCTTCTTGCTATGAATAATACAGTTTTTTATTCTTGTACTGAGTAATGAGTGTGATCCCCTTTTTCACAGACAAATGTAGGGTCACTTAATTAGAATGATATTTCATAATCTCTTTGAAATGAACTCTAATGTTTCCATTACGTCAGGAACCACATTATAAAATTAAATTGGTCGTAAATATATATTAAATATTAACCAGCGCACAAAAAATTTCCGTATTTAAGTTGGGGTATCTACGTTTTATTTCCATGGGAGGTCAAAGATTGAGAGGCAGTCATAGTTACAAGTCTGGTATAACAACATACATACAGTGGTAGATGACCCACCTACCCACCATACACGTACAACGGTAATGACCCACCCACCCACCCAGTGGGACGTTAAGTGGTAAAACCTAACCTAACTCTTTTCAATAACACACTATTTACCGTCCGTTTGTGTAAAACATTATTGTTACTTATTTTGTATTGTAAAGAATTGTTGGATATTTATATGCATAGTAATTTATATATTATCAATATATTCATGTATAAAATAATAATAACATTTAAGATTTTTCGAACAAATTACTCTATGCCAGACATTAAAAACAGTAATACAGACATGATATGATGGATGAATTTATTTATTCCAAAAGCTTTTTAATTTTTTAATAAACAGTATTTTAACATACATTGGATTCGTGAACATTTAATTAATGTTGTTTAGTCTACTAGATAAAATTAGACATTTTTATTGTGTTGATAAGAAAAACAAATTAATCCAACGCGTTAAATAGTTATTTAATAGTAAAAAAGAGGTCCCTTATTTAAATAGAAGCTTTCAGGCCAATGTAATAAAATTACAATATCTTAAGCACCCTTACTCTGTATTTTTTCAGTAACACTTTTTATCCGTGTTTACTTGTCACAAAATTACTGAATTATCTTGTTACAGTAATTTAAGGTCTTAGGTCTTCAGATTATTTCACACTGAGGAATATATAAAGGTTTTATTTTGTTGAAACCTTTCAAACTATAAATAAATAAAAAAATGTCGTAATATTTTAGACGCTGTACATTCAATATTACTAACATTTATTTATTTTTTATATTTAAGTTAAATTTTGTGTCAGTAAACATTGTTCTCTCATATTTGTTCATTTTATAAAGTACCTCGTACACTAGCTGTACCCACCCGCTTCGCCAGTCATAATATTGAGTTTGAAATAATATTCAGTTTACAATTAAGATATAATTAAAAATTCCAACAAATTCAAGAACATTAAAAATTTAATTAAAGTAAAATAATTAAATATTTTTGTTTTTGAAAACAATTTAATAAACTATTATTTAATTTGTAACATATGATCTTATGTATAATTTGATAATGTACGTATTTATTCAATTTTTTTTTAACAATTGTTAATAAAATAAATCAATCAGTTAATATACCTCCATAAGATTATCATGGGAATTTTGGACGCCAGTGGGACGGAGTTCTGAGGTCGGAGAAGAAACTACTTTCTTAGTGAGACTCAGGTACCAAGATAAACGTATGTCCAAATTTCAAGTCAATTGAACGTAAAGCTTTGTAAAAATAGTGATTAGTGATAAATGGCTTTTATATATATTTACACATATACACAGACTTTTCTTGTAGTTCACAAACTTTGATTGTCAAAAAAAATATTAAAGTCTCTATTTAGAGGCCGTAAAGTACAGTAACTGACTATAAATCAATGACATTTTGGGGTTCTCGCCATGTTTAGTCAGGTCCGATGAACTGGCTATACATTTCAAATTAAATTGTAAATTTTCTTATTAAAATCAGTATGTTCTCTTAGATATAAGAGTTTCAAAGTCTATAGAAATCTGTAAGTCTACTTTTAGAGGGCACAAATTACAATATTTAATTCTGATTCAATAAAATATTGTGTTTCTCGCCATGTGTTGGGCTATAATACTGGCTATACATGTGTTCACATTAAACTGTACCAATTTTATTTACACCCACAAATTGAAAATCTAGCTCTACCTAAGGATGAAAGAGGTAAGATAGAGCAACAAGTCATAGGGCCAAAGTTGTAGATCGTCTCAAATTAGGTACAGAAAATGGTGTTAGTTTTGCTGTAGAACCATTCATTTAGCCGCTACAGTCCAATTAGCTGTTTTTGGCATTTAAAATGTTTGGCACTAAAAAGGATGTCATCTTCGATTTACTAAAAAGTATTCCAAAATCCCTTTTTATTGCACATCTACGACATAAGAACTTTGACTCTACAAATGTTTAGCCTTGAAGGCTTAGTACTTTTTTAGTTACAGTGATGAATGAATGAGTCAGTGGTAGTTGCCTTTTATAGGTATATATAAAGGATTTCATCGTATAAATCATAAGAAAGTAATATTTGTAAGTGTAAGTTTCGTTGTAAACTACAAAATAATTTGTTCCCTAATGTACCCTGTACTACATTCTGCGCAGTAAAATAGTGCAATGGTTCGGTACTCTTAGGTCCTTCAAAAAAAAAAAAAAAAAAAAAAAAAAAAAATATATATATATAGTTTGTTGGCCTAACTATAATTGTTTTAAATGGTTGATAACTAGATTCCACTCATTCCTCATTCCTCTTTCCTACAAAGATTTTGTACAACATTCTTGTATTGCAGTCCAATGTATACTAATTGCTTTTGTGTATAATAACTGTCAACTTCCAATATTATATTTAATTGGTACTAAGCAATCTTTACATAACAATCATCTTCCTATGAAACTGATTATTTGGTATTATTGTGTTGTACGTGAGATGCTTACCTTCTCAGACACGAGTTACTGTGATATAATTAAAATGATATTTCATATTTACTTTGTGAATTAATTATGATGCATCCATCTGGTAAGAAATACAGCAATACATGAATTAGATGTAGTAGGTAAATATTAACATAAATACAAAAATATGATTTATTATTTATTTGGGGAATCTAAATGTTATTTATCTCCTAAGTATTATTACATCATTGTTGTGTTTACCTGGTTAACACATGAATTTAATTGTTTAATTCATTCTTACAGTTAATACATATGATATTTTAGTACCATACAACGAAATTATTATTCTCGAGAATTTTAACCAAACAATTAATGCACAACAATGTTTGTGGGATACATACTCAAACTTTGCACCTAGTATCATTAGAGTTAAATCGAACTTAGATCTTAATACTTGATAATATAGCTACTGATCACTTTGTTGAACATCTTACTCAAGAGTGTAGTTTCATAACAACATTGTATTCGAGAGCTAAAGGCTGAACAACCTATCCAACTTTGTTCACCAAAGTTTGGGGATAAACAAACTTAACACCTGTATAACGTCTAGCTATGTGTTCACAGTTTTCTTATTGCTCTATTTACTTATATCAGCTTAACACCTATGTCATCTTCAAGACATTTTAGATTTTCTTTTAGTAATTTTTCGTATATATAACACTTGATCATATATTTATTGAAATAATTTTTAATATTAAATGGTTGATTTGTTGGATGAAAAATGTGTGATGTAGTTTTCATCCAACAATGGAATTTGTTGTGCTCTCAAATTATTTGTTAAAGTCAACCCTTCCTACCTTCACTGTATACTAAAACAATTATCATTAAATAAAGTAAAATTGTAACAAGAAAAAAAATTGATGATGCTAAAGAACCTTTTATACCGAATAAAACTTACAGAGAATAAAATAGAAAATGTCTTTATCTTTACAATTATTTGAAGGTGAAAAATACATATATAAACACTTGACAACAATAGTTGAGAAAACCATGTGTTTTCGTCTGGTTGGCCCAATCCTTCATTTTCTTATTTAACAAAATAAAATAACTTCTCCTTCATAAAACTAATACTGAAATGTAATATTAAATAGTGTACAAATGTTTTACTTTGAAAACCTACAGGTGATATTTTAGTTTGATTCTATAAGATTTTTTTTTAAGTTGTTACAATGAGTAGGAAATGGAAATACGTACATTCATGTATAATAGTGAAAACTACTGTAATGACAAATAATAAATAATAACAACAAAATTATTTAGTTTCCTTGGCCAGAAATACATAAATATACATAATGATAAAATAAACAACGAATAAACAATAATAGAAAAATAAACAAAACCAAAAATGCTGTAGAAGAATTACTTAATTTGTGTAGACCCACCTTTACGTCCATCTATTTGAATTACAACTAAATTTATATATTTACAAAACCACTTGTAAAATAAAACAACAACAATAAATACATAACTTTTTTCCCACGCTACTCATTTTTCCCACGCTGTTTCCTATGACAAACCACAAAACATAAAAAATAGTAAGGTAGGTAGCCTAACCTACCGCAGCCAACATATGAACTAATATCACTAAATAGCAAAAAGTATTTTGTAATTAACAATCGGTAATAACAATGTAACAACCAACCTGAAACAAATATCATAGTCAAATATCTATTACAAATGTTCTAGATGTAATACATTTGTAGTGTCAACATTTCTTTTCTTGAATAATAAACAGAATACACTTGTTAACTTATGAAACAAATGTAAGTAACTTTTTATTTACATAAATAGAGAACGGAAATTATATATTTTATTTAGAATTTTTTTTATTGAATTAGTTAGTGTTTTAATATTCCTAAGGTTTGAATACAAATATTTACATTACATTAAATAATAGAGTTTGTATTTTGTTCTAACCGAAGTATTATTAAATATATGATAAATAAGAATTATATACATCTTACAAAAACCAACACATTTAAGAGTTTAAAGGGTATTGAGGCAATTATTTTATTTTCATATGAACTTAGTGAATTAAATAACATTGAAGTTACAGCACCTAAAAAATAATAAGATTATTTCTATTAGTTTCTAATCTAATTAACCGCGTCGGCACTAGTGATGCAGTGCTGTAACCCAGCTACTTGGGGATAAAGTGTTTGGGAGATTGTAGGCGATAGGTTCAATGCTCGGTTCTCTTAATACCGACACGCCGTCCGCTCAATGGTTGTCATCAACGTAGATAGTACTAGATAAGTCTGGAGTGTCCGTGTTGAATGGTAGTCAAGGTTCAGATATTGTGTAGGAAAGAGAAATGAGTGTCAGACTTGTCAGTTAGCTGAAAATCAGACCAACACTACGTGGTTCGGATTCCACGTAAAGCTGTAGGTCCCATAGTTGCCCTGGCTATTGGACTACTAATAAATAGTCCTTTCTGAGCTAAGTCAAACTTAGATAGTAACAATGACTACAATCGTTCATCTACACTCATTCGCTCCTCATATTCACCCATATCTCTACGATCATCGTCTTAGAGATGAATAATAAATAATGGTTTACTACGAAATGTTGTATAATCACATTCCATATCCTTGTCTGGAATTATCTTAAGACTGAAAGACTTAAATAACTGCAATATACTATTTACTATAAATTTTATTGTTTAATGCCACAAAAAAATATGACTGAAGAAGTACAGATTAAAGGTACGGTACTTAAAATATTACAACTTTATTAAATTAACGTGAAAGTTTTTATAAACAAAAAAATCCCTTGTTTTTACTATTAGTCTCTATATAGATAATGAACATGACGGATAAGATTGGTTTTTATATTGTACACAGGAAATTTTTCTGAAATATATAATTTATCTACTAAAAATGTTTAAGAACATAAAAATATTATATTCCTGTGTGTGTTAAAACACGTGTTATTAATAATAATGGTGGCAAATTATTTCTACAAAAACTAGTATTTTAATGAACATAGACATTTTCAAATGTATTTTATTTGGATTACGCCAATAATAATTTTAGACTAAAATATTTTGTTTAAAAATGTTCAATTGCTATTTTTATGTCCATTTATAATTATTTTGAGTTTTGCTAACCCAAATATTTCAACTTGAGTTAGATATAGCGTTCGAATTCTGGTCTTGACTTATATTGAACTGGTCCTCCCCTTTACTCTGATAAGTATCCCAGACAGTTCAATAATTTATTGGAAGGGATTAGATTAAGGTTAAATGTAAGATCATCCTCTTTTATTTGTAATAATTAATCACAAAATTTCAAAATTGTGTTTGTATTAATTTACAAGACATACAAAAACCCTCCTGAGGCCAACGTGTAACATTAAAGAGCCTTACCATTATCTACCCTCAAAGGGGACATTCTAATCACTTTGCCAGACAGCTGATTTATTGTTGTTTCTTGAACAAGATGTAGGCTATTCTTTATTTACTTTAAAGTCAATTCCAACGGTTATTAGGTATGTTAGAGACATTATAGTGTTTTGCTCAACATTTATATTCTGAGGAGTGAACTAACGATTTCATAACCTTTGGCTAGTAAATAAGGATTTAATGTTGGTAAGATATTTTTATTGTAGCCTTGTTATTCCTTCCCCCAGGATAAATATTAATTTACTCATCGCATATGACCAAATTAACTATGAAATAATTTGCCATTTGATTAGGAAGTAACTACTGATGGTTTTAAGTTATTCATATTTATATTTAAATAAAATAGAAATAAAACGTTGTCCGGAAATTTGACCACTTTTTGTTCTATAATACAATGTTACTAATTACGTCGGGTTGTCAGTGAGATTCTCATAACACATTAATTAGATATATGATGAATAACTTAATGATGATGATTAATGATATATTATGAAGTAGGATTATTGTGATTCCACTTAACTAGAGTAATATTATACATTGATTTTTGGAGTGAATGAAAGGTTTTTGTAAATTGGTAAGACTTCGTGTGAGAATATCGGTAAATCGTAATATCATAATATAATATTATAATTTATGGAAATACTGTCACCACATTCATAGATACATAGATAATGTATGTATAAAAATAATAATACTCATTTAAAGCAAGTTCCAGATAATGATTGAAATGGCTTCCACCATGCAAACATGCCTGTGTGAGAGGAAATACCATTATCAACAAGGCACGTATATATAAAAATAGTACACTGTAAAGTCTTACAGTTGTTTATAAATAAATCCATTTTATATGATATGTTATTGGTGTGTGAAATGCCTAATAATATGTGAAATTATAATCAAATTTACGTGAAGTCAAATTATACTTAATGCAGAGTTAAATTATTAATATTGTGAAATAGCTTAACACCGAGAAAACTATTAATATACATGTTTACAGATAAATTGCTAGAACAAAGAATTAATAACTTAAACAATCAGTGGGTTCTAATTGTTGCACAATCGATTAAATAAATTTATTAAATATGCTCTTAAAAATAGTTGGATTTAATTTGAAACAAAGTGCCTTTTAGACTTGATCTTCATTTAAAATTTACAAGATTGATGACAATTTAATCAAATACGATAAATGGTTAATAGATTATATAAATCGAAGTTTCATATGTGTTAGGAGCTTTACATTTAGTTGGTAATTAGAATTTATAATTAGTTCCCATAATTAAGTAATTTTTATTATCAAGTAATGAAATATTATTGTTTTAATGAAGGATTTTTACACATATTTTAAAATTATAATGAGAAAAATGTTACTTTTAACATAAAAATGTTATACTTTTTTTACCATGTAATGCAGTATGATTGGTGCGCATTAATAACAGATCAGTCTGCAACTAGAATGTTGTTATGATTGCCGGTGTGGTAGCTCAGTGGTTTCAAACTGTGGAGAGGCAGGTCCAAGTCCTTTTTCAACGGTCGCTACTTCACTCGTTGAAAATGGTTCACGCACAGGCCTGCGGACTTATTTAAACTGATAAGTTAAGTTCAAACGATAAAAATATCAAGATAATTTTTAAGTACCATTTTTGGTGGTACAAAAAAGTTTGGTAAAGGAGTGTAATTTTAAACATGGTTCAACATAAAAGTCCAGAATATATTCAATTTAAATGAGATATTTTTAATGTAATGTAGTTAATTAACAGCCATGCAGTCATTATACACATCCGTTTAAATAGGGAGAACACATTTTTTCCGATCGCTATTTATGGTTTTGTTAATAAATTAAACTTCTAATGTTTTATATAATTTATTTGAATGTAAGTCAGCAAAACCATTGTTTAATACTTGTACTATCATAAGGAAGAAAAAAAATTATCCCCTAAATGTTTATGAATATATGTTCAATATATTCAATTTGACTAATATTTTAAACTTGGAAGAATTTTGACTTCATTATTTTTATGAATAATTTATATTAAATAACATTTACACTACCTTTTTAAGTAGATTGTGTCTCTATGTATGATTACAACTTTTTTTTAATATTTGATTAATACATATTGTCTTGTTAGGTGAAATTTGCTTTTGCCAATTGTAGGTTGTTAATATACATTAGAAATGTTATATTAGTTATCGTGATGAACCATTCTCAGCAACATAATCAGGGGTAAAAAACTTTTGCATTAATATGGTAGAAGTTTGAATGAACTGTTTTAATGTTTGTTCTTTTTTCCACATCATTTATAAAATGACGATTTTGAGTAATTTCAATGTTCAGATAGATTTGTTAAATTCCATAGGAATAAATAATAATACTAAATAATACGAAAAAAATAATATATAAAGTACATTAGTTATATTTAGAATATTTACACTAAATTTACTTTCTCAAAACTATTAACATTACAAAATTTTAAATCTTTATGCATAAAAATATCACCAAATGTATATGTACATAAAAAATTTAATACTTACTTTAAAGTAATCAAATTTTAATCCGTAATAATTAAATATATGTTTAGGTAAACGCCAAGGCATGCTATGTAGCCTATCGTTACACGCAATCACACAAAAACAATTAAAAATACTTGGAAATGGTCAGTAATGAAACGAACATGTTCTTAGTTTGTTGTGGGAAATTAGTACGGAAGGAAACTTTAAACAAAGACGGGAAGGATCTAAAAGACATACTAAATGTACTCATTCACAACTTAAAGAGCATTACCACAGATAGTTGTTCTAGTTTCAGTCCAAGAACAACTATTGTCAGGAACTTATAAAACTCTATCTAATAAGAAACCTTTAAGAACTATCAGAACTAATTTTCTTTGACTGTGGTAAAAGGAAGATTGTAAATGTAAAATATACATGAAATACAATGTTAAAATATCTCAGGTACGAAGTTTAAACTTGATAATGCAAAGTTTGATAAGTTGTTCACCCTTTTAACTTGCAGGTACAAAGTTTCCTTAACTCTGTTTACTCGTGCGTAACAAGTTAGGTAATATATAGCCCGTATTTCCACTGTGACAATGATGTTTAAATTATTAAAACAACATTTGGAACAATGCTTGAGTGGACATCAAACCTCCTTTAAATGATTATTTCTTTAATATAATAAATTTACAATTATTAAGCTTTGCAGTCATTCGATAATCCCACAGCATGAATAATAATTGTTGCAATTACTAGTAATGTAAAGTTCATTTCTATTATGATATTTTCAATGTTTTATATTTAAAGCCAGTATAAAATGTTTTAATGCCAGTAATGTTTTATATTATACAGCTTTAAATTTTTTGAAACTTTTACTTCCATCCGAGGGTAGTGCTTCGTGACTTATGAAATTTATTTATTTTATATTTAGTTTATAATGTTAAACTTGAGATTTTAAGGGCATTAACAATTATTATTTTACACATGTACTTGTTTATTAATTAATTATTATTTTCTTGAACTATATCATCGTATCTTTTAGGTAATATACTAGTTCATATTTTAGTTGCTTTTTGGAAATGCAAGTCTTAATTAATTTGTAATTTATGATCAATGGATAGTATAAACGTGTACTTTTAAATCCAAATTGTTTTAACACATAGTCGTAACGTATTTATCTCAATAACTGTTTCTAAGAAAACTTGATAATATTTTATGCAAATGCTATAAATTAACTCTTTAAAAAATACAACAATAATTTAATATACCTTTAATATATTATTTTAAAACTCTTTAAATACAAAATTAACGAACTTTCTTCTAAGATATTCCTCGTACAAATTCTTACAACTTTAAATTATTGTATACTTTATCACGAATGTACAAACAACTTATATTCTATAAATTTGTCCATAAAGTAACTACAAAATTCCAGTTACGTCATACACCCTCTGATGGAAAGGCCCCATCTCTAGCAGCAACTGTCACAACAACTGAACAATGGGCCACTTTGTACTACTACTCAAAGATTCCTAATGTTATTTGTGATAAAAAACTAAAATAAAATTGTTGCACAGTGTGGTATTTCCGACTTATTTTTTTAAATATAATAAGAGTTGATTGCAATTTAATTTCTTAATATATATATAATATATAAGAAGATATATATAATATATAAGAATTGAATTCTTAATATATATTAAGAAATTAAATTTAGCATTCCAGCAATTGGGTCATAGGTTTTACACATTTTCTTACATTGTATTTACGTATGTATTTAAATTATTTACATCCAAAAAACAGAAATTAAAGAGTAACGGATAATAACTAAACAGAGGTTGCATCCAATAGTGCATTCAAGGTGTCTACATAGTGTATCCGCCAGTTATTTCTACAGTTACCTTCGCGATAGCAAGGCCAGCACCTTGTCAGTATTCCCACCAAATCCTGAAGAATAAACGTAGTAGTGATCAACACATATGTATAAAGATGGTGATTAGTAAATAATCTATTTATAACTGTCACTGAAGTTATTGATACTACCATAAAAAAAGCGACTTTAGTTTAATTAAAATTCAATCATGGGATATCTTCCGTTAATTTACTACCATTACTTTTTTCTTATATTGTATTAGTCTAAAAACTATTCTTCACTCATTTTTACGTCCACTGTGGTATTACTATTCCGCTATAAATCCTATATCGCTGGCTTTATATTATCACTTTCCAAGAAATTACACACAGAGAGCGCATTCGGCGGTAAGTCAATATTGGATTTACCAGTTTGTGATCAACTTCAGTAGCACCTAACCAAACCTAAACGTACTCGCGACGAAAAAAGTAGTAAAAAAAGTAACGGAAAAGGTCCCAATCATGTATCCATACAAAATCAAACTACAACTTATGTCTTTATTAATTATTATAGTATGTTAGTGGTTAGATAAAGTTGACATATAAATATAATAATACTTGAAAATTCAACTTTTTACATCAAATTTGTCTTTGTTATTTGAAGCACGTTACCTATTCATACGTACAACAAGCACCAATTATTAAAAATAATTAATTATATTATTTTTTAATCGTACTCAAAAGATTACATACAGAAACCACTGTGATCAGTAATACGGCGTGAGTTTCAGTGAGCATATACCAGTATAAATAACAGAGTTGTGGAAATGTTTGCGTATCCCTAGAGACCCATTTATATCCCGGTCTCCCAGCGATTCTAATGGACCTATATATCCCATGATAAAGGAATCTCTAACGCAAATCAGTCAAGACCATTCATAGATGTGCAAATACTAGATTATGCACACTTAATTAAATGTGCAAAATATATAATATAGTCACTGTTTTGAAGCTATTAATCATACAATTAAATTAATAAACAAATTGTACATAATCTAAATATAATTCCGTTAATGTACTCTTAGTTTATTGATATTTATAAATAATTTTCTATTTAAAAAGACATTTTTTTCCGAAATCACAGTTAACCCGACAAAAGCTTATGTCAGTTTTTTACAAATATTATACAGTCCAAATACATATTACTGCCAATGTCAGAGTCAGAACTAAATGTGTTCATTTTTGTTTAAAACGTAGTTGTTTTTGAGTTAGACTAACT
Organism: Stictocephala bisonia; assembly: GCA_035578905.1. Classification (NCBI taxonomy): domain Eukaryota; kingdom Metazoa; phylum Arthropoda; class Insecta; order Hemiptera; family Membracidae; genus Stictocephala; species Stictocephala bisonia. The sequence goes on from JAQJVL010000872.1 coordinate 103,018, forward strand.
AAATGATTAAATCGCAGAAGGAGCACTCGCCAACAAGTGTTTCTGTGTTTATAAAACTTAACTTTCACACATAATGGATCACTGTTTGATAAATTATTGTTTAAACTAACAATTACAGTAAATATTATGTTTAAGTTTCTGAAAGTGCAAACAGTTTCTTAGAATTTATTCGAGTGAGGAACAACGTTTGACTGTTATTTTATAATAAAACTGAGGTGTTGAATAACTAGTAGAGGAGTTATTTTATAAAATTCAATTCTATGCAGTTCTTTCATTGCAGGAAAATTACAAAATAAAGTTGAATACTGGCTTTGAATTTAATTCTGTTATTCAATAAAATAGAATATTGCACCGTTTAGACAGTTGAATACATCAGGTGAGTCAACTCTTTAAAAAAATGCTGGAGTTACAAGTTGGTTGGTTGGAATTACTATTTAAATAAATTCTATACAGAAACTTTATAAAGGAAAATGTTTACAGAAATTGTCTTAAGACGTTAAAAAAACCTAACTTGTTTTATATTCACACACAAAATACAAGCTAGGTTATTTTAAAAATTATTATCTCATTGTGAGGTAGGGGGAACTAAAATATCTTAAATAAATTATAATAGGTTCCATTATATTTCTATTAGGGAACCATAGACGTTATCACATGTTTGTATTCAAAACAACATAAAACAACATCAATTATTTGCGTAGTAGATTTTCTTAACCATATATTCAAATTGATAAAAAGAATAAATAAATAAACAAAATATAGATAAAATATTTAAAATTTAAGTGTTAATCATTCTTATATTTAATGTATAAGAGTCACTATTGGCTACTTAATTTTAATGCATTATGTACTGTTTATTTTTAGTAGAACTTATATATTTAATGGTTTACAAAATGATTCAAAAGGTACTGGGTGGGATGAACACAGATAGATGAGAATAAACATACGGGGATATTTTACAAGGATAAAGACATATAAAGGTGAGGTTAAAAATTTTTTAAAAATATACCATCATGTTACTGGACATATTTTACATGACTATTTTACTATTCTTTTTTATATTATTATTGTTGAGTTATATGTTATGAGTTATTTGTAAAATAGAGTTTTACTTTGAAGACCTTGAAATAAATATATTGTTTACGTAGTTATTATTATTATACATTTTTCTTTACTTTTCAGTTCAAAGTAAACTGTTAACGTGTTGTATCACATATTGTTATATTAAGTCACCGACCATGTAATGTGGTAAGCCACCCCTTCAATAATTGAAGTAATTATTACTCCTCTCCATGTAGAACCCTCAGAGAAGCTTCCCTATATAGATTGTAAACTGGTAACAAAGGAGATGGATTTTACCCAATTTCAAAGTATTTACAGGGAATATCGATTTCTTTTTAAGTTTGAATAACTCAATTAAATTTTATAAAAATGTATATTTTATTTAATGCATGTCCTGAAAATGAGCGCACTTATTGAAAATTGAGAATTGCTCTGACGCACAGTGTTGCCAACAGTACTGCGTTTAATTTGCAGATTAGTTAAATGGAGAAATTAATTGGAGGTGTATGGACAAAAAATGTTCCGCTTCATTAAAACCATGTGGGAGCATAAAGACATTTAAAAGTAAGTCAGGCATTCACAACCATTTAGCTCCTGTTGAACACTTTCCTATGGCGAAAAGACCTTCTGCAACAGCCGACACCTCAACACTCAACAGCGACTTAGTGATGACTCCGACAACACCTGTGAGTTCTGAAGTTGATCAACCTCCCTCTCTTACTAAACTTGTTTCTCCGTATATGACAATTACTCCTGTTTTGCCTAAACATGCTTGTCCAACAGAAGAAAACCAACATCTTCGACAGCGGGTCGCGGAGCTGATGTTTACAAATGAAGCGCTGACTGATAGAGCCATTAAATTGGAAAAACAGTTGCTAACCTTAAAAAAAAAAAAAAAAACAAAAAAACAAACTGTTTCAACGACGGCTGTTCAAACAGATTCCTGTTCACCAGTCTCTAATGAATCATCGGAGATCGACAATTCTGCCGCTTATGACGTCACCAGAGATGACATTTTTTCACCAGAAACACATGGTTCACCGGATGTCCTGGACTCTTCCTGCAGTCAACAAGTGAACTCTATGTGTGAAAATTCCTGTGTTACTGATGTGTTTAGTCCTAATAGTTTTGTGGTGATACCTAACACTTTCTCACAGCACCTAAAGGATAGGTTATTAACTGATAATGCAGTCTGGTCTGGCATTGAGTCATTGAAATCAAGTCGGGTCCTCCCTATTCATCCTACAAGCCAGATTGGCTCGGGATGAAGAGGTGGAGGCCTGTTTCTCGCAGCTTGATTTGAAAAAATCTTTAATTGTTGCTCCTGTCTCAAATGCAAAGTCAGATTACACCACTAGCTACAACACTGAAGGGACTCACTGGAGCTTAGTCATTGTTAACGTAAAAGAGCATGAATATGTTCACTTTGACTCAATGCCAGGCTTAAATGAAGTTGTAGCAATTGATCTGTGCAAAAAACTTAACTTAGTTTTTAAGTTTAAGCAGTTTAAGTTTAGAGCAGGTAAATGCGAGAGGCAGAAAGACAGTTTCAGTTGTGGCAAACATGTTATCAAGAATGCTAGAGTTCAGGTGCGTCAGGGGTTGATGGCCAAGCTTTCAACAGTCAATGATGGTACGAGTAACTGTAAAAAAAAGAAGCTCCTTTAAGTGGAATGTTGTAAAACAAAGTAAAAATGGGTCCAGAAATGTGTTAACTCCACCTGACAGTAGCATCGTGACATCCAACAGATTTGAGGTCCTTGAAACACTTGTAACAGAAAAGAATCCTGATACTACCCTTGCTGTTCTAAGTACAAAACCTAACAGTAGCAGTAACAAAAGTAAGCCCTCAGGAAAAAAGTCAAAGGCTCGTCTAGATCAAATAAATTTTGTTAAAGGTAAAAAAAGCTATGAATCAACATGCAAAACAACCACAAATACCTCAGTTATCAATAATGATAATGTCCAAGCACCCAGACTTGTAAAAAACCAAAATCATTCCTCGACCCACTTGCAAAAATTGAGAATCGTTGCAGACAGTCACAGACGGAATATTGCATCGCTCATGATTGAAGCTAGCCCAGGCAAGTTTGACAACATGGGTGATGTGAGGCCTAACGGGACCTTGTCTTGTATCGTTGATGGTTCAAAAAAACTCATTTCTAGTCTTACAAAACACGATATCTTGGTTGTGTTTGGTGGAACGAACGATTTTGGTCCTAATGCTGATTCAGACCTTGACAAAGGTAATTTTTTGGATAAAGTGAAACAACTTATCAATCTGACAATTCACATGAAACTTTTGTTCATTGGCTTACCCTTCAGAAGGGATCTTCCAAAACCTAACAACTTAATAAATTGTATAAACTATGATGTACAAAGTCTTCTTTCCAAATCAAATCATGCACAGTTTGTATCCTTAAGTTCTCTCTGCAATCCTCGTATTTACTCACATTTTGAGCTGCACTTCAATAAAACGGGAAAAAGGCTAATAGCACAAAAACTTTTGGATGCCATATTACATCCTATCGTTCCCGGAAGTGTCCATCCTGTGCATCAGATACCTGTTACTTCAACCTCAAACAATTTACCAAGCCCATCAAACTCTGCACGTCAAAGTTTTAGTTTTAAAACGAAAGTTTATACAAACAAGCGCTATTTTTTAGGGTTAGTTCCCTCAAAAAACAGGAATCCTTAGCTGGGCGGGATATCGCAGAACCTCCACCTGCTGATACTGATTTTTTTAGAGTCATTCATCAAAACATACATGGTGTGCAGTCTAAAGATTACGCTGTCAATATATTGGTCGAGCAGTTTTCACCTACGATTCTCTGCCTATTTGAGCATTTCCTTGCAGAATCTGAGCTTGACGCTCTTCACATTCCCAGCTACAGTGTTGCCACCGAGTATTGTCGATCCGGTATGCAGAGAAGAGGGGTTTGCATATTGGTTGCAGATACGCTTCAGTTTCAGGTTGCCAATGTGTCTTCATTCTGCGTAGAAGGGTTGTGCGAGTTTGCTGCAGTTAGGGTCGAGATAAATGGTCAGTGGTACTTCTTTTTAGGGGTATACAGACAACCAAAAAACAGCATCTCAGATGTATACGTGTTTCTCGATTCTCTGGACAAATGTTTGAAGTCGTTTATCCAAAAAAACATTCTAGCAGTTATATCTGGTGATTTCAACATAGATTTGTCTGTAACTAACAGTTCTTCCTCATTACTCACTAATCTGATGAGTTCGTACGGTTTAAGAGACACCATTTTTACCTTTACTCGTGAGTATGGGGGATCTTCATCTTTGATTGATAACATTTTCACAAATATCTCGACTGACCGATTCAAGTCTTCTGTATTGATAACAGGAATTTCTGACCATCACGCTCAATTTGCGGATATAAGAGTAGGACTTTCTCAAACTAAATCTCCATATTTCAAGTTCGGTAGGTCTTTTTCTGAGCATAGCATTAGAGTTTTCAGGTTTCTTCTACAAAAAGAATCTTGGGACAAATTGTTGTCTTCTGAAGGAATTGAAAAAAAGTTTGAGTATTTTATGTCCGTATTGAACTACAACTTTGATGGACCATTCCCAGAACGAAAAATTAACATCAAGGTAAAGAAAGCGTCTAACAAGTAACACTCGATTCAGAGACACTTGAAATGCGAGAGCGCATGCTTCAGCTTTATATCCAGACGAAAGACCTTGAGTCTTCAAACCTTCTCAAACAAACCTACATCAAAATTAAAATGTCTTTTAGAGAAAGAGTGCGTTCTGCAAAAGCAACTGACGTTCTTCGCAGGGTTTCCAATTCGAAAAACCAACAGAAAGCTATGTGGGATGTAGTAAATGAAAATATCCCCGGAAAGGGAGCAAAGCCTTTTACTCATTTATAAATCATCAATGATAAAGGAGAACTGCTGCATGATCCAAAACTAGTGTCTGACTGCTTGAATGAATACTTTATTCAGGTTGGACAAGTTGGAAACAATTGTTTTTCTAATCCTTCTCTAGGGAATCTTACAAGGAATTTCTATTTGTTTCCCACAGACGAAGAGGAGGTTTTAAATGTTGTAAAATCATTGAAAACTACCTATTCCTCAGGTAAAGACGAGATTTCTTCAAAGGTGTTGAAGGAGTGTATACATGTCCTTGCAATGCCTCTTACTCATATCATAAACTCATCGTTTGAATGTGGTCAATTCCCTTCACTGCTCAAGATTGCAGTAGTTAAGCCTTTACCAAAGAAGAAGAATGCTACTAATCCTGAACTGTTCAGACCTATTTCACTGCTGTCAACCTTTTCTAAGGTGCTGGAGAAAATATTTTTGAATCGATTGTCTTCTTTTCTTAGCGCGAACGATGTGTTGTTTAGAGGGCAATTTGGATTTCAGAAGAATACCTCTACACTAAATGCTTTGTTTAATTTTGTATCTTCATGTCCTCATCTCTGGACCGGCAAATGCACACTTAAGGCATATTCCTTGATATGAGCAAGGCTTTTGATGTAGTTGACCACTCTCTCTTGCTTGGAAAACTTGAACACCTTGGTTTCAGAGGAAAATCATACGAATGGATATCTTCATATCTAACTGACAGATCGCAGTTAGTGTCAGTTTCATACGTGGATGAGTTGGGGTGTCTAAGGTACAAAGAGTCTGACAAACTAGGGCTGCTTTCAGTGGTACTTCAGGGGTCCGTCCTCGGCCCAGTGTTATTTCTCTTGTTTGTAAACGACATTGCTAGTAGTGTTTCAAAAACAAACCTATGCCTGTTTGCAGATGACACTTCCCTAAGCATTTCTAACAAGTCTCAGGAACAATTAGAGGTAGACGCATTTGTAGAGGGAGGTTCTGTGTTACAGTGGCTAGCGGATAATCGGCTAAAGGTAAATGCGGACAAAACTAAGGTAGTTATGTTTTCAATGAGAGGTAGTGCGGAAGTGTGTCGGGTTGTGTTGGGAGATCTCGAAGTAGCCTCAGCCACAAGCACTAAATTTCTAGGAGTTATTTTAGACTCCAAAATTAACTACCATGAACAAATAAATGCAGTTTCGAGCAAATTGAGTCGCGTTCTCTTTTTACTACGTAGGTTGTCATTTTTTCCAACCGTTCCGTTCTTCTAACAGCCTATTACGGATGCTTCTTTCCAACTTTGGCTTATGGTGTATCCATATGGGGTCATGAAAACACAAAAACTAAATCAATTTTCATAGCCCAAAAAGAAGCAGTTCGTATAATGTTTGGCCTTCCTAAGTCAGCAACGTGCAGGGGAATCTTCAAGCAGAACCAACTCTTAACTTTTCCGTCCATATATATACTAACATGTTTGGTTTTTTGAAAAGTAATTTGAACCTTTTTCCGGGTCCATACAATCAAAAATACAACCTCCGACGAAGTGAAACCCTAGCCATCCCTTCACATAAAACGGCATTTTTTTTAAATCAAACTTTTTACCAATCTGGTAAAATGTACAATCAACTTCCATTAGACATAAGAAAAGAAACAAGTAAAATCAAATTTAAGAACATTGTTAAGAAACAGCTCATAGAAATAGAGTGTTATGATTTAGAAGAATATTTTAGTTATAAATTTTATGTGAAGAAGTAATGTAAGTTTTGTATGAATAACCTTGACGTGTGTTATGCATTTTATTATGTTTGTGACAATAAACAATTTGACTTTGACTTGACTTTTTTAATATACGTCAAACAATAATGACTTATACGAACAGAAATCGGCTTAAATTATTTTAAATGGTTAAATAAATAATACAAAAGACACTTATATAGATAATGTGATAAAAATAAACATTGAAAATGGCGAACAAAAATGTAAAATGCAGCATGAACAATTAAAAAGTCCATTATCATGATATATACTCACAATATCAAACAAGTAGGTAATAAAACAGGTGTGTTTAGAGAACCAAAACATGGCAACACTGTGAGACGTAAAGACATTGCTTGGATTCTGGCTGACTTACATCGTCACGCCTTTGGTTGTGTAATTTTAAAACTTTTCTTTGTTCCAGCCTTTACTGAAAATAACTCGTAAAGTCAGGACATTCTATAAATAAATGATAATAGATTTGTTCTTTTACCACCAAATAGTACCATTTCTATATTTATGAAGAATGTGGCTTTAAAATCAAGGTAGTTATTAGGGGTGAGTCTGATATACGTTTTGCCTTTAAGATTTCTTGTTAGTAACCTTCATAACAGTTATGAATTAATGAATTAAGTTTGATATTAGCAAGAGAATATTTTAAACTACGCTGCGATTTTGTGAACACCATTACCAAAAATCTTTGATTAAGTAATAAACTAGAACATGTAGGTAGGACATTTAAATATAAGTTACATACCATGACTACGTATTGGCAAGTTACTGTAATAATCTAATATTTAAAAATTATAGTTACGAAACTTTTGTGAATTTACATTATTGTATAAAAAATAAATTATTGTAAGTTTAATTATAGTAGTCGACTAATGACTGTAATTTTAATTAACACAAATTTTAACTATATAACTAATTATACTTAACTGGTACTAGCCATATAATGGAAAGTAGTGGAAAGTGATAGTTGACTAATTTGTTGTGAATAGTTTTTAGAATGTCTGAGTGTTAGAGTTCAACAATGAAATAACTGTAGAATAAGTATTGTATGTCTTCGTTTTTTTTACAAATATTATTTTACTCATACCTTTGAATATTTGCTATGAATACATTAAAAAATATCCAGGCTCAAAGTTTATTTATCAAAGAACACGGTAGCTAGAACATCCTATACGTATTGTACAATTGTATAACCGTTGACTCGGCCGTGTACTACTAACCTAAACCAGTGAATGTAGTCCGATGAGTCATTCTGGCATCGAGTGACCTAATTTGAGCAAATGTTTGTAAGACGCCCTTAACAATGATACTCTTCCTCACCCCTCGCTTTCGAACTCCGAGTCTACCATTATAAAATTTGAACTACATAACTGCGAGGCTGTGCAGTAGACTGATAGGTCAAATGGGTGAAATCAGCTGTGCTTGGTATTATGCAATAAATTAATGGTTCATTCAAAAAATGCTCCATCAGCACTAAAACATTTTGTTTGGTAGTACGGTTCAAATAACATGAAATGGGAACGTTTAAGTGTGGCAAAATAAAAGCTATTTTCTTTTCAGATACGATGACGAAATTTCTGTGTCACTGTTTTAATATCAGCTTCAGACTGCTAAAAACATGTTATTACTACATAGCCGGTCAGGTTTATAAACACCAAAGACATTTTCTTACTTCAATGTACACTTTCATTTAATAGTTGTACATGAAATAATTATAATACGAAAAAAATGTTACAAAGAAAAAATACAACAGCATTAAACATTATTTCATGAAAAATCCCTTTTATTGTTAGACGTAATGTTGGTTTGTAATAATATACATTAATCAAATATCCACTAAAAAAATATATAATATTTAGTAATTAATGATAATGATCTTTACTCACAATATCTTGGCAATAAAACTGCTGATTTATAGTATATTTATATTATATAGTTATGTATATTATTTGATTATTTGTTTCCATTGTATTGTGTTAGTGTTTAGTGCTTTGAGGCTTATGTGTAGTTAGGAATTCCAGTCATGATGCAGGAGGAAGTTTTAAACAATCAAACAATCAATTGATATGAACTCCAAAATAAAATAAACATTAGGACTACTGATATTAAAAAAATTACATTTTTGAAAAAAAATTGGTTTTTTTAGTGAATAACAAATGTTATTCGGTTTCCTTTAACTACGTTTTCTTGGTGCTTATTGATTTGTTTATTTATTTTTGTTTTGTTTGTTAGTTATTTTAAAGTTAATTACCTATATATTAAAGATATTTCATTATGTTAAAACTAGTTGATCTCTCAAATAGCTATATGCTAGAGAGATTAAAAGACACTGCAATGTAATATCAATTTAAGAAATAATAAATGATTTTGAATTTGAAAAAAAATTTACTTAAGTGAATAATACTGACAATTGTTTTTAGTTACATGGTTAGTGAACAAAAATAATAATAATAAAAGAAATTAAGAAATAACTCAGTAATTTGTAAAATTATAGAACAGAGGAATTACGGGTGTACTTACTTTTGGAGTAAACTTTTAACTATTGTTATTTATTTAAGTAATAATTATTATAAACACAAGCTAACACTCACGTATTACTGTATGAATTAAATAAATTATTCTAATAAGTATAAAGTCTCAACTTATTACTGCAGAAGAAGCAATGGTTAAGTTCTCAACAACGTACTTGAAAAGAATATTAGTATATTTGTAAAGTCACATAACAAATTATATATATTTAGTCAGGTAACTGGAATTTACTGAGTCTTATCTAAACAGATGTTCAATCTATCTCTGAATTCTAACTAGTAGTTCGGTGTTAAGAAATGTATTAAAATCGTTATACTTTGACCAGTTTGAGGAATTCCTCCCAAGTGTTCTAATGTTTAACTTGAGTGTCTAAATATTTCTCACTTGAACTATCGAGTATTTTTATAGTAATTTTTTTTATTTTGAAACGATTTTCAGTATGCTCTGAGGTATTTATGTTATTTATTTAGGAAAAATAAGCTTTCCAAAATTTTACCATGTTTTGGTGTTTATAGAAAGTATTATACCCCTACTCATCCCACACGTGAGTAGATTATTACTTTCAGGTATATAATTGTAAAATAATTCAATCAACTGTGGGAGACAAACAGTAAGCTTTATTGCTGAATAAGCCTATTTTTGATATGTGTAAAAAATCTCAATATTTAATTACATAGTACATTGACATACTATTATTGAAATAAGTAAATTATACATTACTAAAATACATGAATAAAACTACAGGATCCCGAAACTAAAAGGAATAATTGGATTAGCTCATCATCCATCCAACTCCTAAACCCTGGCTAACAAACAAAAAGAAGAAATCAACCCGATTATTAATCAGTATTAAACAACTTTTCCCTGAAATGTAAAACAATTTAGTAATCCTTTTTATAATTGGAAAATTTAGACAGGGACAAATGTAATAGGTGCACCTACCTCGCAAACATCCTCCTGCCGCTCTCCCACCTCCTCTTTCGATAACATTATGTAACTCAAACAAAGAACTTTGGTGATGGTCGGAAAGCTGCAGTCAGGTTTCGTAGTGTCTTTACATGTTAAAGGAGGGAGTGGTTACATAATGTCTAACTGAGACTTCGAACTTAAATACTAAAAAATTAACTAAAAACAGTACAGTATCCATATAATTTAATGTTCTTATAATTAAAAGGCAATAAATATACTACACAGCACATATAACTCTTTAAAACTGCACTTCAGTGTCATAGGTCCAAATTATAAACATGTTTTAAGGCCGGTACAACCTACGTATATGGCTGTACGTTTTTGTCTATTTAATATAAGTAATATTTTAAATTTAGTTGTTCATAAGTGTCTTTATATTCTATACCCATTCGTTATTAGATAAATGTTGTTGAGTGTCTATCGGCACATATACTCCTAGTATCACCATATTTTGTATGATACTATTATCACAAATTACACATTCTTCTTCTTTTGTAGAGTAGCAATTTTAGTTATAGTTATTGAAAGTCGAATTAATAAAATAGTATGATATGGAAATAATGAAATAGCATATTCGTACATATTTCTTAATAATATACAAGAAACATAAAACTGACCACACTTATCAGTAATGGTGGCCACCAGTAATGGAGTTATGGAGTCAACTTAGCTCAGAAAGGACTATTTTATTAATAGCTCTATAGCCAGTGCAACTGTGGGACCCACAGCTTTACGTGGAATCCAAACCACATAGTGTTGGTCTGATTTTTAGCTAAAACTCAATAAGTACTTCAGTCATGTAAGCCTGACACTCAGTTCTCTTCCCTAAACAACTTATCAACCTTGACTACCGCCCTACATGGTCATCCCAGACTTCTCCAGTAGTGTCCACGTCGATGGAAACCATTGAGTGGACGCCGTGTTGGTATTAAGATGACCGAGCATGGAACATATCGCCTACAATCTACCAAACTCTTTCTTCCGGAGTAGCTGAGTTTTGGCACCGCACAACCAGTGCCGACTGTATACTGTATATAACATAAACGTTGTATTATATGTAACTATATATATGTTACACACACAACATTTTGTTTTGATAGTAGAATACACCAGACCGTTGCTTTATAGTTTTTTAAGGTTAAATTAATATTTAGACAAAAGAAGAAGAAATTAAAGAGAAACCAAATAAACGATGTAATATAAAATTTAAAATAACCTGTTTTATTTATAAGTGATAACAATACTACGCACAGCGTTTGATTTAAAAATGTGAGATACTACACTAAGTGTGTAAACAACAGCGTTAAAAATGACACTAGGGTCTCTCAAGCATTGTCTACTGTACAGCCTCAGTACTGGAGCTGGAAGGTCAATGGTAACCCAGCTAATTACCCGTGCATCCGCTCAAGATGCAATGGATTGCACCAGGATATGTTCCTCTTGAAGGCAATTTGAGGCTCGAGGGTCACTCAGGGGTTAAAGTCATTTAAAAATAGTACAAATAAAATACATATTATTAGTAATATCATAAGTAATTAATAATATTACTTCCAATATTAAATACTTAATATTAAATCCAAATAAAACAGCAGATATTGATAATTAATTCTCATGCACACAATCAATAAAATGTGTACCATTTAAAAAATATTAGTCATACTTTGTTTTTAATGTAATTAAATCCATTGCTGTTAATGTAACTTTAAATTTGAAATGAGATTTAGGTTTGACAGCTGGTATAGCGTGGAGATTACAGAAGTAACAATTCAGCTACCAAAATCGTCGTTCGTTTAGCACCACCCAGGGGGCACCCACAGCATAAGGATCGCTGCGGACGTGAACTATATCATTCCCCTATGATCGTCATCGATAAATGAAACTTCCTTCCTCCAAAGTATTTTTATGTTGAGTCGCTCTCAAAATTTCGAACAGTTGTAGGAAGATGCAACTCCTGGAAATATAAGTAGGGAATTGAAAATATATGTCATGTGATTGTGATGTCAAAGTTCAAATAATTGATCACATAGTTAAAGAGTGCCAATTACGTTCTTTTCAGGGGGAATATGCATCCATAGTTGTAACGCACATACCAGTAGACAGTGGTTTAATCATTAATTTATATTTAGTGTAACATCTGGGTAATTTATTAAATAGTTAATTGTATCTAAATCAGTATTTAATGTTATTGTAATAAGATGATTCCTAAAAGGGTTTTCCATTAATATAAATATTTTCTATACATTATTTATAATGTATACAAAGGCAATGATTTGGGAAATTCTAAAAAACAAATAAAACTATGCTTTATTAACAGAAGTACAGTACAAGTAAACGTCACACAACATAAATTTACGTTTGTACTTGTAACTACTAATTGAACAAAGTAGGAGGGGGCTATAAGTAAATTTGTGTTGTGTGACATTTACTTGTACTGTATATGTACCAACACGTATTATGCTAAGTAAAAAACTATTTTTAACTGAAGTAATCTAAGCAAGCATAATCATCTCTCGTACGAGTCAAGAATCAGTGAGGTTGAATTTCCTCGTTTGACACCTGGAAAAATCTGTCTACCAATGAACAAGTCAGTTATTGTAATTAATGTGCACGTAATCGATGGTATAGTGCAACGAAAAGTTCAAGTAACACAGATTTTAAAACTAGATATTATCCAACCCAACGTAATAATAACAATTACGATATTTATAGTCATGGTCTATTAATGTAAGTAATTTTAATCTTAAAATTCTACTTCATTGTATTACATACAAAACCATTATGTAGAAGATTATACATAAATTATTGTTAAATATAATCGGAAGTTCCGCTAGACTTAAATTGTGATGAAAGAGGAAAATAAGTGGTAATGTATTATGTAAATGGGAAACTTCCAGTGGGAAAGTTATTAACTGCCATGCATGTTTTATGAGGTAAGAGCGAGAATACGTTGAATTGGTTATTTTTGTTTGTTCTCTAATCCATACAGAAATGTTTGTCTACCAGTTTTGTATGAAATTGTATGTAAGTTTTGTAATTGGTCGGTAGCGTAGTTGGTTTAATTCCAGCTTCATGTGCTAAAGGTTGTCAGTTCGATCCCAATCAGAGTCATAATACATTTTGAGAAGGATCAGCTTATAATCACCGGCTGTTCATTTGTCATTGGGCTATTAATTAATGACACTTTCTAAGGAATAGTCGGCCTTAGTTTGTAACAATGACTACATTCGCTCATGTACACTCATCACACTCATTCGAAATCCATATTCGCCCATATCTTGACGATCGGCGTCTTATGAATAAATAAATAAATAAATAAAAAAAAAGTTTGTGTTAGTTGCCAATGACTAGTATCCTATCTTATAAGTCACTTAGTATTGATTTGTTTTTACGTACTATATTATACTCTGTAAATTTGTTACTTCATATAAACAATTAAGTACACTGTGCAGTTTTTACAATGCTAAAAGATAAATTAAAAATATTTCTAGTTAAAAAAGTAGATTTTAACAGACGATGAAAAATGATCTAAACACATGATTTTCAAATGTGTTATAATTGTCCTCCATTATTTTAACTATACTACAATATGGTAAAGTTTATTGGGAGGTGCATGGAGTTGACTATTTAACTATTGTAAACAGCACAACGTCTTAAATTATTCTTAAAAAAAAGATAAAGGGACAGTTCGTTCCTATTAACCAGGATTGGACACTTACATTTTTTACACTTTCTGTAAAAAATTTAACTGCAGACAGACACATTTCTTTTTTTACACAAAATTATGTAAAAAGAGTAATTCATTGTTATATGTGTATAACATTTCAAAGACTGTCAGTCAACCCAAAATTGTTTGAAAGATATCTCAACATGTATTGTTCAATGTGTTTTGATTTGGTTAAAGAAGGAGCTTTGTATTTTTCTGTTAGGCCAATCAACGTTCAGGTACTTAAAACGCTGCATCACGCCTTACGGAATATAATGTCAGGGCTACCAGCAAGTTTATTTACATAATGCTTAGTATTTGCATGCGAGCTGTAAGCACACAAGGTTATATGGATGTAACTACCTCCAGTAGCCATTTGCACGCAGCTGTTCAAATGTATGTGTTGTAAAATGAATATGTTTTACGTTTCTCTGACTTTCTTTGTTACAAGCTGTATCATCATTTACTATAGAACACAGCCGTTGTACCATACTGTTCCTCCTACACTCGTTTTGCAGGCCTACAATAACAATACCTTGCAATAACTTTATTGTAGACCAGTGACAGCCGTAATGTTCCAGTAAAATATAGCCTATTTATTTTATTTTCAATTTAATTACTCATTTACAATAAACGAATGTTAACATTCATCGTATACAGCTGTATAAAAATAAATTTGAACGTTGCAGCCATTTATAGAGAAGTTTATGGTAAAATTGTAAATATCTTCATGACATATACAGATAAATCGTTCTTTAATGGATTAAAAATTAGATTGTAAAAATTATAAAATAGCCTAGGTCGATTATTGACAATTTTACTATTACGTGAGAAAATTATAGACTTTAAAAAAGAATGAGAATAAAATTTGTTGTTCAATTAAGACTCTTTCTAATGGTCTTGACTGGATGTATACGCAGTATAACATGTCAAGAAACATCGAGCGTGGTGGTTCTTTGGATGGGTGACTTGAGCGATTCCGACCTTGGGCACAGCCCATCTGCCCGGTCACTGGTGATGGTTCGGAAATCACCTATGAGCCGTTCGTTCCCAGGTTAAGAGTTAGAGAGGACTTTTTAGCCCTAACTTCACCTGGTAATATAATACTCCTTTTAGCTTAAAAAAATATTTATAATAAGATTCAAGATATCCTCAGACCTGTAATTGGACGGTCGAACATTTTCTTATCTGTATAATAATGATAATTTATGTATACGATTTTGCCTTATATATATTTTTAAAGTCTATGTAAGTTATGGCTACAAAGTTACTTTAAAAATAAAAAAATATACTTATAATAACTTATACTTGACCAAACTAAACATAACATAGCAATACCAAACTAATTTCTAAAATATATAATTTTTTCTTTGTATTAGAAATATATTGATGTCATGTTTATGTTTAGGAGGAGAATACAAAAAATTATTGTAATTCACACAGTTTTTGGAGAAGGCTAATTTATTTTTATTTCTTTTATAGAACTATACGTGTATGAATGGGTGGGTGAGTAGTCAAAAATCGAAATCCTGCCGAAAATCCTCTGTGGATTCCTGTTTGCGGATACGACAATCTTGAAGATTGGCAGTGACCACTATGACTTAAAAAAAATATACATATTATTCAAGACCTAATTAAAATTAATATATAAATTAACTGATTATCATAAACTATGTATTATAGTAAAATGGTACAATATAATACATGCTTAACTTTATTAATTAGTATTGTTACATTTGATAAATTTTTGTCATTATGATATTCAGGGTTGGGCATAAGTCTGGAATATATTTATTAATTTAAACACTATCGAAATAAATGTAATATAAAATTTTGAGTCATATACATATTCCTATATTAAACATGTAGACAAATTTTACTCGTTACTCATATAGCAAGGAGATGGGCCATGAAAAATGTCTTAATTGTTTTTAATGTAATACTTTTAAAATGCATAACTCATTTTAAAGGGTTTTGTTTGTACAATACAAAAGTGCAAACTCGAGGTAAAAAGGTTGACCCAGTTAGAACAAACAGCCACACAAATATTTTCTTTTTTGAACTAATCATTTTTAGTTATATAGCTATTTATTTATAACTGATTGTGGTCCTTATTGTTGAGTGTGGTGTTGATTGTCAGAAATTGTAAATAATGACTTAGTTATAAAAATAACTATGGTATTTAACAAAAATAAAATAGAAAAAATATTATTATAATTTTGTTGGCAGTGGGTAGATCATAAATATGGTTCAAAAAATATTATAATAATTTGTCATATATTTCTGGAATTAAAATTAAATGTTTTTTAAATTTTCTGTTAGTTAAACTACTGTATAGCTGTTTGCAGCAAAATGTAATAATTATCTTATCCTTCTCCTTAAGAGTCCACTGAGGCTGTCCGCCATGTTGGTTTTATGACATAAGAACAATTTTATTTGTGAATCCATATTTTTACATTATTTATTTGCCAAATTTTTCATTATTTGTGTATTAGGTGTAATTTAAGAAAACATTTTTGGAATAAATATGCCAATAGTTTATAAATACGTGAAAATCTAAACTTCAAAATCAATATATTTTTTGGATAGACTTAATTAGAAATATTCAAATCAATTTCAACGTGCAATTTAATTATTGATCAAATGCAGTTTGTTTGGGAAAGATACGTTTAAAAATAACTGTTTAGTTTGGATACGCGCGAACGTATATCTGGTTCGAAAATAACAATTTTATAAAATACAGGTATAAAATAACAATAAACCCAAAATACAGGTTCTTTTGGGATTAAAACCAACATGGCCGTCATTCTCTGCAGACAACTAAGCAGAATTAATTATATGACTTTATATCTTTCAAAGACTATTTTTTCTGACCGGGTCATCTTTTTGACCTCAAGTTTGCACTGTTTATGTTGTAAAAACAAAGACCTTTCAAATGAGGTATAAATCGAGGTAGGCTTACTATTAAAATGTGTAGTATTTCCACATAGGCAATCTCCTGGTTATGCGAAACACAAGTAAAATATGTCTATATGTTTGGTATAGGGACATTTACATAACTACAACGTTTTATTAGATATTCTTCAACATTTTCAAAATAATAAATATATTTCAGACTTTTTTCTAACCGTGTATGTTTAAGTTTAGGATGGATATATTTAATATTATACACTCATATATAAATGTAAGTATATTGGATTAAAATGTATTTTGGGGTTACAACTCTTGATCAATGTTGTGAGTTCGTCCTTGAGATTTATAGTAGTTATCATTAGATAATAGGTCATTATAGATGGTGCTTAGAGGAGGAAGTGAGTATTATTTAAGATAATCAACTCCTCGTTGAATATTTCATGAAAGCTCTACTTATTGAGTTTACATTAAATTATTAACTGTTTGAATTTTTCAAAAGACTCTGTTTTTAAAGATAAATAAAGGAAGTTAGTATATTTTTATGCCATAAAACATTAGAAGTATATTTTTAAATAAATTTTTTCATTATGAATTATTATGATGTATACAGTGTGGAAAATAAGTCCTGATACAGCTTTAAATACAGAAACAAGATATAACATTGTATATTTTGGCGTAACTGTAAAATGTATATCACTTCCTCTGGACGGCTACTTGGAGTACATAGAAAATATTTGATACAAGCATATGTAATCATGCATATAAAATTAAAGGACTTTATTAATAAAACACAATTCTCTAAATCTCATCTCGAATGGACGACTATCTTGTAAATTACAGCCATTCGAAGTGGGTTTTAGATTTCCATTAGCTAAGCATGGTGAATATTGTAGATTAGTTAAATGATCATTCAACCACTTTAGATACAGAACCGAATAACTTTATAATGTGTTAGCAAGACACAAAAACCTACTAATAGGACTTAGCAAGTAGCTGCGATTCCCGGAGGACTTGGTGGATGGCCCGCTAGGAGTAAGAAGACAATTTATATTTGAGTCAAAGGTTAATGTTATATTACGTTAAATGTGCCTATTATTAGAACATAAATCCGCAATTATTCACGATTCAACATGAATAAAGGACCTCCGAATATATTGCTAGCTACATCAAAATAACGTTACATTAGGGGATAAACCACGCATTGTCAATCAATTGTATTGCATTTTGTGTCCTACAGTAATTGTATACACATCGGTCTGACAATGCATTTGTAACCATGTTTATTGTTTGCTTCATAACAAAGAGGGTAGCATTTTAGTTATATAACGTGATTTTACATTAATTATTCCATATTTATGGTTGTTTAAACAACATTAATTTACACTCCTATAAAATATTTAAAATTCCATAATAAATTACTATTGCTTTTGAAATAAAAAAGATCAAACCCACTTTTAACTGAAAATAGTTTATGTACAATAAATATGAATTTGTTTATTGGTGTCTTATTAATCAAGTATTCCAATTAAAAGGCAGTTTTGTAGGCCCCGTAAAAAATAATCATTTAAATATTTTACTTTTTATAAAGTCATATCAATCATACAGAATGCAAATTAGGCTTGGATACGAAAGTCATTTTCATTTAAATTAAAGCAAATAGATTTTGCCTTTTCTCTGACTGTCATGACCAATTACTCAAAAATATCAGTTCACTTGTTTGGTGCCACATCATAAAATCCAGAATGTGGCTTATTACTATGCATAATGTATGAAGTTTAGACTTAGCTATCTTATTATGTGATATACAAAGAAATTATTTATGTAATTAATTATTTAATGGTACGGAAACACATTTTATTTACACATTTACTTTCTTTATATATGTAAAATGTATAAAGGCTTAATTGACTAGTTTGGGTCATGACTACTGTTAGATTATTCTGTAAAACTTCACGTAAAGTATTGAAGTGTATATTTACATATTTTAACGTACTCTTAAGATTCAGTCCGCAACTAGCTCATGAGCTTGTATGTACCAGCAGAAAAACCCAACCACGGGACCACATGTGGCCGAGGACTTCTCACTCCAATACATATACCGTTTGTAAGGCCAAGACTGAAAAAAAAAAAAAAACAATAAACATAATGACATTATTTTTTAACACGAAAATCACTATTAAAATAAATATTCAAAATGGTGATTCAAGTATTTTCGTAGTTGTTAAATTTAGTAATAACTATTTTATGTATCATTGATATTTGAATGGAATACAATATACTGCAAATAAGTAAGACAAAGGAAAACTATATATGTATGCTATAAAAAAATACTAAGGTTCTGCCAATTCTTATAAGCAAAGTTTTTACTTGTATCCTGCATGTTTATTTCATAGAATAATTGTTATTGCTTTTAATATTATTTTCTATCATCTAATGTAAATTTTTAGGAATAAGATACAAAAAAAGATGAAACATTTGTATGAATACAAAATTAATAAATGAATAAAAATAACTAGATCACCAAATAATTAATTGAAAATAACCTTTTATTATTTTTTTTATTGTAAAATATTTCAACGTGTCTTGGTAAATAAATAAATAAAAGTTATTAATAATAAGAAATAAAAATACACATGGAATTTATCACAAACATATCCGAACATTTTCAGAACATATATAGTGTAAAGTTTTACTGGTGTATCGTGAATAATTATTATTTTATAATATCCTTGTTTTTTTAAATTTATTGTTTGAATATAGTTAAATTTCATTGCTTGATATTAGTCTTAGCATGGTAATATTAATGTACACACTAATAATAATATACATGGTAATACTAAATATTCATAATAGTAATATTCTAATTATTTCGTTATAGTTTCAAAAATTATACAATGTAAAGTAATCATTTAGTCAAATAACTAATTAAACTAATGAACATCGTTCTACCATAAGAAGAGTACTAAATCTAATGTAAATTCGTCATTAAAGAATGTTGTTTATACCGGTTTACTTCCTGCACATAATTATAAACCTTAAGTACTATTGGTCTTTGAAGTTGAAATAAAGATGTGTTTAATAAATTAAATCAAAATTTACTTTACTGAAAGGTGGTACACAGGTTAACAGCACAGGAATGTGCTAGTAGTTTGTGCGTGATCACGAGTTCTATCCTAAATATCAATTACGATCAGTAGTACCAGCTGGTAAAATTAGAAATTTGCAATAAATGATATTTGAAATTCTAAGTAAACTATCTAAAACATCATACTAACATAACAAACTAGAGTAAATATTATACACAGCATATTGGTCAAATGAATTACTTACGCCCATAAAAGTACAAAAATAATATATTTTTGACAGGACGAAATTATAATGTTTCATTTGACAAATAGGATAAAAACAATATTACATTCTTTTAATGGTAATAAAGTAATAAACTACTAAGATTTTGTACAACTTATTTATTACACTGTACGGATTTGAGTGGGGGAGATAACTGAGTGTCAGGCTTGTCAATTAGCTGAAAGTTAGACCAACACTACCAAGGTTCGGATTCCACGTAAAGCTGTAGGTCTCTTAGTTGCTCTGACTGTTGGACTATTAAAATATAACCCTTTCTGAGGAACAGTTGAACTTAGTAAGTAACCAGACTACACTCATCCAAGGTCATACTACACTCATATACTTATTCGTATTCACCTTAAAATACACAAACGTTGTGTTGGCGTCTCATTTTTATTATAACGTAAATAAATTAATATTGGAGAAAAAATATGTCTACTTATTTAATACTACGTTTTTATCACTTATTAGGTTCTGAATGGTAGTATTGCTTAGAAGAAAAGATAATTTTAATAAGGATGAAAGTATATGGCTTCCGAAGACATTGGAACCCATTTTAAATAAATTAAAATAAAATGGCAGAGTCAGCCATGTTGATTTTCTTCGGCCAATGAACGTAGGTTACGTGGGTCTTGCCTCCGTCCCTCTCCAGTGGCACATCACAGTATGAGCGAAACGTCCGGTTACTTTGTAAATAATGTATAAAGCACCTTTGACGTGGTTGTCACCGTAAAATATGGAAAATATTCTAGTGATGACACCGGCCTCCTAAGCCTAAGTTCTAAGATGGCAGCATTATTTGCTTTGAAATTTACTACATAATAACAAGCTTTCAAAAAATACCTCATACATTATTGTAGTTAGTACAAATAACCACTTCAATTAATTACCACGCAAGACGTAACAGAAGGCCTGGTTTTACACAAGTATTATTCAGTTGAGAATCACCAAACTGTAGCTAGTGCAAGTAACCAACTCAATTATTTGTTACGGAAAACGTAACAGAAGGCCTGGTTTTACACAAGTATTATTCAGTTGAGAATCACCAAACTGTAGCTAGTGCAAGTAACCAACTCAATTATTTGTTACGGAAAACGTAACAGAAGGCCTGGTTTCTTACAAGTATTATTCAGTTGAGAATCACCATGCTGTAGCTAGTGCAAGTAACCAACTCAATTATTTGTTACGGAAAATGTAACAGAAGGCCTGGTTTCACACAAGTATTATTCAGTTGAGAGTCACCATACTGTAGCTAGTGCAAGTAACCAACTCAATTATTTGTTACGGAAAACGTAACAGAGGGCCTGGTTTCATACATGTAGTATTCAGTTGAGAATCACCATACTGTAGCTAGTGCAAGTAACCAACTCAATTATTTGCTACGGAAAACGTAACAGAAAGCCTGGTTTCACACAATTATTATTCAGTTGAGAATCATCAAACTGTAGCTTGTGCAAGTAACCAACTCAATTATTTGTTACGGAAAACGTAACAGAAGGCCTGGTTTCACACAAGTATTATTCAGTTGAGAATCACCAAACCGTTTCTACTTTTACTGCCACCAGCAAAGTTGAAACACATGTTCAGGTAATTTGAATGAAACATGCCTGGTATTTCGTAGCAGTTTCCACTTTATCGCCTAACAAATTGCCCCTCTAAATATTATCAAAAGTATGAGCAAGAATTCTTCCAAAACATTTTATGTAGGAGTTGCTTCTTAAAACATATTTTGTCTCAGCAATGTAATTTGTAAAATCAAACATTCATTTATACAAAGTGGGATTATAATTTTCTTGCTCAATTCTCATTAAAAAAGCTAATAAGTTTCATAAACTAAAATATTTTTAAGTGATACAATTTTAACGTACCTGTTAACAGTTTTTATTTGATAAGGAACTTATACTTAATCA
The DNA here is from genome assembly GCA_035578905.1 of Stictocephala bisonia. Taxonomy (NCBI): domain Eukaryota; kingdom Metazoa; phylum Arthropoda; class Insecta; order Hemiptera; family Membracidae; genus Stictocephala; species Stictocephala bisonia. The sequence goes on from JAQJVL010000872.1 coordinate 125,070, forward strand.
CTACATTTTGTTTTTACTTTTAAAATGTTCCAACAAAATTACCTAACTACGAAAAATCTAGATAGTATTAATAAATAAGGTATAGTAATAATAATGAAGTATTCTGTAAAAGGTTATAATTTGATCAGTCATCTAGAATTTACCATGTTGTAAATGAAACATGATACACAACCCAATGTTAACATATAATAAAATTAAAATTTGGCTAGTTATATTTGCAAGGGATTTTACATTCATTAACCTTATAAGTTACAAAATATTACACTTTGTAATAAAATATATTGTAATTAGAAAATTACGGTTCACTTATATATTACACTTTTTATGTAATAAGCCTCGTATTCACAGTAAATTAAAGACTAGTTACATAATATTTAATTCCAGTCAGACCAATAAACATCTGATCAGTTCTAATAAGTTAATAAAAGTGTCATGAGTAATCAGTGACAGCTAATATTATTTATAACGAGCACATTTCATGTTATAATGACAACACTTTACAAAACGTTACAAAATTAAAAAAAAATTAGTAAACTAAGTAATAAAAAGCATACATGTTTACTGGATGCTTAATATACCTACAATGAAACCTTAAAATACATTTGGTTTTTACTAACGAATGTTTAAATAAATATGTATTACTTAGACTTTCTCGTATAATCAATTAATTATAGGAATTTTATTAAAATACTTCTTGTTTGATTGAACGATTCAAAAATATTTACTAACCCTTATAACTTTCATACTCTGCCTACAAAATAATATTTATATTTTTTAAACAAATAGTTGGACACATTGATAACATGTTCCTTATTAATCATCTCCCAGTGCAGCTGTACATTGCACGTTGGTGCTGTCGGCAGTAACAATACGCCGTTATGACCGCCAAAGGGCCTATGAACTGTTTACCTATCCATGTTTATCAACCATCTACCTGGTTGGTCATACTTGAATAGTCATGATTACGAGATATCGCCCCCCCCCCCCACTTAGAAACCATTAATTGAATTTCATCAAATGAAACACTTTTAGATATTTTACTTTAAGTGTTGTGTGTTTTGAGTTATTAAGTTGTCAGATCTAGTGGTGAAGTGATGTAACTGAGCTACGAGGGACAAATTGTTGTGGGATTGTTGGTATTGGGTTCTATACTCGGTTCTCTTAATAGTGAAACGACGTTCGCTCAATGGTTGTCATTGCTACTAGTACCCATGTTAGGTGGCAGTCAGGATCAGGATGCTGTGTAGAGTACAGAACTAAGTTTCACGTGGTTTGGTTTCCACGTAAAGCTGTATGTCCTTTAACTGCCTTGACTTTTGGGCCATTAAAAGGGCTATTTGTAAGGAACAGTAGGTCTTAGTTAGTAACAATGACTGCCCTCATCCATCTTAACTAACTACTCTCATTAGCATCCCATATTCACACATCTCCACGATCCTAATAAATAATAATACTAATTATTATGGGTTTGGTGTAAACATTATTTTGGATTGAACACAACTATTGGAAATATTATAGAAACCAATTGGTTTCTTATCATCATAAAATTTTTTTACTACAGGTATACTGTTAGTGAAATATCATTAGGCCTATTCAATTAAAAACCTACTTAATAACACCAAGCAGTTTACATAGAAGAAATATTGATATGATAATTTTTCATAAGAGGAATCGATTATTAACGTACATCTCATATTTTGTAATATCAATCATAAAAAAACTGAAAAAGTGATTGTCATCAGAAATGTACATTTCAAAGTAAAAATAAGTCTTTTCACATTTTATCTCCCATTATTTTCCTAAAATTTTACATGAATGCTAATGTGATTGGACCTATGAATATCGGATTGAAATTTGAATCAATTTCACATCCTAAAAAATATTTATTCTTCCTTTATATCTAGGAAGAAAGAACATTCGGTTAGTGTGAAATGTGCAGTAGTAAAATTGGTTGATGGAACACTAGGGTTAGTACCAGTGCCATAATCAAATTTTAAATACAATGCATTAGTGAAAAGGTGTGTCTACGATGTAGTGAGGTAACCGTGTCTAAGCTTTCCCACAGCATGTAGCAAAAAGCTTGTATCCTATTCTCGTATTTCGTAAATATTAAATGTGAACTATCTACCCTAAGAAGCTTACTTGAGTAGTGATATAACCCCATAGTACTTACCGTGATTTTTTGTGTGTGAACTGTTATTGTGTGGTAACGATTTCCGGAAGACCAGCTAGTTAATTTTTATGTGCTAGCAAATATAGGTTGGAGAAACCAGAGTTAATTTACAATAAAATAGGTTAACAGCGGGAAATCAACTCACAGATTTGTCTACACTTACAAAAACCACGTGGCTCGGTGTTTAAGGCCGAGAGTCCAAACCAGTCACAGCGGCGTCATAAAGCGGTCGGTCAAGCGGATGTCCAAGTCTTTCTATCGTGGAAGCCGGGACGAACCGTCAACGCGTACCACACAAGGAAGTTGAAGAAGATCTAGATGCACAAAATTTAGAGGATTTATAAAAAATAAAAATAAATTGTTAATAGAGTTTAATTAGAGTGAAATGAGAAAACTATCAATTTAGAGACAACTCGGTTACAGTAATCCCTCGTTAATCCGATTAAATTCAGACCAGGTATGTGTTGGATTAGTGAAAAAGCCGGATTACTGGAGTTCAATTGAAAAAAATTGTTAAATTACAAAATAAACTGTATATTGTTGCTAATAAGGTTAATTTTTACAATAAAGATGTACAATAGTTTCAAAGTAAGAAAAGTGTGGTACAGCAGTTGAAACAGTGTTGATATATACCACTGTTACATATGCATGAAAAACAATTTAAAAAGCTTACAACGATAGGGTACTCCAGTAGAGTAGGGATAAACTGAACTGAAAACTGAGTGAAGTGAAGTTTCACAATACAATACAGTAGATTATAGCTCACTGATAACAAACAAACAGGTCCTCACTTTTGACCTCACCTTGTCCCATCACCACACAGACTACCTCTACCCAAGATATGTACAAAAATATTATTTATAACAGTTGTGGTCTCCCAACTAATTAGTTGACAACAACAACATTCTTTACTTTTACTTCCTGGGCTAGCTACTCCTCTCTCTCTCTCTCTCTCTCTCTCTCTCTCTCTCTCTCTCTCTCTCTCTCTCTCTCTCTCTCTCTCTCTCTCTCTCTCTCTCTCTCTCTCTCTCTCTCTCTCTCTCTCTCTCTCTCTCTCTCTCTCTCTCTCTCTCTCTCTCTCTCTCTCTCTCTCTCTCTCTCTCTCTCTCTCTCTCTCTCTCTCTCTCTCTCTCTCTCTCTCTCTCTCTCTCTCTCTCTCTCTCTCTCTCTCTCTCTCTCTCTCTCTCTCTCTCTCTCTCTCTCTCTCTCTCTCTCTCTCTCTCTCTCTCTCTCTCTCTCTCTCTCTCTCTCTCTCTCTCTCTCTCTCTCTCTCTCTCTCTCTCTCTCTCTCTCTCTCTCTCTCTCTCTCTCTCTCTCTCTCTCTCTCTCTCTCTCTCTCTCTCTCTCTCTCTCTCTCTCTCTCTCTCTCTCTCTCTCTCTCTCTCTCTCTCTCTCTCTCTCTCTCAAACATCAACAAACAGTGACTTGAATTATGACACAGGTATTAAAAGACTGTTTGACTACTGGCCGGATTATAGAGGGACTACTGTAGTAGCCGGATCATAGAGAGACTACTGTAGTAGCCAGATTATAGAGGGACTACTGTAGTCGAAAACGTTAAAGAGAGGACCCATAAAAACCACAAAGTGTGGCAGGTTTAAATATGAGAAGTTATATGTAAACGGTTTTCTTCAAAAGAACGAATACATCATAATAATAAACACTCAAGCTCATGTTACTATCACTGTGCATGGATAATACTAGAATAATATTGATTTTATTCTTAATAAACCATAAAATATTAACCCTTTTACTGTACAATTTATTTTAGTTTGATATCGAAATATTTTTTTATATATAATGATTTTTAACATAACCTCATCATTTCCTCTGTCTGGGTTTAATTGGTGGCCCATGGTTCGATCGGTCCACCATTGACAACAGTATCTCAAACTTCTTCTTTCTCAAGTCAGTCTAGATCATTTGTCTTGTAAAATACGATACGTTTCCTGGCATCTTTTAGGAAATAATTCGAGACAAACTTGGGAATCGGAATAGCAACATTAACATATGTTAAGAAGAACACGAAGAAGATAAAGTGTAACAGTACATCTGTCATGCATGTAAAGTTAACACATTGTATTAATATGGTTTTGTACATTATAGGACTTTCAATAAACTTTAAATTTATTATAATTATCAGTATAAAATTTATAGAAAATCATTATTTCCTTTTTGTCTTTCTACTAGTGACGTATTATGTGAGAGATACAAACCTTGTTATGAGACAACGGTCCAAAATCCTTTAGGTAAATTATTAAGTGGACCTCCTGGAAATAGAACCCATGATACACTACTGTTGAAGCAGAAGTGCTAACCACTTGGCTAGCGAGAGGCCGGTGTGAACTTGTAAATATGTTAGTACTAGTTTTATAACCAAAAGTATAGGTTTATATTGTGGGAGTGGTGAGTATAATTATAGTGTGCTTTATTGAACATTTGAGACAAAACTTTATGAATGTAATCTAAAATTACTTGCTGAAAGGCATGACGTGTTTAATTTAAATAACAAATGATACAAAGATTTAATCAATCAAATATATTGGCCAAATAAGGATTTCAATTTCAGTGTAGTAAATAACTGTGATTATGGTTTTTTTTATATTCTGTCTGTCAATGTATTAGACCTACAAATTGTTGTAATCCATGCATACTCAAACCATGTCAACCAAAAATAATCACTAGAAAAAAAGCTTCAATGTAGAACAAACCCGTTTCTTCAGTGAGCTCTACCATCGATTCCGTATTACTTCAAAGGACCTGTAACAATTTTAGTTTTCAACTGTCTGCCCTTTGTGGACACCAAAGTGTCAATTGGTAAGTGCTCTTTGAATACTGACACTATTTGTTGGAGCAATGCTACTCTATGTTTCATAGTACTTACTGAACAGGGTGGGGAAAATATTAAAACGCTTTCACAACAACGTTATTTATCCATAGATAATTTGATAATTTAATTGTTTTATTAACTGTGTTCCATAAAGTATGATTTTAGATCAGAATAATTTACTTGAAGCCGTTAAATAGCGTAAAAATAATGTTTTTCAAATTAGTTACTTTGAACTTCACATGACTGCTAATCTATAAAGCATAAACCCTTCGAAGTCCAAATTGTGGCAATTCATTTCTCTTAAATAGACCTTTCATTTGATACCAAACTCGACCAAGGCTAACGTTAAAGATTTTTTTTCAACTCCACATGGGCCATCCCCCTGAAAAGATGAAATGTCACTAATGGGATCAAAAGGTATGTTCTTTGTAACCATGATCGTGTACAAGATTTCCCTCTGACACTGGCTAAAGATTTAGTTTTGCCTAAAACTGTACCATCTGTATTTCTCAATGCTAATAACAATGTTTTCTTACAGTAACACCCATGTATTATATTTTGCCCATTGTTTGATTATTTAACTGGCTGATATAATGATAATACAATATGCATTTTATACAACCGAAAGTAGGTATAAAATATATATTGACTTTGTAATGCATATTAAGCAATTTGACCAAATTGAGCTTAACAAATTTGATTATTACATATAAATGAAGGAAAAAATAAATGAAATGAAATAAAAACTGTTTGTGCATTTACCAAACAAAGTCAATTAAATATCACACACATATCGAATAAATTTGTAGTTTATAGTTTCAGTTCATTTGCAAGAAATAATTAGCTCCATTGAAAATCCAATTACTATGACAGGAATAACTTATGAACCTTCTGTGATCATTTGTTCATTGGTAGACTTTGAGTAAATTTTAATGTAATTTAATAAATATATTAGAATAGGTTTTATGTCCAATGATATTTATTAATTATATTTTGAATGTGTATAAGGATTGTTAACGGTTAATTATTTTTTATCACTTTTTATTTCAATTAGTTAAAAGGTATATCTTTAATTTATTTACTCATAGGAATTTGTTTTGAATTTTTAAGTTAGGTATTAATAAGTTCAATTGCATTTATTAAGAATTTGTAGATACGTACGCCAGATGAATCCAGGACTTAAAATCCCTCTCTAACTTTTAACTTGTGGACAAACGGCTTAAAAGAGACTTCCGAACCACCATCAGGCAGGCGAGCTACGTCCAAGGACTGACTGGATTGCTCAGACGGTCACCCATCCAAAGGACAGCCATTTGGATGTTGCTTGACTCCGTTATCTTATGATAATGTCAGAACCCTCCGGTCACGACCACTGGCTTCTTAACCAGCTAGATAATGATTACGTAGACATAATTAAAATTTAAAATAATAATATTAATGATGGCAAATTTACAATGCAAATACCCTGTTGAAATAAACACTTTATACAAAGTACTAATAAATACTGTAATTATTTACAAATGTGGTAAGGCTATTTAAAACAAACTAAATTAATGAAAATTACATAAAAACAAAGTGTCGGAAGATCTGAATGATAGGAGGATGCAGATTAAAGGTTTGTGTAGAAAACAATCCTATTAATAGTGTCAAAAGTGTCAAATGTTATTAACACAAGTGTTTATTAGTGTCAAAATTACCATGATGAATACCTTGACCATTTGGAATATATCATAAAAATTACGTGTCCAAATATCATTAAAATTACTTTTAATGTCATACCTTCAAAAGGAAATATCTCTTTTTGGGTTTCCCATCCAAACATTTTCATTTGCCCCTAAACCATCCCATTTTCAAATAAGGGGTTAGCATTTTACAAAAAAAAAAAAAAAAATTCGTTGTTGTTCATTTTAACATTCCTGAAAGTAAATTAATTCATATCTATGCACACAAATGTTAATAGGGGGAGGTGTGTGGACCTTTTAAGTAACTCAGTACATTAAATTTAACTAATACATCAAAACGATAAACAATTTATTGCAAAGTAAGAATGAAAAATAAACTGTTAAATATAAATACGCATTGTTTATTTTATTTGTACTATTTTATATTGTTATATGTTCTATTTCCAATTATTGTTTCAGACAAATTTCAAAATTTCAGAGTACAGTACATTTTTCAACCGAAATAAAAAACTCATTTAGAAAAAAAAACATTTTATTGTATGATGAGATATATGGATTGGGGCTGTGATTAACGCCCATGAATATTTTATAATCAAGCTGTTAGAACAAAGAGGAAAACACTGCTACGTAAAATCCAATGTGGGAATTTGGTTGTTCTCTAAAATGTTCGAGAATCAGTTTTCCTTTGTTTAAAGATTCCATGAAAATAAATATAGATTAATCTTTTATAAATGCAATATTTATCGAATTGAGGAGTTGGGTCGAAAAGACAAAATGGGCAAAAATGTTTGGAGTAAAATTCTTCGCTTCGTAACGTATCTTCTAATCTTCACTTTAGTGGTCGAATCGAATGAATTCGATTTTTTCACGATGTAACTTTTCTGTCTGATCCCTTTCTTACCATTTTTCCATAGATCAATTTAGCTGTGTTTGTTGACGTTTATTACGCATGCTGTCGTCTGTCACTTCTTAGTAAATACTTGAGTTCTCAATATCAATTTTACGAATAAATTTAATATTAGTTTATATTAAACAATAAATAACGTTATAAGTGATAATTATTAAGCATCAGTTTACCAGTCAATTGAGGATTAACAGTTAAACACAAGTGTTAATTAAAAAGATAATTCATTATTATTTGCAGCCCTACAACGTTCATCAAATACATTTTATCGTATAGGTTATGAATTATTTAAAATATAGTACTTTTTTGGAATGACTAGAAGTCTCTTACTCTTATTTTAGTAAACAATTTAAAAATAAACTATTCTTTGGAACACAAGCAATCAAACTAAAGAAGTTGATTTCTTGATTTTAGCTACTACTAGAAATACTACAGAAGAGTTTGTCATACAAAAAACATTTATTGCAATGCTACTATTATTATTAATTATTAAGACGCCAGTCGTCAAGATATGGACGAATATGAGGGGTGAATGAGTGTGATGAATGTAGATGAACAAGTGTAGTCATTGTTACTAACTAACGTCGACTGTTCCTCATAAAGAGCTATTTATTAACAGCCCAATGGCTAGGTCAGTTAACTAATAAGGGACCTACAGTATTACATGGATTCCAAACCACGTAGTGTTGTTCTGAATTTCAGCTAACTGACAAGTCTGACACTCAATTCTCTTCCCCAAACAACATACTTGACTTCCATCCAAAATGGATAACTCGTACTTCTCTATAGTGTCTACATCAATGGCAACCATTGAGCGGTCGTCGGGTCGGTATTAAGCGGACCGAGCATAGAACCTATTGCCTGCAATCTCCACAACGCTTTGTCCCTAAGTAGCTGGGTTACTGACTGAACAATTAGTCTGTGCTCACGGACAGTAACAGCTGAACATAGGTGAGACGTGAAGAGGGGACTATTTTATGACAATATTAGCCTACTGAAACGATAGTCTTGAAGAAGAGTTAAATCAATATTACTATTATCAGCTAATATTTATTATTGTAATATTCGTTAGTAATATGGTTAGTAGCAACACTGTTACGCGCACTGACTAACTGTTCAGTTAGTACAGCACTGCGCCATCAGTGCTGACACTAGCAGGGTACATACAGGATATTATAGTAATCAATATCAGTAAGCCATTAAGGAATCAGGTCGCTCTGTGAATCCCTTTGGTCTGAGGATGGTAACCTTCATTTACAGAAATCTACTACCATTAGATTGCTTAACATTGCCTTTTAACCTATATCAACAATAGGTGCAAGAGTCTTAGTTGTGCATTTTTGCCCAAAGTATGACAAGTATACTTTGTTGGTTTTCATAACCAACGAAATAATAAAACAATATATTAAGATAGATTCAAAATGAATGTTTTATTAAAAAGGAGTATATACTTACAGTGGAATAGATATTTCTCACTGAAATTGTAAAAGGAGGACACACGTTAGACTATTTACTAACAACTTCTACATATTTTTATACTGCCAAAACGTATGTTTTTGCTGGCCTGTCTGATAAATATAAGTTTGCTGATATAGTAATTGTTATTTATCATATTAGTTTAAAAATTAAATGACAATATATATATATATATAAAACCAAATCAATAAATGATACATATTTTGAACGAGCTTCCCTGAGATATTAAAGAAATACAGTTTCATATTAGGCAACTAAATAAAATTGACGATTGATTTCGAACTATTCTAACCTATAAATCGTATTTACAAACGACTCACGATATATATAAATTTTATTAAATAAATAAACCGTCACAAATAGCAGCCATGTGGCTCACTCGTTAAGGTGAAAGTTGCGACACCATTCCGCTAAAAAAAACCGAGTTCGATGTTTCTATTGACATTTCAATTTGATTAATATATTTATATCATAACAATGGTCTTTGAAATTGGATGGTTTTAACACATATTTCATTGTAGGGGATTATTCATAAAAATGAAAATTCAGAAACTATGAACTTAATTTTATTAGTTGAAGTGTTCATATATATTAATGATTAAAATGGTATTTTTATTAAAAAAAATTAAAAAAACATAAATGTAACTTTTTAACATCTTAATGGTGGATTACGAATAATGTGTGATATAAATTATCACATTGAATATTGTTAAAATAAGGGGTTCACTTGTAAAATTCGTTGTTATTGTGAGCCTACTAATTTTTATAATTCTAATTGCATAGAAAAGAACTTACTTACTTGTTGAAGTTATCAGATGCCTGCTCCCCTGTTGCATGACGTTTACTCGATCGCGATATTACTTAAGCTGAGTAAGCCCAACAACAATGCACAAGTTAAAGAAGAACAAATCATATAATTACATATTAATCTTATAAAGACAGATGTAAAACCTTATGTCTATTATTGTATTACGAAACACATACAAATAAGTAATGTGTTGTGGTGAAAGGAAATAAATCTAATTCTACAATTAAATTAAACTTTGCTTATGTGAATTGGTTTAGACTGTTTTATTTAGAATTTACATTAATAAATTAAATTAAAACTAATTTAACAATAATCTTCCTAAAGGAAGCCATAAAATACCACAACAGGAAACTGTCAGGGGTACATTTACTATAATTTTAGTGAGAAGAATGCATACCCATTTTGTTTATTACGGACTTTAGCACTCAGTATCTTTCTATTTTAGGTTATGTTTCGTAAATTACTTATATACAGTATAATGTATAGGTAAAAATTAGACTCCTGATTTTATAAGAATTATATTTTTTGTTGTTTATTCATGAATATCTATTTTTATGTCATACACTCCGTAGTATGAAAGAGTCTAACATTTCAGAGTATAACTGACCTGTATGTTGGACACTTCGAATATCTTGTGCTCAATGTAAAGGAGTCAAGTGAAATTCACCTCAGTATAGTATTGTTTAGAGTAATTCTATCCCAAATACCTGGCTGATATTCTTAAGCAGGGCCTCAACCATCTTCCTTTATCTTCTTTAACTTGACTCATTTCCCTCCTTTCTTTCTTGTTGTTACTCCCCCACAATTAATTCTTGAGTTTATAGTTATCTAACCAACAAATATGTAAAATGTAACTTCAACTTACAATAAAATACATAACAAATCAAACAATGAACAGAAATATAAATCACTAACATAATAATTTTTCACCTCTAAATATGACAATAAATATTTCCAAATTATGTAACAAAATAAAATATATCAGAGAACATTTTCACGAGCTTTTAATGTCAGATATAATCTAGAGGGAATAATTCAAAGTCAAAGAATAAACCAGCTAAGATACAAGTCCTTTGAAGTAACTATTTCATTGGAGAAAGTCATCCTGTGTCCGCGTTTTACGATACAAACAAGTTTGATCAAAAAGCTGTTAACTTGAAGTAATATTATGAATAGAAATAATATTTAAATCTTTAAATGATTTTGGGAAAATATATGCTATTTATCGGCATAATGTCTTGAAATGGATAATCTAGTGTAGTTATTGTTCGTTAGAAAGAGTCACTTATCAATAGCCCCAATGCCAGGCGACTAATGGACCTACCTCTTAGCGTGTAATCCCAACTATGTACCAGGCATATTGGTATGACTTTTAGCAAACTGACAAACCAACTCCTTGCCTAGTATCCAAATCCTAGAAACTAGCTCAAATGGACTTATCGATACCGATAATACTTTATAAGCAGAAGAAAACCTGTCCTTCATTTTCAGTATTTTTATGGTAGTAAATTAATAGGAAAATTCAGTCATTTCATGGTAAATAATGCTGTAACCAACAAAAAAATGTTACTCCAGATTAAAACCAAAATATCTTAAACATGCTTATGAGCTCTCTTATATGAGGAAAAACCTATCTAAAATCCCAAGTGTGCTAATCGAGGTGAAACGTACGCTTGGAAGACAAATCATATTCTATGATATCAACAGTATATCTTCACACAGTACAGTTTTAAATAAAGCACCAGGATTACAACTACGTAAATATACATTTATAATTTTAAGCCGTATTGTATATTTGTCCTTAAGAGGTAGCCGTGAATATATAGTGACAGGTAAGATTAAATAATCATATTTATTTCATTGTTGATTGTGAGTAACTTTTATATTTTACACGTTTTCATGGTGGAAATTTAATACAGAATCTGTAAATAAATTAGATTCTACCAACCTTAAGAATGTATTTTACTATATAAGTTACCTAATATCAGTAAAGATAATGTTACGCAACACGGCAAATACAATGAGTGTCACTTACTGTTTCAGGGCTTTTCCAGCTGCTCCTAGATGATTCCAGTTAATTTGCCTGTAGATGGAGCCAGAACTTTCTCGAAATGACGCCCATAAGGATCTAGATCTCTTTCGAGTAACATCTCGATAGATCCGGAACCTACTACATCTGTAACGATACCTTATATAAAGGTATCCCCAATTAGAACATATTGAGAGAGCCAGTGGTCAAGTGGTGAAAGAAATTAGAACTAAATACCTGAAATAGATTAAGTGTAGATTTTATTTAAATGCTTGATTGGAAGTATTTATCATTAATATTCATCTCCCTCTAAATCTGTCCGAGCAAATACCTCACAGAGATAAATAGTGTATGGGGAATACGCAGAATAATGTTAAAAAGGTGTTTTGCCTCTTCTTAAAAATAAAACTCATTTATAAAATCAAACGTATGAACTTTTCTGGTTTATAATTATTACGTAATAGACTAATAACTGTAAAATACAATAACTTAAAAATAAAACAATATGTTTGAAAATATAATTATTTTATTTAGGAAATCAAATGAACTTAAATTATATAAATTATCGTCATCAAAGGTTAAACTGCCACATTAATAAGATAACAGTTCAATACACCATAAAGTGATTAAAATTTTTTCTGTGTGATGTGGGTCATTCTCTAATATCTCGGAAACTCCAACTGCGTTTCTAACCACGGTCAAAGATGACTAACTGATGTATATTATATAAGGAACATTTTAGTATTTCTTTGATATAAAGTTCCAGCTACTCGAGTCCTGCATTACCTTCTGTGAGCTTAGTTGATAAGTATTTATTTATTTCTTGTAATATATTTTACGCAGAACTCGCTGTAGACCGTCCACGTGTCATATATTGGGAAATGAACAATTTGAATTTCCCTTAACATTTTTAAAAAATCAACTTTTATTACACTTTGTTTAAATTCATTGTTAGTCCTGAACTTGCTATGAGTATATTGTACCCAGAATTCAGGCTAAACCCAAAAATAAACTAAATTAATTTGTACTCTTTTTCTTCTGTGTGATATCATACATTGGCATATATCTGCTGTGTGTGCTTCATAGCACAGTTTTATTCCATAGTACTTTTTAGTAATATTAATTGAATAATGGATTTTAGTATCATACTTCTCTTTAACTTTCCATGTGACAGCTTACCAAAATTATGATTTTAAAATAAAAAAAAAAACTGGAATATAAAGAGTCACATTGGTGTTTTTTACATGAACACGTATAAATTCATTGTCATTAGCCATATATTAAATAATGTGCCTTTAATTACCTTTTGATTTATTTATGTAATATAATACAAATTAATCATACTATCATAAGATGTGAAAGGAACTAAACCGGGTTTTATCAAACTATAGTAAATAATTGTGTAATGTTTACTCTTTATATTTTGGTAGTAAATAAACTATGTAGGGATTTTAATAGAATCTACATTTTCCAGTGAGAACCACGTCAAGGTTACTATCTACAATATTAACAAGATAAACAGACGTTTCACCCATGCTGTGATATGGCATCCTCAGTCGTTTCTCTGAGACTGACTATGTAGGAATTTGTATATTGTTCATTAATACATGAACAATTTTTACCTCACAATTAAATTGTTTCGCCTCTTACTTACCTTAAATTGTTTGAGGAAAATATTGCATGTTTATAAGTTTTAGGGCAATGAAGTAGTACAATATAATTATATTTTAAATAAAATGTAGCAAGGATAAACTATTTAATATATCAAAAGCAAATTAGTTTGACTTAAAGAAATTCTATATTCCTGGCTTACTATTACTGAAAGTTTACTTTTTAAAATTAATTTTTTGGAATATAAATTTAAAATAAAGGGAAATATGTGGAAGATTGTTTTGGAACTCAGATGATATATATTTTTACCATCTATATTACCTAATATATATTTACAAGTTATTATTATAATTCATTTCTAAAATTTCGTAGACATAGGAGTGAATATGAGGGGTGACGAGTGTGATGAGTGTAGATTAACGAGTGTATTCATTGTTACTATCTAAACTAGACTTGGCTCAGAAAGGACTATTTCTTAATAGCCCAATAGCTATGGCCACTATGGGACCTACAGTTTTACGTGGAATATGAACCACGTGAGATTAAGATACTTAAGGTTAATAATATTATTAGCTGTGATACGAGTGAAATTTAACAACTGTGTTTGTTACAACGCTGATTATGAATAAAATAACATATCCCCAGTAATATATTATTCTTCAATTGTGAGCAGGAGGAACTTAAATGTCTATGTTACATTAACTCTAAAAACTAAAATTTATAATCAGTAAAATCTTATATGGTAATTTTCACACAATTATCCTCAATAGTTTTGAATACAATTACTGTAAAGCATGTCTGAACTTTATTTCAACCGCGAATTATCTAGTTAGCTCAGAGATTCAGTTATATTCAAAGTGGAGATATGGAATGTGCTCGCTTTTCACATACGGTGACAAATGCTCTCTGATATTAGATTGACATTCTCTTACAAATCGCAGCTGAAAACCCACTTTTTTTTAACGTTTCTTCCATCCAATTTATCTTTTAAGTATTTGTTTGTAAGTCGTATTTGTAATAAATTAAATTAAATTATTTGTGTTCTTTTGGTTTAAAAGTTATATCTATAAGATTATTTATTTCTCCTTCAATAGCTTTTTTATAAGGAGCACATTTTTTCCAGTAAGGATTTAAGTATATTCACTATATTTATAAAACAGTTAAATTATGTTTATATAGAGAATTCAGTTGTGTGAAATATAATGATCACTCTTTTCTTTATCATTTATGCCAAAAAGGGTAATTATATAATACAGTAATTAATAAATACAGTATACTTATTTTGTGAATTGGTAAAAGTAAAAAAAAATATTTAAAAATAAACAGAGAATTAAAACTATGTAATTATAAGTGAAAATCGTCTGCATATACACTACATTAAAGTGATTATAAAATAATTGTGTGATTCTAAAATATTGATTTAGATGACTTCGTGAATAGGTGTAGGGAGATTAAAGGAAATAAAAGTGTTAGAAAATTAAAAAAATATTCTCAGGTGATATAAATATTGTATTAAAGCTTTAGTCCTAATGTAAAATAAAATTATTTTACTAATAATTAAGACTTTATAATAAGTTCTTCCTGTTGTATCATAGAAATTCAACTGACCTGAATAATCGTCACCTTTATGCATAATGTTTTTAGTTTAATAAACTATTGTAATTCACTACAGTACAAAATCTTCAGGCGAAAGGGGTTCACGATTGTTTTTATGCATTATTAATATATTACTGTATGATATTTAGCATCAGTTTCGTTAAATAATATTGTGTTATAGACAGGCCACTTAGACAGCGACCTACTAAAAGCACAGTTGTGAGAGAGATGCACTGAAAGGTGGAAGTAAGAACTAGACCTTCCCCACTGTGAAACTCCATTTGAAATGTGTTAAAAAAACTAATTAGCGGCCACTGGTTTTATAAATTCTAATGAATCAAAATTGGACAGTCAAATCATTATTTAGTATTTAAATAACAAAGGACACTTACAATACAGTTTATCACAGTTATAATTTACAACTAAACAATGTTGCAGAAGTTGAAACACATACCGGAGCTAATAGGTTGAAGTTATACACGTCTGTGATGTACGGTGGTGGAGTGGCGGCGCATTTCTCTTCCCCTGCAGGAACCCCTATATGAGCTAAATATAACACGCAGATCACAATATATCCAGTCCAACCGTATTGAATTAATAAATAGTATTAATAAATAGTCCTTTCTGAGCTAAGTCGAACTCAGATAGTAACAATGATTACACCCATTCTCTACACTCATCACACTCATTTACTCATCATATTCGCCCATATCTCTACGATCGGTGTCCTAGAGATGAATAATAATGAATTTTTTTTACATACATAAAAAGGAAAATTAACATTACAAATCAAAGAGCTTTATTTATGTTATTTATAAATCAGTAACTGGGTAAACATTTATTGTTATGTTAATCCCATTCATTCAATATGGATTGAAGAATCAGTTTACAGCCTCTGAGGCCCTGATATTTATAATTTCCATTCTAGCTTAAAATCATTGTTTTTCTTACACATAATTTCATCCTTATTTTTCCTCAACAATCAGTTATGTATTTATTTTGTATCCTATATGGAACATTGTATAATGAATTTCAAAAAATTACAAAATAAAACGTTTATTTCTTATTCATAAACGAATTTATTTGCACAAAACGTATGTGACAAAATAGAATTGTTTATCTGTCACTCACAAGGGCAACGCCTGGCTTGGAGATTCAGTTCTATTCAAAACAGAATGATTGAATTTGCTCATTCCTCTCAATTTATAATGTATTGAAGATTTTTTAAAACCTTAACTCTATAATTTACATACTATATTGATATTTTCCTTAAAAATCTTGTACATGAAAACACTGAACAGAGAAGATGTTTTATGCAGTATAATATGAGCAAATTAACTGCATTATATTCTTAAAAATATATAACCTGATTATTAATATGGTAGTATGTATGTTTCATCCTTACTTAGGAAATTGGTTTTAACAATATAAACAACTATTACTAAACAGGATAAATTATCTGTATAGCTCTCAAAATAAAGTCAACAATACATGGTACTTATATACGAAACTTGAATAGAAAAAGTTTTGTTCTGTTAATATCATATAATTATGATGAAAATCACCATGAACTTCTTGCACATACTCACTGTTGAATAATAAAATGTAATACACGAAATATCAGTTTAAAAGAAGTGGACGTAGCTAAGGGGCTAAGGCGTTGGCTTTTCACGTAGTCGGCCCAGGTTCGATACCCTATATGATCATAACCAGTTTTTGCCCTGCCACTCCCGTGGTTCGGAAGTCACGTAAAGCCGTTGGTCCCCAGGTTAAGTTTTAGCGAGGGATTCTTAGCCTTAACTTCGCCTGGTAAAATAGGACGATCTTTAACGTTTTCAACTTAAAAAAAAAGAATGTTTCATGTGAAAACTGTTATTTTTTTAGTGATTGAATTCCAACCACTAAAGAAATACTATATTACCTAACCTATTAAATGTTTCATATTCAATCAGGCCCACAAGATCGCTTGTCTGTTATATAACTAAATAAATATATGTATTATCCGATAAAACCGTTAAAGTGTTCAGTCCAACACATGTAAGGTAGTGTATTGTGTTTGTTACTACGGTATTAAATATGCCAATACACTGCTACATAACTGTCATTCGATGACGTAGTATCGGAACTGTGTTAGATACGTGTTTCACCAAAGGCTAAATAAGTTAATTAAATCACGTGCTATAATTAGATGTCATAATATTTATAGTTAAAGCTTAAACTTTATTGCAAATTAATTAATACATCGTTTTCACATGATTTGTCTTTGATTTTTTTGGTTTGGACATAAACTGAAATAATTTTACCACTCAGATATTTGTTTCCGTATGTAAAATAAATAGGGGATGTAAATGGTGAATATACTAACAAGGTATTTTGTTTGTTAACAAGTGTAATAGGAATTGCAAGAAAAAAAAACAATATGCAAGATGTTAAATTTATATAAAAAACAACAAGATTGCATAACTTTTTTATTGATATAACTATAAATCATTAAAATAGTTTACACATACAAACCCGATTAGTACAATAAACGTTTTAAATTGGTAGGTAAATAATGTTTTTTAATACATGTTGTGTTTTATTGAAACATTATATTAATGTTCAAAATAATGACAGTGACAAAATGCATGGCATCAGGGATAAATATTTCATATACACTGTTCATGTTAAAAATACTCAACTTATTTTACCAATGTTAAAACATGACTGAACCAATCATGATCAGCAAAAAAATAATAAAAAATTTAAAAAAATCTTAAGTATAAACAAAAACCTACGCTGTTTATTGGAATGAACTTGGACCCATAATTTCACACCTACAAATATAATTTGATCCACGTCTGTTTAAATAATAGCACCAAACATCTTTCCGAAAGACATTATTCTTATAACCGTATTAAATCGCGAAATAGGTAAATTATGTATAAACATGTATATATATATAAATTTTACTCATGGATGAAGTATTGTACATACTGGAGTCTGGGATGTCCGGGTTGAGTGGTAGTCAGTGTCAGGATGTAGAGAAGATAAATAAGTATCAGGCTTTTTTATTTGCTAAAATCAGATCAATACCACGAGGATGGGATTCCGCTTAAGCTTCGGGTGCCTTAATTGCCTTAGTGATATTAAATATGGATCTTTCTTAGGAACAGTCAACCTTATAAAGTACCTATGATTACACTCGGCCATGTAGATTTAGAGTAGACTTATTAAAATCATTCTCCCGTATGGTCGTTCTCTTGATGATGGAAAAAAATTAACATTTGCAAAAATTAATACCTATTTAATTAGAGAATAAAACATTTTTGAAATTGAACCAACCGAGTCGTTCAGAGTTAGGTGCCTTGAATCTCTAAATTTACAAATCAATTTACAAATCAAACAGGAGAGGGGCACTCCATAGCTATGTTACCCAATGTTTTAATGAACTCACTGCAATCTCATAACTGATCCATTTATATTTACGTTAGTTACATATTTGATGATATATGAAATACTGAAAACTATAAGAAGAAAAAAAAATGTGTTTACATTTGATGAGAGTAGAGAGCTTGTTCAGAACAGCCATAGAGGGAAAATATGAAAGGGAAGAACATATCGGCTGGAGGACGCTGTAAAAATAGGAGGGACGTATGAGATAACAAAAAGTCAACTGAAATCAATTTAAAATAACTATGTTGTACAGAATATTACATGGTATCAATATACACTTGTTAAGAAGTGTATGTATGATTGTATGTTTATGTATTGTGTATGATTTGTTAAGCAAAAAGAGAGATGTTTTGAGGGCTGCACCAGGACGTGTCTGAGTATAGAACACTATACCATTGAACCCTATTATAAAATATTTGTAAATAAGAATAAATTATTTCAATGAGAACCAACTTTGGAGACAATTTTCGCACCAAGCAAAACATATATCATTAATGGTTTATAAATTGTATTGACATTTTAAATTCAATAAAATCTTTATTTTGATTTAGATTACACGTAAGAAACGTATTCGACCATATTTAATTTATGAATATTAAAATGGTGAAATGATTGGTAAGTTGAAGTGCTCATTACAGCATCGCTGAAAGCCTTTATTTTTTAGTGGATGAGTTTATGATGGTGGCTGGAAATGGGATATGGAGTTAGGGCCAACCGAGTGTATGAGTAAGAGAATAAATATGTTAATAATTTTTTATCAGATTGTTTTTGATTTGCATTACATTTTTCTTTATGGTTTAAATTAGGTACATTTTTCTTTTGTTTACTTTGTTATTTATATATTTCTGTAAATTAGACTTTGTTGATTTACAGTATTAAATATAAGGTTATCTGTAAGAGGGGACTTGTTGTTCCTAAGTTGATTATTTGCATACAAATAATTTTATGTACAATATTGAATATTATAAATGAAACTTTTAACATGCAATTTTCACAACATAATGGAGTAAAATATACCCTACCTTTATATATAACTACAATTTAACCAAGTCTGTTAAACTTTACCTTTTTTAATATGTTTTGACATAACAAACAAATTATTAGTCTGTACGTTTGCAGATGTGCATAAACAGACAAACTAAACATAATCTTACAGTACATACACGTATGATCAAATTACTGTTCACTCTTGTGTATTCACCATTACAATATTAACCCACTTACACTGTTTGACACGTGAATGTTTTACTTTGTAATATCCTATAGAACATAATGAATTGAATGAATCATTATTATCTTCAACTTGGTCATGTACTTCATATTTCAGTTATACACATGACTTTATTACTCCATTGTTTTAAAATTTTTGGTAATATTTTTAATATATTATAAGTGGTAATTGAAGTAATATTATTTTCATTAAAGAAATGGCTCAACACTGGATGCTCATTATTTCCCATCAGTTGAACGCTAACTACCTGTTACGGGATCAAACAGAACTCTCTAACTATTAACTAACTACGTTGGAAATTGGATGTGTATTCGCTATTAAACCTTATTTACAGCTCACTGCCAAGAGTGGGGGTACTGGAAACTAAGGGACAAAATGGAGGTGGTACAAACGTACGGGTTGGACCCGTATTGATATATTAGATAATAATCTAATATTTCTTTTTCTTTAATTTACTAAAGAATACAATTAACTCTCACACAGCTAGTTGTATTAATTTAACTATTCAAACATCTTACCATCAAGCCTTACGAAAGTGAAAATAAATATAATAAATTATATCAGTTACAAACGTAAAGTCAGATGAAATCATGTATGGGAGACGTTTGTTTTCAATAGATAATTGTTTTATGACTAATAATGTAACCGTGTACCAACTTGCTTAACGTTTACTCACACTTTTACAACAAATAGTATTTTTATATTTCAAGGTAAAATATATTATTTACATAATACATACAAAACGTATTATATAGTGGGTACTATCAACATGTTCTCTTAAAAGAGGGGTTTCCTAAATAATTTTTCACAACATTTGAACAGTTTTATTGAAAATATATTACTAAAATAACTTTCAGAATATTTTTAATTTTTTTAGAACCCCTATTTTCTTATGAATATAACCTTATTAATAGGTTTACAAAATTAGTATGGATTTACTTTTTCACTTAATAATACAGTGTATATGATGAGTTGAAAATAAAATTTGAAGAATATTTATATGTAAACGTTTGGCATTATGATAATACAAGATGATTCTGAAACTTCACGCAACAATTATATACATATTTAAAACAAACTACCTTCAATTTAGATTTATTTGTCATGTAAATACAAATATAAACACGTTTTTAATGCATGAAAATTAATTAGTGAGATACTTAAGCCGTTATTTTAATTAATAAAAACACTATGAAACAAGCTAAAACGAACATATACTATATTAATTTACATTTATAACTCATAGTGGCCAGTGTTAAAGTTACTTAATTTGTTTAACCAATAAACTCAATTATTTATTTATTTATTTATTCATAAGACGCCGATCCTCAATATATGGGCGAATATGGATTTCGAATGAGTGTGATGAATGTAGATGAGCGAATGTAGTCATTGTTACTAACTAAGGCCGACTATTCCTTAGAAAGTGTCATTAATTAATAGCCCAATGACAAATGAACAGCCGGTGATTATCAGCTGATCCTTCTCAAAATTTATTAATAAACTAAATAATTAAATAATACTTTTATAAACTGTCGTGTAACACGTAAATTAAAATGTTATTATACATTACAACTAACCTGGAAGAAAAATGTGTAGTTAATTATATAATATTGTATAGTTTTGATAACTTTATATTAAGTGCTAAGTCGTGTAGTCTAAAAACACTTGTTCAACACTTAAACTGTTTCCTAAGGTCTTTCGCTGTGTCACAATCGTACCAGTTTTCTAAGAAGATTAGCGTCTGACTAGGTCAAAACACTGGTTAAGTCAGCTGAGCTTTTCCTTTTTGTTCTCTATATCGCACTGTTACAACACTGAAGACAGAACAAGTTTTGAAATGAAGAGGAAGCCATTCTATGTTGATCTTAATCCAGATACATGTATTTTGTTTTAATTAATTATGAAGTATTCCCAAATTTCTAAAAAAAATGTTTCTGTATATTTTAATATGACAAAACATGTTCAATGTGTGTTCATAAATATTGTTTAAAAATGGTGAACTCGTGTATTAAATTGTATTCAAATTAAATTTTAAACTGCACATAGTAAATATGTTTTTAACCTGTAGGCATATTATCAAAATAAATTATTTGAGTTATTAAATTCCAAACGTATTATAAAAAAGGTTAATGTACATTATTTAACTTGTTCAATATTCTTCACTAAGACGCCTATTGTAGATATATCGTCTAATATCAGGGGCGAGTGTGATGAGAGTAAATGGACAAGTGTAGTTATTGTTATATACAAAGGTATAGATTTCCTTATGATCAATTTATTCTTAGTTGTTTACAGTAATATAGTCCAGTAAAAGTGAACCTTGTAAAACTTTCTCCACTAAGTAAACCTCTCACTTTCTCCAAAACTCAAAGTGTTTAAATTGTTAGATCACAAATGACTGTTACATAAGTAATGAGAAACAAATTTAACCTTAATGACTTGCTTAGCCTATAGGATAACAGTCCAGGACCTGTGTCAATAGGAAACCAGGACCTGGAATACCTATTGACACTGGTGAAAGTACAACAACATTTTTATTTCAGTACATCATCTTGACAATCCCTTCCAAAATATTACAATTATCTTATCCTATTTTACACTATACAACTCCTTCAATATACCCTTCTCATTAAATCATAGACAATACCAATTATACGGTTATAAATCTTCAATAAAATTACTATTAACATTGGCTTCAATATACAGCCCGGTGAATCAATAGTTTCAAGAATATTAATTAAAACAAGCGACAGCAAACTCCTATGCTATTAAATCACAATCCTCTAAATAATTATATAAACGTCACATTAAGAATCAACTAAATAAGCATTATATGTGCAAAACTTCTACGCCAACAAGTGAAAATTATATATTCAATAACAAGCTATCCCCAAGAATAATCAATCAATTATTTCTAATCAAAACTAACAATCAAACAATAATATATCAACCTTACTAACTATGACAACCTAATCAATTTACCGTACGATTTTAGTTACATTATTTCACAAACATTTTCAAGAGATAAGCCAAATATTCAACTGGTCCTAGTTGCTATACTTTATTATTCCCAATAATTATCCAATAATTATGGTTTATATATTCAAAGCAATATTTACTCATTTACTATATATATCTATATCAACTCAAAACAACCATTTATATGGACAATGTTCAATTACATGGATTTACGTATTTATCTATTCACAATTTAAGTTATAAAAATATATAATGAAAGTCCTGATTTAGTCGGTTTATTATTATTTTCTTAGCTCAAGTTGGGAAAGTTAAACTTTGTAAATGCCTATTGGACTTAAGAAATAGTTTTTTTTAGGATAGTTGGTGACTCTTCACTTCCAATGGATGATGGTCCACAAGGAGTTCAACAAAACTATTAAAACTAGCATAGATCAAGATGTACATAATTTTAAAGGGGTTGTCCAGCACAGATGAATAGCATAAACAACAATTAAAAGGTTGATCTAGCACAAAATGGCAGATGATCAAATGGAAAAAAGGTATGCCTAACAAATATGTTTAGCGTAAATGTTCGAATTGCTCTTTTCCATGACTAACTTCATAATTTAAATTTTTATTAAATGCATAATGCATACAGGAGAATATTTTATTAATTTTTTTAGTGTGCTTAAATTGTGGCTACTAATACAATGTCTTACTAGAACCAAGAAAATAGTTGATTATCTGCTATTTTGTACTGGAGCAACCTTTTTAAGTGCTCTTTGGGGTATTTAGCTGTACTAGACACCCCCTTTAAAAATATGTACATCTTTGCCAGTTATGTACCTATGCTAGTTTTAATATTTTTGTTAAACTCCTTGTGAACCATCATCCATCGGAAGTGAAGAGTCACCAACTATCCTTAAAAACTATTTCTTAACTCTAGTGGGCATTTACAAAGTTTAATTTTCCCAATTGAGCTAAGAAAATAATAATAAACCGACTAAAACAGGACTATCATTATATTTTTTAAAACTTTAATTCAACGTCATGAAATAAACTGACCAAAACTCTAAAATTAGCAAGCCTTTAAAGGTCGTATTTTTGGGTATATGCTCTACTTGAATGGAACTCTAATTGTATTTATTACTTTACATATGCTTTCATTTAAGACTTTCTTCTAACTCCTTGCGGGCCAGTCCCTGACATAACAGAAAAACAGTAGTTTGATCAAAAAGTATAATAATATGTGTAGTACTGATGTGTTAAGCTTATTGCTTTATTTGTAATCGTTCAGAAATGAATAATCTGTTCTAGGGATTTTCTTCCACGCTGTATAACAAGAAAACATAGTAAGGATTACCATATGATAGAAACAACAATAAACATCAGGTTTCTATATAAATGCCAGGTAACCAATCACTTCCATTGAATACCTCTTAATTTAATTCCACCTAATGTGGTAATGCATTGCAAATTTGTTGTCCATTATAATAATACAGTTTAAATATTGGAAATGGATATAATCTTTAGATTTAATATGCATTCGATAAAAAAGTGTTAATATGTATGGAATATTTTGTCATTCATGTTAAATTAAATGAAATGTTTAATTAATTAGAGTAGACGGGACTTAGTTTATCAGCTACAAAGTGGACAAACTGTATCACATTACACCATCTGATCATTAACTCACAAATGGATGCACTTGAATTTGTTAAGAGTAACTTGATTAGAAACTTCAAGTTATCAGCAGAGAGTTTGAAGAGGATGAACGATTTTTATAGAATAAGCAGGATATGTAAAAAATATATTAAAAAACATCTTTGTTAATATTATAATTCACACACTCCTCTCTTGCTTTTATTAGTGTTAGTTTGATGAAAATTATTATATTGATTATTTTTAATTGAATTAAATCGTAATCTTCAACATACATATTAATTTTTAATTTTATTTATTCATAAGACGCCGATCGTCAAGATATGGGCGAATATGGATTTCGAATGAATGTGATGAGTGTAGATGAGCGAATGTAGTCATTGTTACAAACTATGGCCGACTATTCTTTAGAAAGTGTCATTAATTAATAGCCCAATGACAAATGAACAGCCGGTGATTATCAGCTGATCCTTCTCAAAATGTATTGACCCTGATTGGGATCGAACTGACAACCACTAGCACATAAAGCTGGAATTGAACCAACTACGCTACCGACCAATTATGTGTTTGTATGGATGCCAATTATGACCAATCATGGAGATGCCAAGTCTATGTGTTTGTACTTAGTTAAATCCAAAAGTATGTATATTGAATAGCTTCAATTACTGATGGAATTCACTGGAATTTAACTGAACAAAATATTTCAATGCGCAAAATTTTATCTATGTTCATTAAATCTGTTACAACTATAATTTTCTGAGAAATGTTGTAGTTTTAAAATAATAGTAATGACAGTACACAAATAGTTTGAAGAGTACTAGTGTAGTATACAAAGAACAACAGGTATTCAAGGTAAAAAATAACGTAAAACTATAAAACTAAGTTTTTACATCATTTTTTATTATTTGTATATTCTAATTCTTTCTTTTTAGTTAATGTTAAATGTCATTAAAGAGATATCCTAAATACAACCAATATAATAATTTTTTAATTATATAACAAGTCATTTTCTAAACATAGTTTCAGCACACGAAATCCATACGTTTATAAACTGTATTATATGAATATTATAGTCTTACAATACACTAAAACCAGAATACATTATACTAGTTGATTAAATGTATGATAACGTATTTAAATATAATTAGTAAAAAAAAAATAAAGGCAACGTAAAGTTTTGATTCTAAAAACATAGTAAGATGGAGACTATAGATAGAACATTGGCTTTACTTCTTCTCACAATCATGTTTCCACAGTGTTGCACAGTGTGAGTTTTGATTTGACATGCGTCTAGCTTTGTATCTCTCACAGTTTTATAGCATTTCCTGTCGTATTCCCAGTTTGAATTAATTCAGATATTGTTGGCAGTCGTATCTTTGGCCTGATATATTGAAACTATCTGGTTTTCATGTTGTATAAACATCAAATCATCGTTTTATTACAATTATACTGCATAATACAAGAACAAATTTATTATTTTTAAAGAGCTCTATTACTTACGTTGACTTACCAACCGACTCAAACACATATAGTAGTTACCCACCCACCCTCTCAAATACGTACAGTCTACCCTTACACGTGCATCAATTACTGATGTACATTTATAGCTTGATGGGTGGGTATTATGTATATAAGATTTAATTCCAATGCCTGCTATTTATAGTAAAGTTATAATATAAAATAACAATTGAACAGCTTTAAAATTGTATTGAATTAACACCAACCGGATTCAATAAAATGTTAAAGGGTGCTCAATTGTTATTTTATATTACTTTATTTATATTTTTTCCTTATTATATATAACTTCAGATATATATATATATATATATATATATATATATATATATATATATTTGTTATATTTGTTGTATTTGTTTATATTTTAACAAAATACCTAATTTATTTACACAATAATAACGAAATACTAAAAAATTATGCGTAAATAGGCTTAGCATTTTATATTTTGTACATTACAATTGTATATTTAGTTTAAATAATGAAATAATTATGTAAATATTATTTTCTTACCTTTTAATAAGTATAAGTGAAAAAATATGGACTTTTTACGTATGTTACTAAAGTTCTTATAATAATTAATTTGAAATACGCTAAAATAAAATTTAAAAGCACTTGGAATGTGTATGGAACATGCAACTATACGTTGTAAAATGTAATCAACAGAAATATACAGTAGTGTAATCTGCCAGAGGTTGAGTCACATTGCCGTTAGATATTCACATTACCAAGGGATTTTACTTGTGAATATTTAACACCGAGTAATGCCACAGAGCAGTAATTTAGCTGACCCACATCACAATATGAGTGCCTCTTAGTGGTTTTATCATAGAGTATGAGCCAAAAGTGGGTTGTTAATAATAGTTTAGCTGAGAAATGTAACAAAATACATATTCAACTATTAATATAAAACGTTTATAAATTTCCGATCTGCAATACTTTCTAAATTATTTCTTGTTTAAATAAAAATATCTAATGTTATTATATTTATTTTCCTCAATAAATAAAGTAAAATTGAAAAACATTTATGTGCTTGTTTTATGTAATAGCAGTATACTATGATTTCATACTTAATTCAAATTAAAATTATTTAATAAATGGAAAATATTGAAATTATATACTCTACACTCCCAGATAAACTACAATATAAATATTCCATTAATAATAAAGGAACTCATTCACTGAATCAACATGACCATGTTCTAAAGGATACAGTTTATAAGCAGACCTCACAGGTGTGACATCTTTTATCTACGTTCAAGTAAATAATAACTTAAAATTAAAGGACTACATTGGACAAGCCTGTATTGAGATGTAGATATGATCACAGATGTAATGATTTTTATTATTTTTTTCAATATGGTTACTTTTTTATAAAAGACAACTAAATATTTTAGGTTTATTTTTAAAATGTACTCTACCTAGATGCAATTAATACAATATTTTTAGTGAAACTTGATTTTAGTAATCTATCTAAAATTTATTTATTTAATGATAAAAATAGTGATATGTAAATGTATTTGTATCATTTTATTAATAAAAACAGAAAATGTACCTACTATCACGTTAAAAATTATCTTACCAAAGTTACTTATACGCATTGTCATGGTACATATTCAATGCAGGACCAGGCTGATTACGGCAATCAATTAGTATAAGTTGGCTCTCTGTGAGCAGCTGACAGTATGAGTCCATAGGGATAATTATCTACGCCAAATCTCTATTCCAAAACTATCAGTTTTGTAAGTATAGTAGGTAAATAAGTCCGGGCAACACCTTATTTTTCTGTCATATTAAGTATTAAAAGAGTTTATAATTATCTATTTAAATAATCGAAAAAGTCTTCTCCTAAATGAATGAAATTCATCTGTCATTCTTTTAATCATCAAACACCCCTTTCCAATGCTTCAATTCTTTAAACTACGAAATAAAACCTTCCTAAAAGTATGACAACCCCCTCTCGTATTCAGATATTACTTACTACCTTAGGTTACATTTAAAAATATTTTTTTATATTCTAATATTAATACTAATTTAAGAAACCTACATGCTCAAGAAACTACAGTTGACTGTTAAAAAAAGTCATGTGTTCTTAAAAACTATTATATATGACATACAGTGTTGTTAAGAGTAACTTGGTTCGCCAGTACAAGCTATCAGCAGAGAGTTTGAAGAGGATGAACGATTTTCATATAATCACTGTGTCCTTTTAATGAATCTGCTTTATATAACATCTTAAACATTATTTAAATATTTAAATGTTAAATATATATTACAGTTTTCAACAAAATACAAAGCATATTATAAAATACCGATCATGAACATAACAATGCTAACAAATACCTTTCAAACAACACCGTTTTTCTGACGATTTCTTAAATAAAATTAAATTTTTAAGCCCAAAAGTTTGATAGTATTCTTATTCAGGGTGTGATGTAAGATAAATTACAGTTAAAAATAAATCACAAAGTTATAGTAATCATTAAACGTGGTTTCCATGAGAACAACAATTTAAATTGGCGATGCCAATGACTTCTTCTAAATTCAATAAGTGTTAAAATCTGAACATTTGTATTTTAGTCAGTTAAGTTACTAACAGAACAATTTTCATCCTAAAAAATATAATTAGTAATCAAACATACATTACTTAGAGAAAGTAATCTTTAATTTTCATGCATATGTAAATACTGCTGTACATCACTTACATAAACACAAACAGTGAAAAGTAAGTCATACATTTCAGTAAAGTAAAGTTATACACTTATTTTTATTATCATGATTTTAGGTCAATGAAATACAAATTGACTGTGAGAATTACAAAATATGTAAAAACAGATGTTTTGTTTCTGCAGAAATATTTAGGAAATATTTTTATTTATTCGTATTGGTTTTAATATTTAATATTGGTTTTAATATTGCTGAGGTTCAATGAACCTAAGAGAGCTGTGTGGTTTTATGTTCAAAATTGACTTTTGCTTAAAAAGTAATTGGATTTATTTATAATTCTGTAATATTTTTATTTGCTGATTTTTAGTTAATTAATTGTGAAACTTTGTCTGTATTGTACGCAGAATAAATTTAATATTGAAACTGTAAAGACATATCATTAAGGAATTCAGGTTTACTTGTTTGGATTGGTCAAGCAGATTTTTATCTTCTTACAAATGGATATATTTATTTTTATTACTTCCTTATCTCAATTGAATAACATATTTTGAAATCACAATGTGAATATAAATTCTTATCAACAGGGTTTTTACTTCCTGAGTTCTCAACGATAAGTTCTGTAAAGATTTAGAATATCCTACACAAAAACGTATGGTCTAAATTATAAAGCCTATTTAATTTCCAATCAAAGAAATAAGTTCTTTTTAATCTCAATATTTTGGAATCACTGTAAAAATTAATTATTCAACTTATTTTCAATTTTATTTTAGATGAATAAACTTATTAGGGTGACAAAATTGTCTAATTAATAGACATTTAAATAATATTGTTTAAAGTTTTTTATGAATAAATAAATGCTTTTTACCCTTTAACTCTATGTGGGTTAAAAACTCCTTTTTAAAAGATAACGAAACAATCATCCAAGTTAAAATTTATATGGAATTTTATTATTTTGTACAGAAACAAACACGATTGCATTATGTATATATTAAATTGTTTAATAACTATGAAAAAATGTTTACTTGGAAAAGTGTCTTTTTACAATCAACTACTACAAAAAAATATAGCTTTTATTTTAACGAAATAATACGTTACTTGTAATTCTTCTCCACCCAACACAATTCAATTGCGAAAAATTTTGACATTTTGATTTAATGAATTTTGATTCACATTAATAAAGACAATCTAAGAACTGGGTTATAAGTGAATAACTCAAAACTTTATAAAGATGTATTATAAAACATTATTGAATGGTAGTCATATTAATCATAAAGATACAAATTTTAATGTTAAAGATAAGATAAACATTTGGCTTTAATATATATGAAAATAAAGTTACTTTAGATCCAAATGTATATTAGTATGCTTATAAATGACGCTTAATACCTAATGAATAATAACTAATTTGACAGTTCTTCGTTAGGATTTAATAATTATTATATTATGGAAACGAAACACTTAAGAACGTTATTTTAAGTACAAATATTAACAAAAATTTGAATATAAATATTGTTTTTATATGAACCATAAATCCTAAAAATAACGTAAAATACTTTAAAGCAAAGCATTATTTCATTGAATGCATACTTACACAAAATAAAATATATTGAAAAAAAAGTTTTTAGGGTTTAAATGTTTAAATGAATAAGTATTCACATCAAAATACATTAAAAATATACAACATACTTTAAAAAAATATAATTTGTAAAATATTAAATAACATTGATGGATAAGTTGTTGAAATTTAATAACAAGGTTTTGAATTATTTAAGTTGTTTTCTCATTCAGTTCTAACTACAGGTAAAAATATATTATCAACATTAACAGATAGCTGATAACTGCAGTCGTATTTGTTTAGTGCCATGAACGAGCTTTAAATTTTATTTCTCCTCTTTTAATTATTTTTCTTTATATATAATAGACGACTCTTCGAATTTTATAGCATGCTTGTTATTAATATCATGTTCAACTAAATTTGATTGTTAATTATTTTCAGTTTTAATATATATGAACTGCAACTATTTCGTCAACTAGAAATATTAGAGGTAAAAATTTTATATATGTTTATATATATGTTCCTTTATTCTTGTTTGAACAGGTCTTGATGTTTGGCCGAAATATAATTTATTGCATTCACCACCGAAATTCCAAATACCAAATAGAGAAATATTCAAAATTGTTCGTGTCTATGGATCAGGTAACTTTGATTTTTTATCAAATAACATTTTGGATCTTTAGTTTTTTGCACAGCAATCCTGGAAGGATAAACATATTGAATCTTCCATATTTACAGGACAAATTAAATGACGTAAACAGCAGATTACAACCAACAATTAACGTAAGTTGTTTGCTTGTTTTCCACTCCCAACACAACAGGTCTGTTAAGGATAATATTGGTAAATGCTTGCTCAAACATTCCCATGTAGTTACATATAATAACACCAATATCCACTCTATTTTAGTCCCACTTAATATCCTTTGTGAGTTTCAATAAGGATCGCAAATCAATGATTCAGCTTCCACTGAACTGATGGTCAAAGATAAACAATGTATTATATTAAATATTGCTATGTAACTTTGAATGTACCCGAAAATTTCCTAATTTTTGGAGGCTCATTATCTTATGATGAAGAAAAAGCATTCCTGAAACCTTATACATACTGATTAGTCAATAGATTCTATAATTCTTCTTTAACTTATTTAAAATTATTAATTTATTCTTTATTGTTTTTTAAATATTGTAACTATAGTAACTTGACATTTGTAACAAAATTGTAAAACGTTTTCGAGCCACATCATCATTAATTATTACATGGTAAATTATTGCAACATACTAATATGTTTTTATGCGTTTTATGTTGAACTCATGAGCATGAGTTTATTAATTTTATGTTGCTTGAAGAAGAACTTTATTTAGATATGTTCATACAATATTTTTTTGTAATTTGTTGTCTACTTATCATCATAGTAATGGGGACAATGACTAACGTTAACTGACCAAGCAATAAATAGATAATTATATATTAAAAGATATTATTGTTTATGATACTACATAAGAATAATTATATGCTTATAATGATCAAAAATAAAGTTCAGTGCAGTAAAATATAATAGTGGCATACAAATTTATTTTTAACAGAGTAAGTTTTTTTAACTAAAGAAATATCCTATTCACTTTTGAGAAGTTTTATTTAAATTACACTTGTTTACCTTCACCAATGGAAAAAGAGGAAATATTTGTTTTCCTATAATACATTGTTATGAAACGTTTATTACGAATATACTATACAATTAATTTAAGCAATTAAATCTGGAAATATGTCGTGCATTGTATATAATTTCTATTTTTAATAAAAGTACACTTACCCTAACTATATTTCTAAATGATTTACTTTGTATTTATGGTAAATACATGAACAATAAATAGTGATTACTTAAATTTAGTAGTTCATTCATTAACAACCAATTATTATAAATATAAATAAATTTATATGAAAATACACATTTGGGGTGTTTGCCAAGGTTCATAATCAACCAGATACGCTAAATAAGACAACCAATATGAAAATGAGGCATAGATAATATTTAAATATTTTACTAACGGAAGAAAAATATTACTCGAAAGGTAGTTTTCATCTTTTTATCGAATTCAAAATTATGACAGATATTTTAAAGCAAAAGATGTGTGATATAGGGTCATTTGTGTACAGTATGCTGGTTATAGAACCGGAAAAAATGTAAGAACTTAAAAGAAATCTGTTAATTTCTTGCAAATAGATATGAGTTATCAAAGTAACTGCACGACCTTAATTCCAAAACTTTGCAGTATTATGTTGGCATATCAGCTTTTTTTAAGGTTCAATCTAAGTCTTAGCCTAACGGTTAGTTAAACTGTTGCTTGGTGATATGAATACTATAGATTTATCTTAGATTGAACTATATTCTACTTAAGCTCGTATCTAAGTAATACTTTGTAACTAAATAACAACGATTCTTATGAATGTATGTCAAAAGTTTCTTATATAAAAAGAGACAAACCATATATTATATAATCTATTATGTTTGAATGGTTTAAAAACATAGCTTCAACCAGATTTTGATCGACTTTATATTATCACGTTTCACGCCAAGTAATTTGTGAGCCTTTGTTTTAGGAAAGCATATTAGATTTAAAACTTTCAATTCCCCATTTTCAAACTAAACTCGTCAACTAGAAATATTAGAGGTAATATTGTACTAATTAGCTTAATATTCAAAACATATTAACTGATATATATGGCTTTGCTATAGATCATCCTTAAATATATTGTAGAATGATTCGTATTGTTTAATCGTACACTCATATTAATGACAAGTCAGCATTCATCCATTTAATTACATTAAATTTAAGTACCTAAAATAATAATTTTAAAACAAATATGTAAATTAAAGTTATTTCCTGAAAATATATGATATGTTGATAAATGTTATTAGGTAAAAAATACGGTAGTATATAAATGGTTAAAAGTTAAAGGTTAAAAATAAAAGAGTCTTTTAACAATTTAATTTCGTACTAAAAACAACGAAAGTGAATTTCGTTAAAATAATATAGAATATACATTATACTGTAAGCTATATTAAAAAAGGGAATCAATTTATAATACTAATAATGTAAATTAATAACAGTATTCACAAAGCACCAATTTTCCCTGTCTCATTCGTAATACGATAATGGAATATAAGCCACAAGGGGATTGTGAACGGTTCCCTTTTGATGTGGTTCGTTCTCTAATTTGACAGGAATTTCAACTGACTTTCAGACCTATACTCAAAGGTTTTCACTTTGTATGTATAAACAAGTTGTGGCATGTATAAACACCCTCTATTCAAGTTTTGTAGCTAAAACATTTATTGCTCGAATAAATTGTTATTAAAATGTAACGTACCTTACACCTTATTAGCATGCTTAATAAATTTGCCTTTTGATTATTAGTATCAAATAAAATTCAGAAAAGTCGAACTCCCAAATTTACATAATCTACAACGAGAATATTTTTATATTTACCCTAAAGAACTGTTTAATTGGTTTACTTTATCTTTATTTTAGCTGTCGAATTTTATTCAAAATTATCTTACACTAAAAACTGTATTATTTAGTACTAAATTTACTTGATTTTAAGTGGATTTCATAATACGCTTAGTCAAAGTCATCTGAATCAAAAAAACTATCTCGGTTTTTTTCTAAAAAAAAGGGTTTCATAAAATTTTAAAATCGGATGCTACAAAACCTATGCACTCCATAAATGTGTAAATCCCATAACTGTTGTACTATTATAGTATGCCTCAGGGGCCCTATTTTATTGTCTCTTAAGTGTATAAGTCTTAAAAATATTTGTACTATTTATGTTTGTTTAGTTGTATTTGAGTATAGTTATATTTTCTGTTTCTTGTAAGGCAGCCTGGTGAGAAGGACTTATTCATATTTTGACAAATGAAAAGTATGTATTGTATATATAAGAGATAATAAATTCGATTTATCGATTTATTTTATCGTTTTATTTGCACTATTTTAAACAGAATATACAAATAAATTTTTTTTTAGAAATTCAATAATTTTAATTGTTTATATTATTGTTTTTTTATAGTAATAATAGCTTGAATATTTGTCACTAATCAATGAATATATTATTTTTTTACAGTATGGTGGCAACATTTGTTTCTTCAACTCTTCATGACAATCATATATATAATATAGTAATAGGTTTAACTACATATTTCACAACTAAGTTCATGGCCTGGAGGTTAGCCAGACCAAGTGATGTGTGTTCAGTGCTGGTCAAAGCAAGGTTTCCTCTCGAGGTTAGCACAGCTACATCGGAGGGTTCGGATTCCACCTTAGAATCATCTTGTTGTTAGCAGAACCTCTGCCCGTCCAGTTTCGAGTGGCCGCTACCTTTTAGGGGTTGAAGTGCCGTTTCGGGGTTTCCTTCTACCATAGGGTAAACCCACTGAGGGTAATCGCCTAATTAACTGTCATAATTGTGTTCCAAGGACATGAAGTTATTCTTGTATAACCGATAGTATTTTATACTAATTTACTATGCGTGTTGGTTTTGATTGACCATTTGGTCAGAGGGATACTGGAAAAAGAAGAGGAACACGTTGTTCTGATGAAAGAAATCATTGTAAAAGAATGAAACAAGCTTGGGCACAAAGCAAGTCCAACCTGTCAAATCAGCATTGATTGTGCTTCCCATGGTTTGATTGGGTCCTTACGTGAATAATAATAATAGTAGGACAAGAAAAAAGTGATCTATAGAAAATAAACAATTTAAAAACAATGTAAACAATTAGAAAGTCCACATTCAAATATTTTCACTTACAGTCATATTCACAGTATCATTCAAGTACGTTATAAAACAGGTGATAAAACTTGACAGTGATAAGATCCGTAACGTATTTGAAATGATAACGTATAGCTCACATCGTCACGCCATTAGCTGTAGAATTCTCAAACTCGTCTTAGTTCAAGAAACTAATGAAAGAGTATTCTGTCATCAGGTAGGAACATTCTATAAATAAACAATAGTGAATTATTTTGAGAGAAAAATTATGTTACATTTTCTAACTACCGTGATACTTATTCAATAATATGAACAAATAACTAACAATTACAATACTAAGGCCCAATCAAAATGAAAAGATATATATTATGATGTTATCTGATGTTTTTGTTATTAATATAAACATAGATTGGTAAATAAGTAATTGCATAGATAAACACACCAATTGAAATAATATGTTTCAGAAATATATTTGACTAAAAAATAGCTTACCTAACGATGGAATGTAAAGTAAAATTTAGATAGTAGACCTCTTGGGTTATTACTCTCTTAGAACACTCTAAACAAACCTTCGCATTCTCAAGTACATAATTAATTGCCTCATTGTGAAGAGGGTTTGAATACATTGTGTTCAATTAAAAATATATCATACATTACTCTCGAGCCTAGTCAACTAATTATACATGTACATAAATCTATTGATTCGTTTTGATCAGAAAAAGGACATAGTTTATTTCCCTAAATAATTAAATTAAATACAATGAATACTCAATATTAACAACACACATTTTAGGATACCTAGTTACTAAAAATAAAATAAATAAACGTTATCATCCGTCACAGAAAAATAAAGTCTTAAATAATTTAGTTAATCGTACCATTCACATTTCGAACTAAAATAGTTGGAAGAAAGTAAGGCAAATATTACATTCAACGTTAAAACAGAATGGATATTCAGTTAGAGAAATCAATAATACTATGGGAAAACAGCTGAAGAGGAAAGAACAAGAAAATATATAAAATACAAGATAAGGATACCTAAAAAAAGGCATATCTACCTTACATAAAGGGAGCAACGGAAAAGGTTGACAGGATATTAAATAAAGAAAATATAAAAATCATTCATAAGCCACTGAATAAAATGAAGAATTTTCTGATGCCAGTCAAGGATAAGATTCGATTAGCTATGCCTGGAGTATATGAAATACCATATAGTTGCGGGTCAGAGTACATAGTGGAAACCAAGAGGTTAATTTACACAAGGATTAAGGAACATATAAGGCATACTAAGAAAGAAGATACGGAAAAGTCTGCAGTTGCTGAACATAGCACAACAAGTAATCATGTTGTTTTATTTGACAAAACTAAAGTCCTTGCCAACATCCTGCATTACTACCCGAGAATCGTAAGGGAAGCTATACATATATATAAAAGAAGAAATAATTTTAATAAGGATGATAGTTCTTTTACAAAAACATGGGAACCCATTTGAAGTAAATTTAAATAAAATGGAATAGTCAGCCATATTGATTTTCTTCGTACAACGACCGTCGGTCACGTGGGTCGTGTTTCCAACCCCCACTTCAGTATACCTGACAAACCAGTCCACACCCCACCACGTGTTTCAAAAGCTGGAAGGTCATTCGCCGATCTCAGTCCCAGAGAAACCACTAAGGATGCATATCACAGCAAGGGTGAAACGTCTGGTTATTTTGTAAATATTGTAGATAGTACCTTAACGCAGTTATCACCGGGAAATATAGATTCTAATTATAACACCGGCCACTTAAGACTAAGATCTAATATTAAATATACGTTGATCATTACCTTGAGAAATGAATCTACATGTGTTTGATTGCCTGTGCGTGGATCTGTATTTTAACCTAACAATAACAAATCGATGGAGGAGATGACAGAGAAAAATAAAAAAATTTGGATTAATACAAGGTATAATACAGATTATTTCAGTGGGGGGAGGCTCAAACTACTATCTTAATACTAATTCTTTAAGATAGAAATAGAAACTAGTTTCATCAAATATGGCTTTTAATGAGTTTTTGTTAAAAATCAAGGTCAACCATTCTTCAGAAAATATTTTAAAATTTACGATTAAGAGCACATTAAATCCGGCCACTACTACCAATCACTCTAATTCGAAACTCTTAACTTCCAATTTAAAAAAAAAAGTGTAAATATTTGCACACTACAAACCGAAACTGAAAAGTTCGTTGTATTGAATCATATATTAAATATTGAGATTATTTTTTTTAAATTTTACACCCATTACACTAATAAAAAAATAAAGCAAGCCTTCTATACTTAAATGAAAGTTTTATTTCCATTGCATCTTCATTGTGAAATAATCTTTCTTATATGCATAGTTACAGGATGTATTTCCTCTTTCTTGTGGTGATTAAATTTATTGTCATTCATATAGCCAATATGTATTATTCCAAAATTACTCTTTGGAAAACCATTACGTAATAGTTTTACTTTCATTATTACATATGTTATTACAATGTAATAACTAAATAAATAAAATGTAATAAAAATATCTAAAACACATTAAAATAGGTGAAAATTAATACCCTCTAGAAAAATCCTAGTCATATATTACTACCCTTATATTAATATGTTCTATCAAGGCCTATAAATCATAAAATAGTTTTCTGTCTTATAATTTTAAAATAGGAATGTATCAATGAACACAGTTATAAGACATCGTGTTACAGATTTCTAAAAATATACCACACTTAAGAGAAGAATCAACGTTAATTATACATCAGAGTGTTTGAGATTTACCTATCCAAACTTTGAAATTTAGTTCCGGACATAAAAAAAAAGACATTTAACAGTATGGTCTATCTCGCTTCGTTAACCATCCTTCCATATGTTTGTGATTTTTATAAAAAAAATATTAACTCTGGACCCATAATGCTACAGCTTCAAATTTTTTTATATTTATTAAGACTGACAGATCCTAAACGTACAACTGTTTTAGATTTTTTTGTTCATCCGTTTGAATATAAAAGCTAATGTTTTATTTCTCCATGTCAATTTTAAATTTTTAAAACCTAAGATTTTTATATACGGTTGGAAAAATATTGAAAATCATAGTATGTTAAGGAGTTTTCAGCCTTACTAAATAGGAATAATTTGAAAGCTGTAACATTTATGGTTCATGAGTTATTAATATTAATTTTTTTTTAAATAAAAATAACTAAAATACCGACAGATGGTCAACCATATGAGATAGA
Organism: Stictocephala bisonia; assembly: GCA_035578905.1. Lineage (NCBI taxonomy): Eukaryota > Metazoa > Arthropoda > Insecta > Hemiptera > Membracidae > Stictocephala > Stictocephala bisonia. The sequence continues at coordinate 163,230 of JAQJVL010000872.1, forward strand.
CTATACTGTTATATAGCACTTTTTGTTTGCTTTTATGTCTAGAAAATAAATCCCAAAAAGTTGCTAAACAGTTCCCAAACATCCTATATATTCCATATTATATTGACCAAATCTATGGCAGAATCTGATAATATATCCAATACAATTTATGTTCACTGAAATAGAGTTGCTCACTTGCCTTCCAGTGTTAGTCTCTGTTCAGGTTATTGGTATTGTCACCTGGTTATTATTCATTCTCTATGAATAGCCAATGAGAATATTACATACATGCGAGTAATGTACAATAACTATAAAGTTATTGTACATTACATATGGATGATTATTGATTCTTATGGTTGTTATTGGATTAAAATAATATCTCATTAGGAGTTTTTCCATTATTACATTACAAAATACTCATTATAGTGAATTTTTAGATCCAAGTATTTAAAGTGGTATTTGAATTACACTCCTAATTGGGAAAAACTAATTATTTACTTAAAAGAATATTACTGAGGTTCCTTTCATAAACATCATACCTGCTGGTTAAATAACGCCAAATACTTATTAATGAATAGGAGTGGCTGTGGTTGCTGTAAGAATGATGTTGGGAACGAAATTTGCACTTGCCAAATATGGAAGAGGTTTATTCAATGTCCACGATGATTGGTCTAACATGAATGCCAAAGAATTTGTCATACTATGAGGGCAACCACACTGCGGAAGGTGTAGGAGAGTATAGGAGTTACATAGTGACTTGCTCTTGGAAAGTACTGGAATCATCTAAAGAGGCCTTATCAAAGGCATCTGGAACAAGAGGTTTAAACAAACGATCTGAAGAGTAAGAGTTTGGTGTTGTTAGCGACACATTTTTACTCAGGTCAACTTCGGTACTGAAACATTTACCTCCAAATACTTCTGGAAGTTTGAGAATCCGTGTTACTGAATAAGGGCAGTTATCTACTATCCTTATTGATCTACTCTTCAATCCAGGTAATGACGTAAGCTGCTTTAGATGTTTCTCAGAGTGTGGCTCAAGACGATCATTCAAGGTACCAGTGGAATAATTATGACTCTTGAGTTAGGCTTTAAAATGTAAACCTGGTGGTACAGGTTTGGAACGTGGTACGCTAGACTAAACACCAATCTTTCATGACATACAGTATGTCAGGTTTAACATAAAAAAATCATCAATCCTACTAAATTAATACATTCAATGAATTTTACATGGAGCTATACTATAATGAAGCTGATATGTTTATATAATTTATTTTTTTCCAGCATAAAATTTTAAAAATCTCTATCAGCTTCGCTAGTGATTTTCAAACTATTTTTAAAAAAATGCTTTCACATGTTTACTTATACTCGTGTTTTTCTCTATTATGTTTATATAAAAAATAATAGTATTTGAAGATATCACTTCAGATATGTAAAAATAAAACAATAATTTAAGGTAAAAAAACAGAGAAACTTTTGTAGCACTTAGCAACAAATGTCTTCTGTACAAAACAGTATCAGAACTGCTTCTGACAATAACAATTCAATCCTTCAAACTGTTTGTCTCAGGGCACACTTGGATTATTGGAGTGACGACAAAAGTGGCCTTTTGTTGAACTGATGTTATGGTTTCTACTCAAACCTTGCACATAAAAATAAAAACATTACATTAATTGTTATTGCAACAAAAACAGTAATCAAATTAATACGTTTATGATATTAGTTTGATTTTCCTAGTTACTAATATGATATTTTATTTCAATCGATTATTTTTATCATACATCACATTTAAAAATATATATACTTATCATACTTTTTACAATTATTTGATACTAAAAATACTTGCAAATAATAACTAACAGCCAAAATAGATTGATCTTATACGTAATTAATATTTAATTTACAAAATTATCACTTACCATTCTCAGTGTAGTTGCGGTTAATATTTAAATTTTAAATCTTTCAAAAAATCACTAACCAAACTATTTTTTAACCAATCAAATTTAACAGTAACTAAACCAATTGTAAAGGTGACAAAAAGTAGTTTGTGAATTCAATTGGGGAGTTCATTACCTCCCCTTGTTTTTGGAATAATACATTCAAACATCATGTCAGTGAAAATAATTAATAGGGAAAATATCTAATTACTGTAATTTTATTTAAAGTAATCTTTGAATTGGCACGATAAAAATGTTTCTGTTTGCAAATGAAACTTAATTAGGAAAATATATTTTAACTGTGCATACTTGGAAATTCAAGTGTAGTAGGAAGAGTCGATCCGAAGCATGCCATGCTTCAATTTTACAAAAACTTTTTTTCTCTAAATTTTTTTATATATTTCCTTAATGTCAAGAAAAGTAATCAAAATATTTGTGTTCCTATTAGCTCAAAAATATTTCAGATAGACAGCTTGACTCGTATTAGTCATTGAAAAATCTTTATTTTATTGAAATGTTTTCTCTTATCTCATTTGATTTATTACATGAAATATAAGTAGTGTCTGATAAGAAAAAAAAATCTAATAACCTAATATTTACTTTATTCTTGGTAAATTACCGCATCAGTGTAAGAACTAAATTAAATTTCTATGTTATAACGTTTCGAATGTCATTGTCAGTCATGTAGTCATTCAGGCCAACGCAAAGGTGTCCACAACTGCAGGTCGTATCCCAATGAGATATTCCATTAAAGTTATTTAGATAAAAGAAATAGTTTTCTAATTAGCATCGTACGTGTTGGTACATAATTATATCGTATGTTTGGTGCGTTATGTTTAGTGTTTTTGCTATAAGCTGCAACAATTTAATTTTACATTTATTTTGCGCTTTTTTACAGCTTTGCTGCATATGCATTATTCTTGAGAAGAAGAGCTAATGTCTATTTCATGTAAGGTCATGATGATACATTTTAAAAGAACGGAATAAGTGTTTTTAAATATTTTTTCAAACCTATAATTATAAAAAAGCAAACCATAAACATCTTAGATGTGTATTGTGTTGCATTGTGGGTAATCAGCAAATTTGAGCTCCGTAACGTAACAAATTCATTGCCTTAAATTTATCAGAAAGTTTCTGGGCTGTATATAAATTTAAAGCATATGATTTACTGTCAATTTCAGTCAATCTACTGTACTGATCCTGTAAGGATATCAGGAATCTAAATCCTTTATTCGATCTAGAAGAATGTCCAATCAGATCAGAAGATAACGCATGCTAAGAGACTTGGAGCCTGCGGAAGAACATCTTCCTAGCAGGCTTAAGTTTTACGACCATGTTTCCTGGGGCTTTGGCAGGTTTTACGTAATTCTTGTCGTGACGTCACAAACCAGGCCAATAGTATTCGGCTTGAACTATACTTATTGCTAAGGTGGCTTAAAGTAGTCATGATTTTTCTTTAAAACCACTTGACAAAAGTTTTTGGTGACACATAACTTTAAAATTTATTTCCTCTCACATTTCCCATAAGAACGATGTAGCTTTCTACCTTGAATACAGAAATGTTCAAACTTCTTCTTCAATACAGAAAGTTCTTCGTAGTACAAGTCCTGAGAATCATTTCCTTTCTCTTAAATCGTTTGGATTTCTTCCGTTCCTATTTATTTTTCTCACTAATATACCCTATGTGAGATAAGAATGTATATATTCCCACTTGTTATTTGTTTATAATTTTTGTTACAATCTAATGACTTTTGGAGTTTTCCAAGTGTCACAGCTTTTATATAATTTTAAATTTAAAAATAGTAGCTGAACACATTATGCACGTTATTTATATTCCCACTGAATGGTATGACAAAGTGTTCGGGACTCCATTATACGAGATATAAATAATAAGAGCCCTTGTGGTACTTTATTTATATTCCTACTGAATGGTATGACAAAGTGTTCGGGACTCCATTATAAGAGCCCTTGTGGTACTTTATTTATATTCCCACTGAATGGTATGGCAAAGTGTTCGGGACCCCATTATAAGAGCCTTTGTGGTACTTTATTTATATTCCTACTGAATGGTATGACAAAGTGTTCGGGACTCCATTATAAGAGCCCTTGTGGTACTTTATTTATATTCCTACTGAATGGTATGACAAAGTGTTCGGGACCCCATTATAAGAGCCCTTGTGGTACTTTATTTATATTCCTACTGAATGGTATGACAAAGTGTTCGGGACCCCATTATAAGAGCCCTTGTGGTACTTTATTTATATTCCCACTGAATGGTATGACAAAGTGTTCGGGACCCCATTATAAGAGCCCTTGTGGTACTTTATTTATATTCCTACTGAATGGTATGACAAAGTGTTCGGGACTCCATTATAAGAGCCCTTGTGGTACTTTATTTATATTCCTACTGAATGGTATGACAAAGTGTTCGGGACTCCATTATAAGAGCCCTTGTGGTACTCTATTTATATTCCTACTGAATGATATGACAAAGTGTTCGGGACTCCATTATAAGAGCCCTTGTGGTACTTTATTTATATTCCTACTGAATGGTATGACAAAGTGTTCGGGACTCCATTATAAGAGCCCTTGTGGTACTTTATTTCAAAGTCATGTAGTTGCAGCTCCATCACCCAACGTGCAATAATTCCACTGAGTACGTGTAGCTTCATTACTATTTTAATTCAACCTGATAGGTTTGGCTAGGTTGTGTTAGGTTTAGTTATTTTATGTTATGTTTGGTTTGGTCATGTTAGGTTTCCCTAAGTTATGGTTATGGCAGTGAATTACGGAAAAGGTTCATGATAAAAGCGAACTTTGTTAATAAAGAGCTTTACATTACATTGCCGTTAATGTTTTTGCGCATCTTCTTTGAAAAAAAAAAAACATAATGCCTCAGAACACTTATTTTCCTTTCCTAAGAGAGCTCTTAGGTCAGTCTTTATTAATACACTATTATTAGGTAACTATGTCTCTTTCTACTAATTTATACTATGATTTTGGCCATATGTTTATTTTTGTATTTATAATATTGTTAAGCTTTCTTAGTCTTATTATACAATTTGGTTTTTTATCGTTTTTATATAGGCCAACAATTATTCTATTTAATGTTTTTTGTGTGTGTTAATTCTCTTATATCTTATTGTTTCAGTGAGCCTAAATGTACAAAAATAACTGTCAAATATATATATATATATATATATATATATATATATATATATATATTCTTTGTTATTATATAAGTAGATAATTAATTTATATCAGTTCTGATACACATCTTATCTTGTATATTGATATTTTGAAATCTCAGTTTTTTCTCAATTATTTATATCTTCCATCAACAAAACATATACAAAATATGATTCTAATATTTAAAAAAAATTACTGCTAAAATAAACATCATAAAAATCAAAACTTTAAAAAATGTATAATTTTATACGTAATTGTAACCATCCCATATTTCATTGTTGGTTGTTAAGCTATTCTTTTTTCATAAATAATATTATTCCTAGAAATGTAGTAAATATAATTAGTACATCTCTCAATTACCTTTAAGCTAGAGGGATAAATAAGTGAACTGTATAAGAAAAAGATATTATAAATGTGGAGATATGAATAAATAAATAAATAAATTCTCTGCAATACTACCAAATTAAAATAATTAATTACTTGTTAACCAAAAGTGTTACATGTCTAAGATATATGCATAGTTTACTACATAACTATTATATAGTGTATCAGTAGAACAACTTGACCCTTTCAGGTAGCAATTTCGAAAGGTTTTCCCTACAAGGGTCATTTGGCAAACGACAGAACTCAATGGACCTTTTAGGATTTACAGCTGCTCATTTATTGACATTTCGTGGCACTCCAAATTTACAAACGATATATCCATATTATGCTTTCTTTACAAGTTATCACATAACCTTTGTATTTATGTTGTTATTTAACTTGATATTATCTAAATGCATATTTATTATGCAAATTTATATGTTATTAAATATTGTATGTTGTAATTAATTTACATAATAAATCTATTTCCCAAAAAATACTTAAATGTTACCTTTAATTTATTATGTGTAATAGAATAGGCACTTACCTTTATCCTTAAAATCGGACATAATGTTTTACTTATATTCATAAAACTGGTAAAGTATATATTATTTTTGTAATGAATCGGTTTTTTAAAAATGTAATAGACTTATTGTTTAAAAGTCTCGCACTTCAAATAATCGAGATCATCCAAAACAGTTTCAGTTGAGTTTTTAGCGATATTTTTAACTACACTATATATAATAAATATCCATAAGATTTTCAATATGTTTAAATAAAAACAATCATTAGAATAATAACTTGTTACTTTAATTAGGAACATTTCAAAACTATTAAAATCGTATAACCACTGCTATTCAAGTGAAAATTACATTAATAGTGCAGCTTTTGTTGTCTGAATTTTGTAGTAATTTGTAGGTTAAGCCGTCCATATTTGTACAGTAATATTGACCCACCCACCTACCCAAACACGTACGGTGGTAATTGTAGTAATAGGATCCTTTATTTGTAAATGTTGGTTATGTAGTTCAAAACATTGTTTTGGTTTGATTCCAATTCAACTTTCAAATTAATTTCCAATGTCAATTCCTTAAAAAATATCATTATTGTCGAAACATTCCTTAGCTTATAAACAATGAGTATCCGAAATTGTTAGTTAGTTAAAAGTCATACCAATACTACGGGTTTCGGGTTCCACGTAAATCTGTAGGTCCCACGGTTAACCTGGACATTTTTCTATAAATACATTGTTATTTCGGAAGAACAGTTGACCTTAGTAACAATGACTACACTCATCACACTAAGTTTCTCCTTATTTTCACCCATATTACTACATTGGTGTCTCAATATTGAATAATAATGATAAATTAATTGGTTAAAAATGTGTGAATATTATTAATACCAGATGTCCACATTGATTTAATGAGTCTATTTGTCAAGATGTTTAAATTAAAAATATAAGAAGTAAAAATTTAAAATGTATTGGCTCGTAATTATTTACACTCTCTTTTGCATTTTATGGCCGTAATAGCTTTAACTTCCCGTTAGTCATCTCTAATAAAAATATAAACTTGAGAAAAATATTAATTACACATAGTTTTTAGTATTAATATTGGATACAGATTTCCTGACAAATAAAAAGTATCAAACATTTTGGAGAACATTTAAATAAATTAATCTATTCAGATTTTTTTTAATGTAGGTTTTTTTTTAAATGTCATACTATACTCACTACTGTACAATATGACAAATTTTAAAAGACAAAATAGTTCAAATACCTTAAATTTATATAAAGAATTAATTTTATTTACATAATGTTATGTATTGATCGTTAAGTTACTTTGGTAAAACATTGGAACCAGTTACCAATGTTAATTAATTTTACAAAAATTACTAAAATATCGTTAAACAGGATTTCAGACGTTGAGTAAGATTGGCCGTAAAGCGTATTAAAGCAATTATATCTAGATTATCCCTACTTTGTAGTGGGATGGCTGAGTGAGTTCTGTAGGTATCCTACTCGTTGTTCAGGCTTACCTGCATTTCACCGGGGATTTTGTCGGAAAATTGGTCGATTATATAATTTAATTGGCTTTATTTAGTTAGAATCATTAAATTGAACTAGTATCTATCTACGTATCTAAAATAAGAGTTAACATTATGTTTTGAATAAATATTAAATTAATTCGAACGTCTATACTAATAACACTAAAGTATGAATGTTAGTACCAATCATAGAGTATTTATATTTTGTAGTTTTAATTTCTATTATCATGCAATTAATTCAATTTATTATTTTAAGTAATATTAGTGATTTTATCTTATGAATGATAAAGAATAATATTAAAGTCATACTATGTCATATAAATATTTATTTATTTATTTATTTATTTTTTTTATTCATAAGACGCCAATCGTCAAGATATGGGCGAATATGGATTTCTAATGAGTGTGATGAGTGTAGATGAGCGAATGTAGTCATTGTTACAAACTAAGGCTGACTATTCCTTAGAAAATGTCATTAATTAATAGCCCAATGACAAATGAACAGCCGCTGGTTAACAGCTGATCCTTCTCAAAATGTATTATGACTCTGATTGGGATCGAACTGAGAACCTTTAGCACATGAAGCTGGGATTGAACCAACTACGCTACCGACCAATTTTGTTAATTTTATCTAGTTTAAATAACTTGAAGTAGATATTGTATTATTTCAAATTTTATGTATAAAAATACATTTAAAAAATGAAAGAATATATATTATTTTTCATATTTTAAAATAAATACAATAAATGCACAGTCGTTATACATCATGAATATTAAAAAAATTATCAATAAGAGTAATGTGTTGTTTTTAAATAATTTTGTTTTCTAACATATTAATGGTACATTTATCTATTGATTAATATACACTATTCAAAAGTCAACAATGAATGATTGGAATCTGAGTTCAGGCCATGGAAAATAGGTGAATAGCTTTCTTGGTTCTTATTTGATCTATAAATATGATTTTACTGTATTAATTATTGTAAAAATTCTTTTTTTAAATTACACAGAACAACCAAATAACAAATTAAAATGATGGATGCTGAACTTGATGGGTACAAGCTGTAAAAATGTTTTGGGCTTGATTGTAAAATTTAGGGATTTAACTCTGTAAAATGAAAAACAATACTATGTAATTATTTTTACTTTATAGATAGCAATATTTACTAACGCATAACTAAAAATATAAGAAATCATGCGTTGCAAGACAATAGGAGTGTGTGTATGTATATTTAAGAATTAACTATTCTTTACTTGTATTAGTTTTTTTCATCACTGGGTCCTCAAAAAAAAAAAAAAAAAAAAAAAAAAAAAAAAAAAAAAAAAGCTGCTTTTTCAGTTGCACTAAGACAACTAAAAAAAAGTAAGTTGATTTGAATAATACAATGAAATCGATTTGATCTAATAATATTATATAATTATTAGTACTACATTTTTTTAATTTTGGATTTGTTCAGAAATATAAATTAGTAAATTGACGTCAATAACAATGTTGAATGGTAACTTAATAAAAAGTAAAATTTAAATAGATTTGAAAACAAAACTAATTTAAGTAATACAGCATATTTAATCATAATTCTCAAATATAATTTTCATAATGGGACACTATTCCAGGACAAATAATTGAATTATTTACTCTACTTTAAATAAGACATTAAATAATATATACTATTACACTTACACCAATTTTAAAGCTAAATATAGTCGTGTTTCAGATTTTATCACCAAACGTAACGGTGGAGGACACACAAAGATAACCGACATAATTATTAAAGTTACCTTACGTATAATAATGTCTGTAAGTCTGCATCGGATAGTTCAACCAATACAATATGTGTTCACTGAAATAGAGCTGCCCCACTTGCCTTCCAGTGTTAGTCTCTGTTCAGGTTATTGGTATTGGTACTTGGTTATTATTCATTCTCTATGAATGGCCAATGAGAGTACATAGTCAAGTTGTTATATATCGCTTTGAAGGATGTTGATAACGAAGACTACACCGCACTGATCCTCCTATTGTAGTTTTGGAACTGATTTCTTTTAAAATTTCATACAGTTGTTGAGTTTCTTTTTGTTGTATGGAATAATTCGATTTTTATATTTAAAGTAAGTATATAAACAATTTCAGTTTATTTTATATAGTAGTTTAACAAACATAATACGTTAATAACTAGAATCTACATTTTCCGGTGACAACCGCATCAAGGTACTACCTACAATATTTACAAGATAACCAGACGTTTCGCCCATACTCTGATGTGGCATCCTCAGTGATTTCTCTGAGACTCCACTGAGAATGCCACATCACAGTATGGATGAAACGTCTGGTTATTTTGTAAATATTGTAGATAGTACCTTAACGCGGTTGTCACCGGAAAATGTGGATTTTAGTTATGAAACCGACCGCTTAAGCCTAAGTTCTAACGATACGTTAATCTTTTTTTCGAATTTTATTTTGTGACTAATAGGAACTGTTTATTATTCATTTGTAAGACACCAATCGTAGAGATGAGACAAATATGAGGGGTGAATGTGTGTGATTAGTGCAGACTTACTAGTAGTCATTGTTACTAATTACGGTCAACTGTTTCACAAAAAGAGCTATTAATTAATAGTCCAAAAACTCACAATTTAGAATAGGAAACAAAAACTGAGGTTGTGTTATATAAAAATATTTTGTTGGGTATTACAAATAAATCAGAACTACTGATGACAGTGGCAATTTAATCCTTCAAACTGTTTGTTACAGACACACTTAAAGTCTTTGAAGTGACAAAACAAAGTGGTCTTTTGTTGTATTATTAATCCTTATCAAATCTTGCACTTCATACTACGCCGTAAACACAAATTGCCTTTGTGACAATTGACATGATAATAATGATCATGACTGCATGGAATATAATATGTATGACATTAAAATGTATATATGATGTCTGTTATTTCCTTAATACTAATAGGATGGGCTGAAAGAGTATCGAATGAATATTTTAGTATAACTTGAAGATTCAAAGATATTTTACATTTAAACAACATTAAGCATGTAAGATTTTTTCTAAAAATCAATTATAATATGTAGAAAGGAAATATTATATATGAATAAGAGTATGAAAACTATATGGTTGTATTGAACATTGTATTAAAACATAAGCTTAATATTATACTTTGTTCATCTAACTGAATAAAATCTTAGCCGATCAAACACAAAATAATAAACAATCGCAAACACGATGTATGATGAAACGAAACCAAGAGAATTTTATGCTGAACAAAAAGAGAATTTTTACAGTTTTGCCAGGTCACAGATGGCAAGCTGTAAATCTTAAGGGGTCATTGAACTTTGAAGTTTATCTAATGACCCTTGTAGGTAAAAGCTTACGACAGTTGTTGTATACACTGCCAGGTGGTTCTAAAAACAAAATTTAATCTATAAATATAATTAAATTAGATATAATACTCACGTAAAATATGAATACCCAAAGATGTATACAAATATACCTTTAAATGATAATAAAAAGTTTCAATTTTTAATTGGTAATTTGTATATACAGTTTATAGTTTTAAAGAATATAAGTACTTTAATAATATAGTTTCTTTTAGAAATTATTATGTTTTCAATAATAATGTGTTTATTTTGTAAAATATAGATATATTTGATTTATGGATTGGGTTTGTTAAGGATATTACTATAAAAAAATATATATATTTCAAATCCAAATAAATATGGTATTTGTTTTTACAAAGTAGAATTTTGGATTCCTTTCCAACAATAATTGTTGTACAATGTACATTTCTAATTTATAGTTTGATATTAATGTATACGTTATCAAACTATCCACTACACCTACATTTTTGGAGGATTATTACTCATTACTACAAGGTAAAAGGTATACCATTTTTTCGAGGTTAAATATAAAAGTAGCATATTTTATTGATCAACGTTTTACGTGCTATTTGTTAAAAAAATACACTATAAGTCAATAATGGAGAGTATAATTATTAGTATACAGTACATACAGGGTAAAGAAAATATGGAAACTCTTTCACGACGTATTTTTACATAGATAATTTGATAATTTTATTTTTTTCACTAATTGTGTTCCGTAAATTACAGTACAAGTAAACGTCACACAACACAAATTTATTACAATACAAGTACAAAATACACAAATATTATGGTGATCGATTTCGGTGAACCACGCTTACCTTCCTCAGACCAGAGGGATTCACAAAAGAACAAATTAATTCTTTTGTAAAGTATAATTGTTGATCAGAAAAATTTACTGAAAACAGTTAAATAGTGAAGAAATAATATTGTTCGAATTAGTTACTTTAAACTCAAATTACTGTTACTACCTTTCGAGGTCCGGTTTGAAGTAATTGATTTCTCTTGAACAGACCTTTAATTTGATACCAAACTCAACCCAGGCTTTCGTTGAAGATTTTCGTTCAACTACTCGTGAGACGTTCCTCTGTAAACATGAAATATCACGGCGTAAAAAAGTATGTTCTTTGTAACCATAATAATTTACAAGATTTAACTTTTACAAGTGAAGTCATACAATATTTATGAAAGCGTTCCTTTTTCTCCAACCTGTATATCTGAATTTTCCATAAATAATAAGAGATTTCTTAAAGTTATTATAAATCGTGAAAAAATTTGTGTATTGATAAAAATGTTAAGTACTAACAACTTGTAACGTATGAGTGATGCTAATATTTTGTATAATATGACAAATAGTCTCTAATAATGATTTTTAGTATATTTTTTGTTAAAGTTTTAACAATACAACTAATAGAATATTATCTTACTTTAAAAGATATTTGTGTCTAAATGATTAATTATAGTATATGTTACATAGTATGTTACATAGTGAAATAACAAGCTACTTCAAGTAAAAACATTATGTTTAAGTTTACATATGTTCTTAAAATACTCACCTAAAAATGTTAAATACATAGAGGACTAAGTGTTTAAATTCCTAAAGTTTCAATAGGTAACTGATAGTTTAATTGGCTTTCAAATAAACATTTTTTTTATTGTTCCAAACTCTCTTATCAAATGAATATGTGGTTACGAATAGTTTTCCAAAATAACTTTGTAAATTAATATTGTTAAATGGTTATTTTCAATGATGGTAGTGAAGGGTGCAACAGGCTTACAATGAGTTGTAATATATAATGAATTTATCGTTATATATAAGCTACACAAAGTAGTGTTTACTTATGGTTTTAAATTTTACATACCATGAAAATTAATATTATTCAAATAAAACAATTTTAAATCTTGTATTTTAAAAATAGAATATAGTGTTTTTACACTAATTTCTCTAAAAATCTACAGCTGTTCGGGTAACTTTTTTAGAAAGCATTTTGTCTGCAAGGGTAATTGAGTAAACGACAGAGCTGAATAGGTCCTTTAGGATTTACTCTTTCGTTCATGGACAGCTACAACTGTACAGTTTGTGGCACTTCAAAGTTACAAACGATACAACTCTGTTATACTTCCATTACAAACGTGGTGTTTTTATTGTTTTATGAGGCTACGAAAATACAGAAATATACTTAGTAAGTAATTAAACATGTTTCCGCTTATTTAAATGTTATTATTCATTTATAATTATTAATATATATTTGAAATATAACTTTACTATCGTTTAGTCATAATAGAACTCCAAGACATTAATGAAACAATCCCTGATTTTCACTGGACTATAACCTAGTTTTTGTTTGTTTTAACAACTACTTGTCTACTCATAAGTAAGGTTTGTAAATATATACTACCATAGTATTTATAGTTCTTAAAATAACATGTTGGTTGCAGTTTTATTATTATAGTATGTAAGATGAGAAGGAAGTTCTAGTTCCAGATCAATACAATTAAACAAAACAGATAAACCACCCACAGCACACCAACAGTTAGAAGAATGATCATTGCCCATTCAACTTCTAAAAGAGCAATCAATGTACTCACTACGAAATGGGAGGACGATTATATTTCATTTACAATGTAGGAGAACGATAATAGCCTATTCAATAGATAGAAAAACGATAAGAGTCCTGTAAAACAGCTGGAAAATCTGCAGAGTTTATTTAACAGCTGGAATAATGACCAGAGTTCTCTAAAAAGTCCGGAAGAATGATCGGAGGACTCCATAACAACTGGAAGAACGATCAAAGTCTTCATCAACACATGGAAAAATAATCACAGCCCTCTTAAACGGCTAGAATAATAAACAGAAATGGGTACAAGAATGATCTGAGTCTTGTCCAATATACTGTATTGAAAAACGATTCGATATCTAAAAGAAAAACCACTCTTTAAGAACTAGAGGAACGATCAGAGTATATTAAAACTGTAGAAAAATAGCTGAAAGAACATCAGAGTCCTCTCATATAGCTAAAGAACGATCAGAGTCCTTACCAACAACAGAAAGAACGACCAAAGTCCTCTTCAATGGCTGAAGGACGATCAGATTGGTCTCCAACAGCAGCAAGAACGGCCAAAGTCCTCTTCAATGGCTAAAGGATGATCAGATTCGTCTCCAACAGCAGCAAGAACGGCCAAAGTCCTCTTCAATGGCTGAAGGACGATCAGATTTGCGTCCGACAGCTGCAAGAACAGCCAAAGTCCTCTACAATGACTGAAGGACGATCAGATTCACGTCCAACAGCTGCAAGAACGGCCAAAGTCCTCTTCAATGGCTGAAGGACGATCAGATTCGCGTCCAACAGCTGCAAGAACGGCCAAAGTCCTCTTCAATGGCTGAAGGACGATCAGATTCGTCTCCATCAGCTGCAAGAACGACCAAAGTCCTCTTCAATGGCTGGAGGACGATCAGATTCGTCTCCAACAGCTGTAAGAATGGCTAGAGTTGTTGTAATGAAAAACATGAGCTAAATATTCTCTATACTATGTATTGATATTTGTGTATTGATAATGGTTCTGTCAGAATGCTCTGTCCCAGATGTTAAATGCTTATTATTTTACGTAACTAACAGTACAGTAGTCATCTAATAATCAAACCATTCTTTCCAAAAATATTTGTAACCCTTTCATCTAAATAAGCATTCAGTATACTGAGCTTTTCGATCATTTGTTTTTAATAATTATAATGTATTAGTGATTGAGTTAGCATTACATAAGCCCCTTTTACCTAAACGTCCCTGAAATTCAATAAATTATTATTAATCACCTAAGATTTGAGTGTTTATCAAGCCAGTCCCGAACTAAACCACAGTCTTCAACAACAATATTTTTGTAATGTTTTTACAACATGTGAACTTGTGTTTTAACACCTTTGGAAACACCAATAACATTTTACATTCAGAATTCCATCCACAAGTTGATACTAAAGCTCTATACAACAAAAATACGTTCTTTCTTACCCCCATCACTTAATAGTAGCAATTATATGGTCGTTGTCATGGTTATAAGATTGTAGTTTAATAATGTTTTTGTTTATAGATAGTATTTATTGTAATATAGTGTTTTGTGGTGACAGTTATAAGATTGTAGTTTAATAATGTTTTTGTTTATAGATAGTATTTATTGTAATATAGTGTTTCGTGGTGACTATTATAAGATTGTAGTTTAATAATGTTTTTGTTTATAGATAGTATTTATAGTAATATAGTGTTTTGTGGTGACAGTTTATTTATTTAATATTATTTTAACGGATCATATTCCTAAAGATTTACTATTTGCACTTTATCCATGGTTGATTGATGGTTTAATGCAGACAGTTTTAGTAAGCCTTAAAATTATCTTTTCAAATCACAGACGTAAAATAATAATAATGGTTAAGAGTTTGAGATATCAGTGGTTATCAAAATACTTTATAAACAATTTTGATATGGTCAAATTTAGAAGATTAGATTCAAGAGAAAATTCATATTTATGACATGTTGCCCTTTAAAATCATAGTACAAAATTGCATATCCTATTCTAAATTAAAAATATAATAAAAATATCAACAGAATATTTTAAACACATGTTGTAGGAAACCTTCATTAAACTTGATCAGTAAAAAACAAATATTGGAAACGAGGTGTATAAAATTATTATAAATGCTCCTTTTTAATGATTCAACTTAATTTAGGCCCTCGTTACTTTTATGACGTTGTTTGATACAGTGTTTTATTTTCAGTTTAAAATTATCTGATAGTCAAGAAAAATATAAAATTTACTATAAAATCCATAAAATGAAAGGTTTTATTACTTTGATAAGAATTAAAATACTTTGCATATTTAAATTTTAAAACTGATAGTTTATATTCTTGTTATTAATTAACATTCTAGCTTCAATAAGTAAACGATGTATTGTAAACCACTGAACAACTTGAAACAATTACTGTACCATCCACTAAGATCCAATTACTGTACCATCCACTAAGATCCAATTACTGTACCATCCACGAAGATCCAATTACTGTACCATCCACGAAGATCCAATTACTGTACCATCCACTAAGATCCAATTACTGTACCATCCACTAAGATCCAATTACTGTACCATCCACTAAGATCCAATTACTGTACCATCCACTAAGATCCAATTACTGTACCATCCACGAAGATCCAATTACTGTACCATCCACGAAGATCCAATTACTGTACCATCCACGAAGGTCCAATTACTGTACCATCCACGAAGATCCAATTACTGTACCATCCACGAAGATCCAATTACTGTACCATCCACGAAGGTCCAATTACTGTACCATCCACGAAGGTCCAATTACTGTACCATCCACGAAGATCCAATTACTGTACCATCCACGAAGATCCAATTACTGTACCATCCACGAAGGTCCAATTACTGTACCATCCACTAAGATCCAATTACTGTACCATCCACGAAGATCAAATTACTGTACCATCCACTAAGATCCAATTACTGTACCATCCACGAAGATCCAATTACTGTACCATCCACTAAGATCCAATTACTGTACCATCCACGAAGATCCAATTACTGTACCATCCACTAAGATCCAATTACTGTACCATCCACGAAGATCCAATTACTGTACCATCCACTAAGATCCAATTACTGTACCATCCACGAAGATCCAATTACTGTACCATCCACTAAGATCCAATTACTGTACCATCCACGAAGATCCAATTACTGTACCATCCACTAAGATCCAATTACTGTACCATCCACTAAGATCCAATTACTGTACCATCCACTAAGATCCAATTACTGTACCATCCACGAAGATCCAATTACACTACCATCCACTAAGATCCAATTACTGTACCATCCACGAAGATCCAATTACACTACCATCCACTAAGATCCAATTACTGTACCATCCACGAAGATCCAATTACACTACCATCCACTAAGATCCAATTACTGTACCATCCACGAAGATCCAATTACACTACCATCCACTAAGATCCAATTACTGTACCATCCACGAAGATCCAATTACACTACCATCCACTAAGATCCAATTACTGTACCATCCACGAAGATCCAATTACACTACCATCCACTAAGATCCAATTACTGTACCATCCACGAAGATCCAATTACACTACCATCCACTAAGATCCAATTACTGTACCATCCACGAAGATCCAATTACACTACCATCCACTAAGATCCAATTACTGTACCATCCACGAAGATCCAATTACACTACCATCCACTAAGATCCAATTACTGTACCATCCACGAAGATCCAATTACTGTACCATCCACGAAGATCCAATTACTGTACCATCCACGAAGATCCAATTACTGTACCATCCACGAAGATCCAATTACTGTACCATCCACGAAGATCCAATTACTGTACCATCCACGAAGATCCAATTACTGTACCATCCACGAAGATCCAATTACTGTACCATCCACGAAGATCCAATTACTGTACCATCCACGAAGATCCAATTACTGTACCATCCACGAAGATCCAATTACTGTACCATCCACGAAGATCCAATTACTGTACCATCCACGAAGATCCAATTACTGTACCATCCACGAAGATCCAATTACTGTACCATCCACGAAGATCCAATTACTGTACCATCCACGAAGATCCAATTACTGTACCATCCACGAAGATCCAATTACTGTACCATCCACGAAGATCCAATTACTGTACCATCCACGAAGATCCAATTACTGTACCATCCACGAAGATCCAATTACTGTACCATCCACGAAGATCCAATTACTGTACCATCCACGAAGATCCAATTACTGTACCATCCACGAAGATCCAATTACTGTACCATCCACGAAGATCCAATTACTGTACCATCCACGAAGATCCAATTACTGTACCATCCACGAAGATCCAATTACTGTACCATCCACGAAGATCCAATTACTGTACCATCCACTAAGATCCAATTACTGTACCATCCACTAAGATCCAATTACTGTACCATCCACTAAGATCCAATTACTGTACCATCCACGAAGATCCAATTACTGTACCATCCACGAAGATCCAATTACTGTACCATCCACTAAGATCCAATTACTGTACCATCCACGAAGATCCAATTACTGTACCATCCACGAAGATCCAATTACTGTACCATCCACTAAGATCCAATTACTGTACCATCCACTAAGATCCAATTACTGTACCATCCACTAAGATCCAATTACTCTACCATCCACGAAGATCCAATTACTGTACCATCCACGAAGATCCAATTACTGTACCATCCACGAAGATCCAATTACTGTACCATCCACGAAGATCCAATTACTGTACCATCCACTAAGATCCAATTACTGTACCATCCACTAAGATCCAATTACTGTACCATCCACTAAGATCCAATTACTGTACCATCCACGAAGATCCAATTACTGTACCATCCACGAAGATCCAATTACTGTACCATCCACTAAGATCCAATTACTGTACCATCCACGAAGATCCAATTACTGTACCATCCACGAAGATCCAATTACTGTACCATCCACTAAGATCCAATTACTGTACCATCCACTAAGATCCAATTACTGTACCATCCACTAAGATCCAATTACTCTACCATCCACGAAGATCCAATTACCTTCAGACTTTCTATTTAATTGTGTCATTATTTTCGTTCTTTTAATTCCCTGATTGAAATAATTTATCTTTGAACAAGCTCAAAGAAGTAATTTAAATGTTGTTTTTTATTTCATTTTTAGTTTATATAATTTCGTTATTATAATAATTGCTATTTAAACTTCATAAAAACAGTTTTCATATTTGAAAAATATAACAAAAACTGAAATGTTGTCTTTCAGTATAAACAGTTAAATATTTTCTACTTTTATAGAATTTTTAAAAATAATGACTATATTCATCTAGTTCCCAATAAATAATATGGTAATTGTTACTTTTGGGGCATAGATGAATGTTTTCTTATTTATTTAAAGACTTTAAATGTAAAATATATTTAATAACTTCTACTGATATTTATTATACTGAAAGACTAAATTTCAGTCTTGGTTAATATTATCTAGAATATGACAATTTTTCATATAAATTTTTAATATAGATGACAATAATATACATTTACACATTGATTTACTGTACTATACTATGTTTATAATATTAAATGTGTTCAAATATTTATAAAGTTCTATATCTTAGTCAATAACATGGATTAAAACTTCAATAATCTGTGCAAAATACAATATTATGTGATTTAAGCCCTCACAACCACCCATACACGTACTGTGGTGATGGCCCTCCTACCCACCCTTACACGTATTGTGGTGATGACCCTCCCACCCACCCATACAAGTACTGTAGTGATGGCCCTCCCATCCACCCATACACGTACTGTGTTAATGGCCCTCTAACCCACCCATACACGTACAGTTGTGATGGCACTCCCACCCACCCGTACACGTACTGTGATAGTGGCCCTGTCACCCAATCATTCAAGTACCTTGGTGATGGCTTTCCCACCCACCCATTCACGTGCAGTGG
Source organism: Stictocephala bisonia (assembly GCA_035578905.1). Taxonomy (NCBI): domain Eukaryota; kingdom Metazoa; phylum Arthropoda; class Insecta; order Hemiptera; family Membracidae; genus Stictocephala; species Stictocephala bisonia. Next base: position 182,708 of record JAQJVL010000872.1, read on the forward strand.
TAATGGCCCACCCATACACGTACTGTCGTGATTCCACTACCACCCACCCATACAAGTACTGTGGTGATGGCCATCCTACCCACCCATACAAGTACTGTAATAATGGCCCACTCACCCACCCATACACGTGCTGTAATAATAGCCCTCTCACCCACCCATACACGTACTGTGATTATGGCCCTGTCACCCACCCATTCAAGTACCTTGGTGATGACTTTCCCACCCACCCATTCACGTGCAGTAGTAATGGCTCTCTCACCCACCCATACACGTACTGTACAGATGAAGCAGTCCAGAAATAGCCAGCCGTAAATCGTAAGAGCTCCATTGAGCTTTACAGTTAAACCAATGACCCTCGCAGGAAAGGCCTTTTATATACTATCTAAAAGGCCCAAGTTTCCGACGGATTGTATGCAAGTTGAAAAGAAAGTGTTTAATTAATTATAATACGCACGAAAATAAAATAACAATATTTATAGTAAAGTTAGCAATGATGATAGGGAATAGATTTTCTAATAATCTCAGTTAATCATTTGGTAGAATTTAATTGTTCAGTTTACATGTCAGCATTATTGGCGTACTGCTGTAATCCAGCTACTTGGGAACATAGTATTATGGAGATAGGAAAGCATATTTATAAAATGATCATAAATTTAAATATATTTTCAATAACTAAGTTCGCGCACAGTCTTGCAGGTCCATGAAAAGAGGCTACTTAAAATAAAACAAGTATATAATTTGTCAAATAGTTATAATATAATAAGTAAACTATCGTTTTGTAGAAGTTCTGTTACCGTACTAATGTTACAGTATAAACCACATCATATCGAACCAAAAGGCATAAAAGCAATTACAGATAGATTATCCGTCTTTATTGCGGCTGCTGGGTGAGGGTTCAGATGAAGCTCATTACTCAGGATTACCTGAATTCTAACGAGTACTTAACGTAACACCTAGTTACGAATAATTGTGACAGTATGTTGGAGTTCTGATTATACCCCTACTCATCCCACACGTGAGTAGATGATTTTTTTCATGTATATAATTGTAAAATAATTAAAATAACTGTGGGATTCAAACAGTAAGTTTTATTACTGAATAAGCCTATTTTTGAAATGTGTCAAATATCTTAATATTAAATTACATAGTACGTGGTACATTGACATATTATTATTGAAATTAGTAAATAATACATTACTAAAATACATGAATAAAACTACAGGATCCCGAAACTAAAAGGGGGAATATTTGAATTAGCTCATCATCCATCCAACTCCTGAACCTTGGTTAACCAACAAAAAAGAAAACAACCCGATTAGCAATCAGTATTAATCAACTTTTCCCTGAAATGGAAAACAATTTATTCAGCCTTTTTATAATTGGAAAATTTAGACAGGGACATTGTAATAGGTGCACCTACATCGCAAACATCCTTGTGGTGAACAGCGACGAGGCACCCTCCTGCCGCTCCCCCACTTGGTGACTTGCTAACATTATGTAACTCAAACAAAGAACTTTGCTGGTCGGAAAGCTGCAGTCAGGTTTCGTTGTGTTTTTACATGTCGAAGGAGGAAGTGGTTATATAATGCCTAAATGAGACTTCGAACTAAAATACTAAAAATTAACTAAAAACTGTACATGGTATGGAAAATATTAAAATATAACCGACTTTGTTATGACGTAAAATACAGGAATGTCTGTTGAATAATAAAATACCTGCCTGTTTAATATCATAATGAATCATTCAAAGCTAAGGAAATTGTTTTGAATATAATTCTTCTCATTTACCTTCCCCGTTAAAGTGGTTTTCTTAATGCTTTTTGAGTCATCAAAGCTGGCTGTGATTAAAAATGTTAAGTTGGATTGACGGATTCTGGAGTTGTAACCTTATTTCACTTTCAAATTTAAAAGGAAATTGTTGATATTTTAAATTGTTGAATATTTTAATTATAAGCTGTTGATCTGATAAGCCAATCTGCCAGTATTTACTCAAAATTGTACACAATAACTTGCTAAAACATTACAAGTTTTAGGATTTTAATACTATTTAAAGAGTACACTTTTTATATTTTTTTTTTAAGAACAAAACGAGTAATCAAAGATTACGTAAATGAATAATCTTTATCAAATTTAAGTATATTTCAATTAAAAGTTTTAAGTTAAATGACGGGTTTCAAGAGATAATTTTTAATAAATTTATTTATATTAGGATGTTCATAAATATATTCTTAATCTAAGCAGTAAGTAACCTTAAAGAAATGTTTTTAAAACCACGTAACTATGTAACTATAAACAATTATTTATATTTAAACTACCCTTAGGTTAAAGTTTATTTTCATTACATGCCATGTGTGTGATAGTGTTTATTTATGAACAAACAAAAATATTGTTACGTACGTTTAAACTTTACTAATATTGTATTAACAATAATTATTTAAAACAACATTTTTAAATCATTATTTTCCATAATATGTAATGAATAGTATCAATTAAAACAAGTTATTATTTGTAGATATTTTACATAACTATTAGTTCCCCTGAAATGAAAATGTGAATATTATAAGTCTAAAGACAACATACTGTACCTAATAATTCAGAAAATTGCTTTAAATATTTAATCGAATGCCTTTATAAAATACCATTACATATTTATTCCATGAATTTTTGACTGCATATCACCAGGAATTTATTTAAATCAGTTTGAATAAACCTTTGCACCATCTATCGATTTCATTATTCAGAAAATATTTTACTTGAATTATTTGTTACTTATTTAGAGTTTTTAGATGGCCTCTATGTTAGTTTGGTTCATCCTTTGATCCATATAAATATTTTACTGCTCAAATCCTAGCCAAATATCTTTGTAAATTTTAATATTCCTGGAAAATTACCCTACACAATGGGTAACTCCTGCACGCTTCGCGAGCCAATCCCATCACTTTCTACGCTCGTGAGGGAAGCTCAGCCTTCGGCCTCACCTGGAGACTCTGCTTTTCGCCCCTTTGTAGAACTCGGCCTACAGCCTCGCCAGGGTGATCTATTAAAGACCCCCTTGTGGAAATTGACCAACGGCCTCGTGGGGGACAGTTCGGGCTGCGGCCTCACCAAGGCACTCTACTACAATCCCATTTTTGGGTCTCGGCAGGTCCCCTCGTGAAAGACATCGGCCTAAAAATGAAATGAAATGAAAAATGGCTTTATTGGAGGCGAAGATAGGACTATAGAGTCCTCTCTACCACTTAACCTCAAAACTAGATTAAATTAAGGCCTACGGATTCTTAACCATGAATTTTGGCTTTAGGGGTAGTGGAGCCCCAAAACATGGTATTTTCTCAAGTCTGATGGCATGTTAGTAATTAATTGAAGAACACCTTTAATTTGATACCCCACTTACCCAAGTGCCCATATTAGTTGAACATTACCCAGTTTTGGGTTTTTGGGAATATTTCTTTATTTGGGGGACAGAGCCCTTAAACATTGTGTCTTCCAAAATACACTGATATAATGTGATTTGGGAGATGAATACGATGAATACCTATGGTTTGAAACCCCAGTAAGGTGGTTTATATTAATATTACTTTTTAAAATTTTTTAAGGAGGTATATGCCCCTTATTAATTGCCCTTTTCCAAATCTGACGGTATATTTGGATTCAAGAGAAAATAGCTTTAATTTTATACCGCACTTGAGTAGATAACAATAGTATTAAACAATTGTATATTTTAAAAATTTTCAGTTTTTGGTTAATCCACATTCTTAAGATTTTAGGCTGAAATACCTAAAATATATGGTGCCTATATACGGTGCGCGTTTATTACGCGTGTAGAACTGTGAAGGTCTGGACATTTAACTCGAGATTTCCCCAAGTAAGGTCAGAATGCTACTTTTTTGTGATTTTCCCATACTTCACAAAACTGGGGCAGTTTTGAGGGTAAAAAAGGCTGCCATTTCGGAACTATGGAGAATCTTATTGTGCGCCTACAATATAGGACCCATCATCCTACAAAATATCAGCCTCGGAGGTTTAGTGGTTTTTGAGAAACAGTGATCAGTTAGTCAGAGGTATTTGGATTTTATATATAGATTGGAATATATTTAAAAATATATATATATTTTTGGAACAATTTAAACTGAGTACTTTCCAAAAAATATGTTACGTAGTGTGACAAATTGCTCATTTTATAATTAATATAATTTTTATTGTATACTTTTTACTTCAATTATTTAATTACTTAAGGACAAACTATTCATGACAACTAACATAGACCTAATGTTAGTAGCTAGAAAATTAATTTATAACAATTTAATAAAACGAATTACGCGCAATCTACTTATATAAAATATATTTTTTTTTTAAGATCTCGAAAGAAATGCGTAAAAATGTCTGCATTTTATATTATGTAAGATATTAATCAGCATAAGCTCAAGCTAGTTTTCACAGCCTTCCAGTGTGCCAAAGTAAAGTTTCCTCCAAAATCAAAAATTAAATTAATAAAATAAAATTATGTTAATCAAACTGTAGCAAAACATACAATTTAGTTATTATAAAGTGCAGTTATATATAGTGTCATACACCCAAATTAATGGGTTTAAAATATCTTGATGAATTTTAAATAATACTTTTGTAAATAGACAAAATTATACGATCGACCTTGGTTTTATGACTGTTATATACGTTCCATCTTGGTTTTATGACTACTATATACGATCCACCTTGGTTTTATGACTTCTATTTACGATCCACTTTGATTTCATGACTATTATATACGATCCACCTTGGTTTTTATGACTATTATATACGATCCACTTTGATTTCATGACTATTATATACGATCCACCTTGGTTTCATGACTATTATATACGATCCACCTTGGTTTCATGACTATTATATACGATCCACCTTCGTTTTATGACTATTATATACGATCCACCTTGGTTTCATGACTATTATATACACAGTACAAGTAAACGTTACACAACACAAATTTATTACAATATAAGCGCAAAATGCACAAATATATAACAATACAAGCACAAAATGCACAAATATTATGGTGATCGATTTCTGATTTCTTTTGTGGATCCCTCTGGTCTGAGGAAGGTGAGCGTGGTTCACCGAAATCGATCACCATAATATTTGTGCATTTTGTGCTTCTATTGTTATATATTTGTGCATTTTGCGCTTATATTGTAATAAATTTGTGTTGTGTGACGTTTACTTGTACTGTATATGTACCAACACGTATTATGCTAATTAAAAAGAATTATATACAATCCACCTTGGTTTTATGACTATTATATACGATCCACTTTGATTTTATGACTATAATATACGATCCACCTTGATTTTATGACTATTATATACGATCAACCTTGGTTTTATGACTATTATATACGATCCACTTTGATTTCATGACTATTATATACGATCCATCTTGGTTTCATGACTATTATATACGATCCACCTTGGTTTCATGACTATTATATACGATCCACCTTTGTTTCATGACTATTATATACAATCCAAATGGTTGTATGACTATTATATACGATCCACTTTGATTTAATAACTATTATATACGATCCACCTTGATTTTATGATTATTATATACGATCCACCTTGGTTTTATGACTATTATATACGATCCACCTTGGTTTTATGACTATTATATACGATCTCAATTATGATATGACGTCCATAATAACAAGTTAAAGACGTAATTTATGATAATCAGTAATATATGACTAAACATTTTCAATTAGTTAAGTTCAATTATTAATATTATTATTTATTTTTTCTTTTTGAATAAAATGTCTGAAAACTATATCTTGTCTATATGTTAGGATTTTATATCCAGTAAGAGAATTTTATGTTCAAGAATGATCGATAACTCAGCGGTCTTGGCGAATGCTTGGAAATAGTCCTTTGAGGGTTGATAGTGGCAAAGTGTTCTTTACTTTAATAAAGTTACAGTCACTTTAGGATTTCATAATGCCTTGAAATACTTATTGAATATTTAATATATGTTTGTCTATGTAATAATTAAAATATAATAGGTATATTTATTTCATTATTACAACTAATCTTTTAAATTAAATTGCCAGCCTTGAAGTTAATTTAAACTTTAGGTATATATGTATAAATTAAATCAAGTTAGCTTAATAGGTTTCAAAGTAATTTTAAATAAAATTATAAAAAGGAATAAATTTAAGGTTGATAGTACAATTTCATTTTAAATTAATTAAAAAGAATTTCATGAGTGTGTAATCCTTCAAAAATAAAACATTCTTTTATATTTACATGACCATTTTTTATATATTTAAAATGAAACGTCCATAATATAACCTAGGGAAAACGTGAATTTTGACAATTCATGTTAACATGGTGTGATTTAAGAGGTTGCTATTGCAAAAACAAGAATATGTACGATTGAAAATGTTATCTTTGTTTAGAAAATTAGTTTTTGTACAAATTTTAATGTTAACATCCATATTTGTTGTTCTATTCCTTCCGAAAAAATACATTTCGGAAAACACCATTATTGAATATTTTAACTAAGCTTTATAATGTAATAAATAGATGAAAATTATTTTTCTATTACAGATAACATAATAAAAACCATTAAACTCACCAACCATGGTTTTAAGACTCACTGAAGTTAAGTGATGTACCCAAAGAGTTTCTAAGTGGTGGGGAATAATGTCCACAAAATAACAATGTTTACCGAGTAAATCGACATTGTAAACTTTTAAGATATGTATAAAATGTTATATTTTTTTAAATTAAAAATGTTTTATGCATAGATTAGCTGGGGAACTTGCCTGGAGTGCAGGACGTTTTTGAAATATAGTGTCTTACTTTTTCCTTGGACGGGTGACGTTCTGAACCATCAAATTCCTACACTCAGCCCACCTTCCTGGGATTTAATAGTGACTCTGAAGTCAAACTTGAGTCGATGGTCCCCAGGTTAAGTGTTAGAGATTATTAAATATTTTACCTAACTTATCTTCGTAAAAGAAGACACACTTTAACTGTTTAAAATTATTTGTCTTCTTTACACGATGCCATTCGGACTATGTAATATTTGTTTGAAAAATGTTATTGATTAAATATTTTATGCACGACGTTTCAAGCTAGATATATAAATATTTATTAACTTGAATTGAAATGGGACGTTTAATCACAGAGACTTTGTAATGTTCTGGAGTGTTCCAGAAATGTCAGCATCAACTATAGGAAATTGATGAAGCCATAATTCATTCTAGTTTAGATAGTGATTAAACACTGGTTTGTGTTTACAACAGAGATACTTTACTGAAAAAACGTACCCCTACTTATCACAGAAAAGGATCATATTTAGTATATAGGGCTTATTCCTAAGCGTAAATTGAACTACCAATAAACAAAATGATATGATATTGTTTTAATAAAAAAATAAGGCCCTAAACTGAAGCAGAGAAAATCTGTTCATTACAATGGATATGATAAATACTCACGTATCTAGTTTTTACAAATATTAAAAAAAGAAGTAACATTTAAAATCATGTTGGTAACATTTAAAAGGTGTTAAAGAAGTACAACAGGTTAAATTGTTCATGTACTTAGCCAACCTAACTTATATAAAAAACTCACTAGATTTTAGAGTTACAAACTGTTGTTACTAAGGTAAGAAATAATTTGAATAAAACAAAATTATAAGGTTCCAGTATATATTTTATTTTGTCTGATTCTTACAACTACAGCCCACAATATCTGAATAAATACTTCATGAACCTTGAATACCATACATAAAAATCATAATCAGGACCATCAATGCCTTTTATTCTGATCTGTACTTGTATTTTATTATTATTATTTAAATAATATTAGTTAAAGAATAAAATCTAACTTTTTATCAAATTTACTTCAGTATTCAGCAATGCACATGTTGTTTCAACTAAGTACTACTAAAAATTTTAATTGATTACCTTGTTATAATTAGTCCACCTTGAAATTAATACTTGACGATGTTTTTTTTATCCTAAATCTTGGATAAGGTTTGATCTCCATCTCTATTAAATAGATACAAAGAAATAATATTGATAAGATAATAATAAAAAGAAAAATTCAAATTCTCAAAAAAGAACGTTTTCAAACATGGAATAAAAAAGTAAATCTTGGAAATTTATGAATTATAATACTAAAAATGTTAAAAAAATACATTTTTAAAACACAATAATACATAAAAAATATGTTGAAATACATTCTTCCAAATATAAGAGTCACACTTAAAAATGGAGATAATTCATAAATATACGAAATTAAATGCAATGATTGGAAAACAATATATTGAAAAATTAATCAACATTTTAAACAAGATTAAACGATCACATTAGACATTAAAAAAAAAACAAAATTTTAACTATTACTAAACATTTTTGGAACTTAACGCCTTCCTTTTAAAACAAAAATTTACTAGAAGAAGTCACAAAACCGACTCATTTTGATGTATATGAAACATATTACAAACGTGAAACTCAAAACTATTTAGTGGATAACGAACCAGGAAGTTTCATTGTTTCTTCTTTCTTAATTTATTATGATTTATTTTATATTGTTATTTTTATTTGGTATTTGCAAACTATATTTTAATTGATTGTTGTTTTTGATAATGAAAACTTTGAAAGGCGTTACGAATAATATATAAAATGTTATTGGATTATGTGATTGGTATTTCTACAAATTAAATATAAATGGTTCATATTTTTCATTTCATCTATCAATGGTATTAAATCAACAATTTTGCCAGTAATTTATTATCAGGGCAGTCCTGAAAACTGCTGAACAACATATTTCAAGAGGGCTACTATCGGAGTAAATAGGACGTAGGAGCTATAGAGAAACTTTGGCTCCCTTAGGCACACCTGAGCCAATATATTGGGTCTTCCAATATAAACCACTTACTTCATAACATTTACCGAAGGCATTCAATTCTGCTGTCCATTTAAAACATGTTTTATACATATATATATACTGTATATATTACTAAATGGGTATGTTAGGAATCAAAATTAACATGAATAACTTCAACTATTAAATTAATAAAACACAGTAAAAAGTATACTAGTTTTGGTCAATTATGCATATGGAAAAAACAAATTTTTTATTTTTATCGGATTTCTATCAGGTATCAATTAAAAAAATATAACTTGAGGTGAAATATGTACGTTAAATACCATTTTTAACTTTGTAACATGGCAAAATTGCAATAGGGCAAAATTCCAGATTTTATAAAACATTAGACTTTGGTAGAGACAGTTGGTGTGTAACTGATATTTTTCAGCAGTAGAATGACTAACACTTTTACCATTACTAGTAGTTGTCCTTGACAGTTCTGGAATAGACTAGTTTACTGTTCCATACCTAATAGAATGGATCATTACAAAAATAAGATAATTTTTTGTTGAACTTGCTAATAAGTATCAATTTATTACAGTTTTTTCTGAATTTTTACTCAAGCACAGTACGAAGAGTTTCAAAACTATTTTTATACCATAAATGCCTTTCGATTAATTCTTGTTATGATTTCACGCTCTAATACAAATTAATTAAGATGTTGATGGAAACTAAATTATAATCCTTCGATGATAGAATTTGTTAAACCTATTTACTTCAATGTTCATAACTATTTAAGAGTAAAATACTATCTTTGAATTAAATGTTTTTATATGTATTACCAAGAATGCGGCAAATTTTTACAAGTAACATTTTTAGATGATTGTGTTAGATTGCTCTCTATATTTATAAAACAAATTGAAACAATAATTGTAATTGCTAAATCATCCTAATAAGTTATGAAAGCGGGTAATAAATAATTGTAAACTATGCTTTTTCGACAAATATTATGTAAATTACAAAAAGCATGATTTTATTATAAAATATAAGGTAAATTTTTAATTAAAAATAATTAAAACCCTGAATATCTTGAGCCTTGCTGAGTTAAATTCTGAAGAAGTAAGAGGGCCAACGATTTTTGGGAGAATGCTGAGAATTGTGTATTACTATCAATACGTATGACATTATACGTTGTAGGCGAGTGAATTTGGATTATTTTTGGCTCTGGTTTTTATATTAAAAACTTTTGAATATATAATTATGATTTGTGAGTGTGATATAAAAATGTAAGACAAAATGAATGTGATATACAAACGTGAGACAAAATGAATGTGATATACAAACGTGAGACAAAATGAATGTGATATACAAACGTGAGACAAAATGAATGTGATATACAAACGTGAGACAAAATGAATGTGATATACAAACATGAGACAAAATGAATGTGATATACAAACGTAAGACAAAATGAATGTGATACAAACGTGAGACAAAATGAATGTGATATACAAACGTGAGACAACATGATTGTGATATACAAACTTGAGACAAAATGAATGTGATATACAAACGTGAGAAAAAATGAATTAAAACGATACAATCAGAAAAATAAAATGCAATTGATCATAAATGTATATCCTTAACACCGACGCTTCCTCTCTGCGATAGACCTCAACCTTATACCTCGATATGTGTATTTTGACTATAAATTATAATTGAATAAGTGTAAAATGCAAAATAACAATATTACATTTATCTATAGCAACTCACTCACACTACTTGCCTTGCTATATATTAGTATAAATACCCAATGGTATCACTTGGTTTTGATTTCATTTTCGTTTAACAGATGAGGATTAAACTCATAGTATAGTATTGAAAATACATAAATAATATATCGAACATACAAAATAAACATGTTTATTTATTTACAAAACAACTGTTATTAAGTTACTAAAATCAACCCAATGTTATCCTTAAGGAACAATCTTCTACAAGTGGTTTTTACCCCTTATGAGTACTCTATCAAAATGAAAATACTTTACCTGTCATATTTAAGACCTAAAGAAACAGTGTACAACATTTTAGCACTCTACCTACATAGGAGGTTGGAGAAGCAGTGTTGAGTGAGTGAGTGAGTCAGTGAGGGCTTTGCCTCAAATATATACCAGCCTACTGCCCTTGCTTCGCTACGGGTTTATTCTCTGCGCTTGCTTACCCTTCCCAGTGGTTCCTCTAAGCCATCACGTCAGCTGTACAACGCTCTACCTGATAGTGTTGATGTGTTGTTATCGACCTTGACCTCTTTCACTACGAGTTTCAGACACTGCTTTGAATTCTAACATTGCTGCTTGTTACTTTCAAATTACAGTTACTAAGATATTTAAATCATCATTTCTAAGTGTATTTGTATTGTTAGTGTAGTTATTTTGTGTGTGCTGGGATGTATTTATTATAGATTTAAGCTTAATGGGTTTAAAAGGTCTATTTAAATTTGTTTATATTTATATATACTGTACATATATTTCTTAATACTATTGAAGACGTGAGGAGCATGATGCATGGACTTTGATTGAAACAAAAATATTTAATTTATTTCCACTTGTAAACTAGGATTAGTAGAAGCTTTTATTAATATGTTGCAATGTAATTGGATTTATATCTGTATTGTAACATGTAAAATTTCAATAAATAAATAAATAAATATAAAAGCTCAACCCACTGCCATTCTTGTAAAGCATATATAATAAAGATGATCTAGAAAACTATATAAGTCCTTAGTTTAGAGGAATTTCAGCACGGTTATCTCAATATCGTAAATTTCCCAAATATATTTTATACGCAATTGCATAGAGAAAAATATGTATAAAAGTGTCATCAATTATAATCTGTTAATGCATCAATAGGATAAATGTAAAACATAAAAGAAATAACATGTTTATTTATTAACAAAGCTGCTTTTATTAATTTTCTAAAACCAACTCAATGTTATCCTTATGGAACAATCTTTTTTTTACGATTTCTACCCCTTAGGAGTATTTTATAAAGATTAAAATACTTTAGTTTTCCTATTTAACTTAAAAAAACATTTTTACTAAATTTTGCAGCTCTGTAGGATTACGGTAAGTGGAAGCATTAGTGACGAGTGAGTGAGGTCTTTCTCTTTTATTATAAATAGATAGATTTAACTAAATGCAATACACACGATATTCTAAACTATAAATAATTTTTACACAATTTCCACGCCTAAATCTAGTTTTTCAAATTACATGAGAGCAAATTACAATATATGACTGTGGATATTTATTTACTACAATGCGAACAGGTAAATAAATTAATAGTTACAAACTTGAATAAATAAATATATCGAGTTCGTGTTCATGGGTCACTTTTCCAACTAAGGCCGACCGCTTTCCTTAGGGTCATAAGTTATTTACGAACTGCCGGATATAAGCAGCTGATGTTTTTGGAAATGCGTGTTACCCTCTTGGGATTAACGCAGGCCCCATGTATATACATTAAATAGATTACATCATGTTATCAGCTACTTATGTACAAAGTTTAGCCCAATGTATTGATGACATGTAACACTGATGAACTTTCATTTCTGAAAATACTTTTGTGTTTTTTAAAAGTGTTTTACTAAAAACCTTCCAAATCTTACTAAATACCATAGAAAACCCAACTTTTTAGCATGTTTCGTTTTATAAAATATCTAGTAAGGAGTATAAGAAAGTTATTTATAAAATAATGTATTAGTAAGATAAAATACGCTACTGGAAAATCTATAAAACTGATGTCATAAAATTGTCAACATGGTTTTTGTAAAGAATTCAACAATCATCCCCTAAATAAACCCTAATATTTCATAATAAATGAAAAAACACAATAAACTTAAATAAAATACATATGTACTCATTAAATATTTAAAAATCTCACCTGCCAAAAAAAGACAACAAATCCAAATTTATGGACGGAAAAAGATATATCTCATCGAACCTTTCACAAACAAAACATGTTAGAATTTTATTTATTAAAGTTTTAGTACTTAACATCATGCATAACTAAGAGAGGGATTTGAACCACTTGGAGAAAAGATAGTCTCGGAAATAAAAGTTGTACTGGGAATTATTTTCTTATAACTCTTTTTTACTAAGAATAAAAACTACTAACTGAACAATCTGTCATATTTATGCCATGGAGATTGCACATTGTGTAGCCTAATATATTAGTTATTATTAAACTAATTAAATTATGTGCACTGGTAAAATATATATAATTATTTTTATGGGTCTTTGATTAGCGTCGATTTTAGTAAAATATCTCATTTTTCCTTTGCGTTATTCTTAAAAGATATTTTAGTACTTTTATGACAGGTAGTAATTAAATAATATATTGTCAAAAACTTACAAAAACAAATCACTGGGCTACAACTTTACTACTGTTAAAAGTTTTGTACAAAAGTACAATATCTATTCATCTGTTGTAATATTTAATGCGACAAGAAATCTTGAAAGACATATATACCAAAATATAATATTTGTATTCGTACAAACAATTTAGTCAATATTTAAAACTCTGAATGTAATTTTAATACCTATTTTTTTAAGATCAGTTTTAAAATGAACAAATATCAACAGTAATTTGAATAATAAATATTATAATTAAATATTAAAATATGAGCTAGATGTCGTTTTATAATAAAATTGTAAACTTTTTTAGGATAAAATATTTATTGGATGTTTACTTAGTAATTATTATGTTAATTTATACAAATAGAAGCTTTTCTCTGTTTGGTTTACATATTCTTTAAATGAGTTGAATGTACATATGCATAAATATATACTAAACACAAAACAGTTGTTTTGTAAGATGTATTCAATAGTTGAGAAGTTTCAACGATAAATTTCGTTACGTTTTCCTCAATAGACAAGTTCAGTGTCGACAACCAAAGGGCACTTGAGTAAGCTTCAGAAGTCAAACAAGTTCACATGTCGACTGATACTGGAAGCCTAAAGTTAATACAAGTCTTAGTAAGTCTAGGGTATTGGTAATACATTTAACTCACAACTGTGCTTGCCATCTGTAACTTAGCTCATACGCAGCTAATTATTGTGTTCCTCAATAGATGAGAATGTACTACGACAGGCATTTTAACGGAATGTTTTCCCAAACTGTAGTTCCTGTGGAATACTATGGCTATATTTCATAATTTTCAGATTGCTTTGAAAAGTTCATGAACTATAATTTAAAATGAATATTTACGTACATAATTTTAATATTCTACACTGTACACTATTTTGTACGCTTCAATAGACTAAGTGTATCGTGTAATTATGCGTTGTCTATACCTTTTTTTGCTAGCTCGAGACTGTTATAATCATGCTAATCATACAATTGAAAAATATCTAATGCCGATTTTATTTTACACAAAGTGTTTTAAAATAAGATACAATAGTTTTGGCAACTTTCCAAAAAATACACTTAAGCAAATTTAAAAAACCAACCAACCACTGAACTACAATAATATGGTCTTGTTGTTCCTTATAGCCTTGAAAACAAATATTATAAAAGGACCATTTATATAATCTAAAAAAGAGAATCTCATCAAAACTATTTTTAGTACTGGTGCTAGACCAATTACTAAAATTTCTATAAAATAATTATAAATTAATTTTAAAAGATCACCAGTAAACCAACAAAGGGAATTTGTATATTTTTACTAAGTAATTTTCAATTTAATTTCTATCTAAGACTGTTAAAATTTTATTTGATTGACATATTTTTCTATTTATTAGCTAAACTCAACCTATTTAGACTACGTTTCGTTAGGTTGCCGTATATATAAAGTATTCTAGAGACTTAGAGAAGTATAAATGTATGCAGCTCAACAAAAAGGGACAAAATCCCCTTGAGTCGTGAAGAGAAGTGAGCTTTTCTGAGTGCATATGGAGTTACTCTGACTGTAATAAATCCAAGCTTGACAAGGAAGCTATTGACCACTTATGGTAATGCATTCTCTAATTCATTCTTTATGTAAACATCATTTAAATGTCTATAAAACAACACATATTTAACATTATAGTGTCAGAGTACTGTCCTATATATTTCAAATATACAAGTGAAACATTAACAGATAGTGTTAGGTTTTTGCACTAGTAACCATAATCTACTACATATATATTCAATACACATTTAATACTATGTATAATCTAATACATCTAAATTGTAGTTGTGTTAAAAATTTACAGTATCAAAATTCACCTGTTAAATCTTTTGATTGAAATATTTACTCTGATTGTATTTTATATTATTACCAAAATTATTGACAAATATGTAACATTGATTTCATATTTTGAAAGCTTTTTGTTGGCTGTTGTGATCTTTAAGGTTCTGTACGTCTCATCTGAAATGTACGGAGGTTTAGGAAAGAAGATCAAGGGGATTGGTCTGAATTCATTTATAGTAATGGAACGAAATGAGTAAAGGCCTTCAAAAAGTGTTTAGGTATCTAACAGACATAATTTCAATGCATTTTTCATTTCTAAGATACCGATCGTATAGTATGGGTGAATATTAGGGGCGAATGATGGTCAACTGTTATAAAAAACATTCATTAATAAAACAATAGCGAGGAGAACTAAAGGACCTAAAACTTTAAGTAGCATCCGAACCACGTAGCATTGATCTGATTTATAGTTAATTAACAAGCTTAGTAAATGGTACTTTCTCCTACACAACATACCAATCCGGACTATTACTCAGCAGGGACACCCCAAACCTTTCTAGTAATGTCTACGCCAATGGCAACCATTGAGCGGACGCCATCTCTTACTATAATTTTGTATATCATCAATAAAGGATGATATATACGTATTATCTTAGACCGTTTTAGTGACTGTTCTGTTTGTACTAACCGAAACAGGTTTGTACGTATATTTTTGTGTTGATTATAGTGATCTTCGTGTTTGTATTGAGTTTAACCTCTCAACATGAATTAACTAACGATTATGCTTTTAACATAATCTTAATAAATATTCAACAAACAACAAACGACCATTTAAAAATGCATCGTGTTTATTTTTTATTGCATAACAAGAGACATTTTATTATTCTGAGCTTTCCATATCTAACACGAGGATTTATTCTATTCACATACAAGAAGATAAAAATCTGCAAGTATGCAGAACGTGAGCCGAAAAAAGACAAACAACAATCTCATTGTGTTACTCAGTACACAACACAATCCCCTTTTCTCTGCTTGATAGTTGTTACTGTTTCAGTCATACTTTACTCAGATGTTATTCTTTCAGAAACATCACTGTTATATATTCTTTTATGGTATTTTTAAAGTAAGGTTTTGACGGGTCCATTCAATGTGATTTACCTATAAGAGTTGTACTATAAACGTTTTAACGGGTCCATTCAATGTGATTTATCTATAAAAGTTGTACTATAAACATTTTTGAAAGGGAAAATGAATACTATGTTTAATTTATTTTATTTATTCTAATTATTATTTTATTTAAAACCTTTAGATATAAATCAGTTATAAATCACTCATTTCATACGTCCGTCTTTAACGTATAAGGTCGTGTGTTTATGACTGAGAATATCTATATATAGCAACAGTTAATTTATAATAATGCTATCGTATATTTGAGATATAATTTTCATATTTATCCTGGAATTTATAATTTATTTTTAATTGTGAAAAATATTAGTGTTTTACTTTAAGTATAGCCTAAGCATCAGCTACATCATATTTTTAAGTGTATTAAATCTCAACCATACACACCACCGATCCACCCGCTGGTCAATCTCCAACCACCAAACAGTTGAGCTCCCAAGTGTCCATCAAAGCCTTGAGGCCCAGCCATACAGCAATTTTGAGATATGATACTTAACTTGTTGAGTGTGTGTTTAGAAGCGCTATCGAAAAAATTAAGTAAAGTCTGTTCACAATGTTGTCACAGTTGACCATAGTTTTTTGTTTGTTTTAGTTTTGAAAAAAAATAAAAACAAAAAGTCAGTGTTAAACTGTGACAACATTGCGAAACGGCTCTACAATGTAGTTTTTTTAATAACACTTATAGCAGTTTTTAACTATGCGAGATAACAGCGTATAATTCTTTACTATGTTGTTAGACTCGTACTCAGCCATTAGATCATATACTCCAAAGGATGAGCAAACGAATGGATCGTAAAGTTAAAGCCTTTACTCAAATAGTGTGACCATGAAGCATTAAAAAAATGTCAATTCAATCAAATCATGGCGAGATAATAAGGTTTATAAACTTAATATCGCACATGTTTCTAAGTCACCAACCTCTATAAATTTTGATACCATCCATGAGAGGAGGTTCCCTTAGATATCCTAGATAGGTGCATCTCTGTACTCCCGGTTGCAGTTTCAAATAACGGTAGCATACGCAAGGTGTATTCAAACCAAGGATAGTGTTTAACAAGCGTTCTTGTCATTTAAGTACCTGTCCATCCACATTAGAGATTTCTTAGACTCTTCGTCACTGAGCGAGTGAATGGTTAATATCAAATAAGTATTGTCGAAGTTAAACTATTAAAACTATACGCTCAAAAAGACATGTTTTAATAACAACCTTCAACTCTGAATATAAAATGAAAATTGTAATTATTGTTCCTCTACCCAACCTTACAAGTACGGAGGTATATTGAGCCTCCCAACCAACCACATACAGAACTTCTCACTCCTACCCGCCAGTCCATACATGTACAATGGTACTCACACCCACACACCCACTGTGTTTGTATCGGAGTGCGAGTGGGTCAGTATCACCGTATGTGTATGGAAGAGTTTTATAGCCAATACCATCCAGCACATGTGTAAGGGTGGGCAAATGGGTCATTATAATAGCACGAGTAGAACCCTTAACCCACACCATTGCGTGTGGCGTAACGTGTTCAAATTCGTTCTTAATTCCGAGCCTGGTGGCTCAGTGGCTAAGGCTTTGCAATTCGAAGGAGGTTGTCCAAGGTTCGAATTGCTAACTGTGCCACGGTCAAACCACACAGTTCGGTTTTTGTACTGTTAATCTTCGTATTTTTATTTGCCCAAAATCTCATTGACGTAATTAGGTGTTGTGTTTACTTGACCATTTTTTTATAATACGTTCGTCTTTTAAGAGACAGAAAATGTCAAAAATGTTGTTTAGAAACTATAAAGATAATTGACATATACAAACCTTAGAAAGAAGCTTTCAAACTTGTATATATTATTACTTCAACGGACGCCATTTTATAAATAAAACTTTTGGAATAATTTAAAAGTTAACTTTTTAATATTTTGTATGAATTATCAATACTTTTAACACTTAAAAACGTTATTTTATTCTTTATGACAGTTAAAATATTTATTTTAAAAGTATATTCATTACTATAAATATATATCTGAAACGTAATGAATATACAAATAACAAATGTACAATTCTATTAAAATGACATATCCAGCACATTCTGAGTTATTTAACAAGCAACCTGTTATTTAATACATAACTAAGTGTTTCATTAAGTGTGCTGCAATGCTCCTTTTACCCAAAGATGTAGGCAGCTAATGGGGTAACTAATGAATGCTTATATAACAGAGCGTTAATAGAGCTAGAGTACAGGCGCACACTTACGGACGGCTTCTACACTGTCTCATCCATTCCAGGGTGATATAATATGTCTTATTGTTTTACGTGTAGTGAGCATTGTAAGTAATTTTAAATGTTATTTATGTTTTATTTTATTTTTATTAACAATCCAATATTATTTTACATTCTCGGTAACCAACTAAAACTAATGTTAAAATAAATTAGTGAAATAAATTTTTCCGTCGAACATAATATTATTGTCATAACTTAAATTTTAATTTACCTATAAGTAAAAATAGTTTACTCTCATAAGACATATATTGTGCTATGTATAGTATATATCTTTTAACTTATCAATATTCAATATAATTTATTGAATCAAATAAAAATAAGCTTAAAGATCTGAATTAAAACAACATTTATTTATATATCTAAACATATTTAATACACAATTGTATTTAAGAATACAATTTAGAAACAAAATTATAGTAATTAAGTTTAATTTCATGCCAGGTTTCCCATAGTTAGATCTACAACTCCAAGCACTAACCTGATTTTAACATTGACTTGTTTAAAATTGTGTCTAATTAGTGTTAACAAGTACAAATCAAAATGCTCTTGAAATTATAGGCTTTATCGTGAAAAATATGAAATTTGTGATTGGATTATATTTAGTTAGAATAATCATTCTTATAAAAAACCATTATAACTGTAATATAGAATGTATTATGTTTTATCTATAAAAATATAATAGTAGGCAAGTGATCGTTCTATATAAACATTTTTACCTAATAAGTCTCAACCATTGTCCATTAAAACAAAATATTTCTATAACGGGTTTGAAATATATATTATATAATTTATGTATTTAGAACTTTTATAACGGTAAATCAAATTAAAAATAATTAATCAAATATTAATATCCTAGTAATGCAGAAAAGTAAGTCAGAAAGTAATTAAATTTTCAGGTAGTTTTAGGGAATTAGTGGCACAGTGTTGTAATCCAGCTACTTCGGGATGAAGTATTGTGGAGATTTTAGGCAATACACTTTATAGTTAGTCCTCTTAATACCGACACGTTTCCGCTCAGTGCTTGCTATCGGCGTGGACACTACTAGAGAAATCTGAGGTGTCCATGTTAGATAGTAGTCAGTGCCCGGATGTTGAGTAGTATAGATAACTGAGTAATAGCTTTGTCAATTAGCTGAACGTTTTAGACCAACAATACGTGGATCAGATTCCAGGTAAATATGTAGGTCCCTTAGTTGCCCTGGCTATTGGGCTATTAATAAACTGTCTTTTTGATCAACAATCGAGCTCAGTAAATAACTAGACTACCCAGGTAATTCATACTCACCCTAAAATCATGTAATCGTTTATACTCGTCTTAAAATACGCAAAAAGTTAGGTCGCCGTCTCATATGAAAGAATGTAAGGATTATTGTTGGTTTATATTTAATTAAAAAAGCCAATTTCAAAATTTCCCTACGAAACATGTTAAGCTCTACCAAATGATAATACTTTAATTACTGGTTTTTGATTCCAGCATCTTTTAGAGTTCCTACCAATCCTCAGCAAGATTTCAATAAAATAATTCTTTAATTGTTTAAAAAAATAATGATTTTTTCGTCGGCAATAAATAGTTCATAACAACCTACAGTTTTAAGAGTTATTTATAGAAAATAAGTTCATTATATAGCATTTTTTGTATTAGTAGAAAATGACAATTTTTACACAGCTTTCTAATGACTAACTATACGGAATTGTCTTCAGAAAATGATATATAAATATAAAATTCTCACCTTAAAAGAAATGTAATATTTTATCGCGACTTACTGCACAAACTGACATATAGCCTCAACGTTTTTCAGTACTCTGGCATGACAGTTCTGGAGCACTATAGTTTATGGTGCTATGTGTATGGGATGAAACAAACTGCAAAAATGTATACGATTGTGAAATAAGTAAACAGTTCTCTATTGCTTTATACAACATTTTAAAGTATACTTCTGTTATGATTTGTCTTATTAAACCCGTTATTATTTTCACAATGGATTTAATTTGATTTCTATGGTTCTATGGTTTTCAAAGTTCAAATAATATAAAGTTAACTAACAGAACAATATATTTTACCTTAAGTTATATGATTGTAATAGTTATGTGCGTGTATTTTCAAGTACATCCCCCTTTAATAAGTTTAATAGTAGGTACTTAATTTAAGTAGGTTATATTTCTTATATATTTTATTTAGTTGAGACATACATAAACAATACGTTGATATAAATTTAATAGTTCTTAATATATTTAAACATCAAAGTGTAATATTAATTTATAACCAGATTATTTAAATATACAATGATAATTTGAAAATAGTGGCGTAATTTTTACTTAATCAAATGTTAGTACTTTAAACACGATGTATCATTCAACTTAACTACTGCAAGTGTGAATAAGTTAAACCATGTAAGTAAGCTAAACTTAAAAAAATTAATGTAATATAAAATAACGTGCTGTATATTGTAATAACTTCATTATTTAACTGGTATTTATGTATGTTCATAATATAGTTATCACCTTTAACAGTAAGCTCAATATTTATTATTTAAGACTGAAACATTAATATATTTACTCGTATATATATATATTTTTTTTTACGACCGAGGTGTAAGACTCTCGGTTTCCCAAACTACCCACTTAAGATTTCTTCTAAAAAAACTTGGAATCGTTTATCACCTTACTTCGTTTTATTTGTGTTTCACGTATTTTTTATTATTCACTTTCAAGAAATTTCACAGTCAAAATCAATAAGTTGGCGGTGAAGATCTGCCTTGTTTTCCCAAAGTAGTCCTCAACATGCGGGCTCACGTCTCAAGAGTCCTCCCCTCGGAGCTTACAACATGATCCGCGTCCTTAAATCCGGATATTAAAATGGATATTATATATTGTAATTCGTATAATATTTTATCAAAACCCGTTAGCTACCATGAGTCCTACTTGGGGATTTTGCGTTTTAAGCAGCAAAAGTAGGCAGAACTTGCTACTTGGCACCAACCAGCTGTTCACAACATTCTCAGGTTAGTTGAGGTTATGTTGATGTACAGCAGTGGTGATTTTGTTGTTATGTTTTCATATTTTGTGGAATAATACAAACACGTGAAACTTTAATAGGATATTTTTCAAATTCTTAGTGCAGGTAATTTAATTTCAATAACCTTACATATTTTAATATGATCACCCTGAAATATCGAAAAGCAAGTATTGAAACACAAGTTTGAATTGGACTTGAAGCTATGTAAGTATAACAGTTTTAGTCCACACCACTATGCATGTACGCGTACACGAACTAATATTATCAAGCTACTGTATATGTGAACATACATGCAAACTATAGAGACCATAACTGATGGAAGGACCAAGTACGTATAATTGCGGCTATTGTCTGGACCACTAGAGCACTCTCAGTGAGTGGATAATGTCTGAAATAAATGGTTTGTTAAGGCCTATAAATGGGAAGGGTAAATTTCTATAAAATTTTCACTAAAAACAAAACTTTATTCTTCATTTTTTTACTTTTTTAAGATAAAATACAAACAAACATAAATGTTATGTGTATTTATTTTCTTTTAATGCTTGTTTTTAGGGTTTTAAATACATTAGTATATGATAGTTCAACATATTATTTAAATAAAAAATCATTTTACAATTTTGTTAGCAACAAAAATTTAAACAAACCCTACTATAAACGCAAAAATTTAACAAGAATAAAATAGTGTTATTAGGATTTAAGTTACTTGATAATAATAAAACAATTTAAAAAACTACTATAACATAACTTATTTCAATAAAGTTTATTAAGTGTATGAATCAATTAATACAAAAATAAAAATACAGAACATTAACAAATGACGAAAACGTGTCCTAATCCATATTAATTTATAAAAAACGTATAATTGATACAATATAATCAATCATAAAATTGCATTTTATTTTAATAAATACAGTAAAACTATTTAATAAACTAAGGAATCTTATGTTATACATACAATTTATAAATATAAAGGATTTTGATTTTCTGTTTACGAAAAATGTTGTTCTATCACCTTTAAAAATACCATTCTCATGATTATTTGTACTATAAAGCCATAAAACACAAGCCATGTTAGCTATATACAGGCAGTAAGTAATTGTTAAAAGAAATATTATTTCAAGATTTAATAAGTATTAAAATTTACCAAAATTGTCATAATAGGAAAATCTTGAAACATAATAGTCTGGATCAACTTTTTACATAGTGTCTTTAGACAATGTTATGCAAACAACAGTTCAGATAGAGTTGCAAGTAGGAAGTAAATGGGAAGTTCTGTTCGTAATGGAAAACTTAAACCTCTTCTACATCTTCTCTACAGTAAACAATGTTATATTTTAAACTATTTTAAACTATTTTAACCATGTAACTACTTTTGTTTATAGATGGCTTACACAAATATGTTTAACTTGATTGATTGTATTTTATTTTAATTTATATTTGTCTTTATTAATAAATAAATACTGGGAAAACTTTGATTTCAGGCTAATTTAAAACTGATAATCTTACAGTTTGTTATTGAAATTTTCTATAAAAATGCTTTAAGCTTAACAAGTACAACTTCATATAACTAAAAATGTATTAAAAATAAATAACTTACTTTGATATACAAAGTTAATCGCAATTTATTTTGTACAATCTTGATACTTTGACTAATTAACACATTATAATGTTTGTTATTGAGGACATAATTGGATATGTTTAAAATACATAACAGAATAATAATGAAAGGTTTATAAAAACTAAGTTCGTTTTATAAGGCTATGTAAATTAATACGCAGTAGTGTGAATGTCGGGTTTTTAAAACTAAGTAAATCTCAGCAGTTTATTTTCAAAATACTCGTCAAGTTACCATTCTAGTTGAGTTAATATTATTTTTAGAGTTAAACAATCCACAAATAACATTTTATACCATACACTAGCACAAATTATGCAGTAAAATACAAATTATTATTAGTTTTTGGAAGTGAGTGAAATAATTATCACCATTGTAATTAATAAGCAAATTCTTCTGGTCTGAGGTTAGTAAACGTGTTTTATCGAAATCGATCAGCATATTAATATTTTGTACATTTTTTTTACTTACATTATAACATATTTTTGTGTTGTGTTATGTTAACTTGTTTTGTATGTATTCTAATCCATACTATCCTAACCAAGAAATTTAATTATTATTTACTACAGTTGAAACATAAATTAGAAAGTCATGCTTCAAATTATTGTAGTACAGTGTTTAACCTCAAAAAACTTGATAAACTATCAAATTTCCAATAACTTGGCTAAACAGCTTATTAAATAACATGAAGGAAATAAGCATTTCTTCTATGAAAATATGCTGTTATTAGTTTTGGAAACTATTTAATAAAACATGTATATAACACGACAATATAAGGGAAAAGTTACTCATCATTTTATTATAGTTTTGGAATTCAGTAATAATACATTGGTCGGTAGCATAGTTGGTTCAATCTCAGCTTCATGTGCTAAAGGTTCTCAGTTCGATCCCAATCAGAGTCAATACATTTTGAGAAGGATCAGCTGATAACCACTGGCTGTTCATTTGTCATTGGGCTATTAATTAATGACACTTTCTAAGGAATAGTCGGCCTTAATTTGTAACAATGACTACATTCGCTCATCTACACTCATCCCACTCATTCGAAATCCATATTCGCCCATATCTTGACGATCGGCGTCTTATGAATAAAATAAAAAAAATAAAAAAATAATTTCTTGATTGAAACTAAAAGTACCTTTTCGTTAATTTATTGATTTAAATAAACTTTTTTTGAGTACTTAAGTGATATACTGGGGTGCATTGTACTGTCCTCTTATATTTGTCCAGGTTAGATTGTAGTTTTTTGATAAAATACATTATTTATAATTGTAATATATATATATATATATATATATATATATTATATAAAAAAGCCTTATTATTTTTAAAATTATTTCCATAATATTAAGTGTAATTATTTCAAGTGATCAACCCACTGTCACTGTATTAAAATGAACCACGTTGTGAATTATTTAATATGATAGTTTGTAAGTTTATAATAAATAAGCCCTAAGAATATAAATTTATTTTATATGTGAATAATTAAATGTGTTGAGGAAATTGTAGGCGATGGAATATATGCTGGGTCCTCTTAATGCGGCATGGAATTCGATAAATGGTTGCTTTCGATGTGGACACTACTAGATAAGGCTGGAGTGTCTATGTTGGATGGTAGTCAAGATTCAGATGTTGTGAAGGTAAGAGAACCGAGTGTAGGCTTGTCAATTACCTGAAAATCATACCTACACTACATGGTTCGGATTCCACGCAAAGCTGTAGGTCCCTTAGTTGCCCTGGCTATTGGGTTATTAAGAAATAACACTTTCTGAGGAACGGTTAACCTCAGTTAGTAACAAAGACTACACTCGTTCATCTAAACTCATTACAATTATTCGCCCCTCATATTCACCCATATCTTGACGATCGGCATCTTATGAATGAATAATGAATTAAAGTACACAATAGATTTACTCCACTAATTGTGAAACGTAACATGGGGTGGGTGAATACGACAATGCTCAAGACTGTTTATAGCTATTTATAATGTAGATTAATTTGTGTATAATGGATTTATTACAATGTGCAATAAACACTGTCCTAGTATTTAGTAGTTCAGAGCGGCAGTATTGACCCTAGTATATAGTAGTTCAGAGCAGCAGTATTGACCCTAGTATATAGTAGTTCAGAGCAGCAGTATTGACCCTAGTATATAGTAGTTCAGAGCAGCAGTATTGACCCTAGTATATAGTAGTTCAGAGCAGCAGTATTGACCCTAGTATTTAGTAGTTCAGAGCGGCAGTATTGACCCTAGTATATAGTAGTTCAGAGCAGCAGTATTGACCCTAGTATATAGTAGTTCAGAGCAGCAGTATTGACCCTAGTATATAGTAGTTCAGAGAAGCAGTATTGACCCTAGTATATAGTAGTTCAGAGCAGCAGTATTGACCCTAGTATATAGTAGTTCAGAGCAGCAGTATTTACCCTAGTATTTAGTAGTTCAGAGCAGTAGTATTGACCCTAGTATTTAGTAGTTCAGAGCAGTAGTATTGACCCTAGTATATAGTAGTTCAGAGCAGCAGTATTGGCCCTAGTATTTAGTAGTTCAGAGCAGCAGTATTGACCCTAGTATTTAGTAGTTCAAAGCAGTAGTAATTACCCTAGTATTAAGTAGTTAACAGCAGGAGGATTGACCCTAGTATTTAGTAGTTCATAGCAGTAGTATTTAGTAGTTCATAGAAGTAGTATTGACCCTAGGAATTTAGTAGTTCATAGCAGTAGTATTTGTCCTAGTATTTAGTAGTTCAGAGCAGCAGTATTGACCCTAGTATTTAGTAGTTCAGAGCAGTAGTATTGACCCTAGTATTTAGTAGTTCAGAGCAGCAGTATTGACCCTAGTATTTAGTAGTCCATAGCAGTAGTAATTACCTTAGTATTTAGTAGTCCATAGCAGTAGTAATTACCCTAGTATTAAGTAGTTAACAGCAGTAGGATTGACCCTAGTATTTAGTAGTTCATAGCAGTAGTATTTAGTAGTTCATATAAGTAGTATTGACCCTAGGAATTTAGTAGTTCAGAGCAGTAGTATTGACCCTAGTATTTAGTAGTTCAAAGCAGTAGTATTGACCCTAGTATTTAGTAGTTCACAGCAGCAGTAGTGACCCTAGTATATAGTAGTTCAAAGCAGTAGTATTGACCCTAGTATTTAATAGTTCAGAGCATTAGTATTGACCCTAGTATTTAGTAGTTCACAGCAGCAGTAGTGACCCTAGTATTTAATAGTTCAGAGCAGTAGTATTGACCCTAGTATTTAGTAGTTCATAACAGTAGTATTGACCCTAGTATTTAGTAGTTTACATCAGTAGTATTGGCCCTAGTATATTTAGTAGTTCACAGCAGTAGTATTGACTATAGTATTAAGTAGTTCAGAGCAGTAGTATTGATCGTAGCATTTAGTAGTTCGTAGCAGTAGTATTGACCCTAGTATTTAGTAGTTCAGAGCATTAGTATTGACCCTAGTATTTAGTCGTTCATAGCTGTAGTATTGACCCTAGTATTTAGTAGTTTAGGGCAGTAGTATTGACCATGGTATTATATTTGAACAATACTTTTACAATAGTCATAAACTTAGGCATTAATGCCTTACTTTGTATTACGACTATATTTTTATCGTAGAGTTGCGTTCATTTATATCACAATCTAGAGATAAATACACGGTTTATCATTAAATTAATTTTGAAGAAAAATTAAATTTAGTGTTAGTCTATAAACTAATGAATTAACATTATCACAAAATTATAATAACTATAAATGTATGGAATACGTTATAAATCACCATCGCCATATTGTTTTTAAATGACCTTATATATTAAGATAATCATTTGGAATTCCTAAGCATAACCAAAGTACATATTTTTATTCAGTATTTTTACCCAAAAATTCCTTTACTCCGAATATTTTTTCTAAGCTTGAATTAGTATCATTATTGAAATAATATCATCACTGAACAACAATGGAATGTTAATTGGGATATTTTACGTTAACTCACTACCATGACCATAACTTAGGTTAACCTAACATAACTAAACAAATCCTAACATAAACTAACTAAACCTAACATAACATAACTAAACCTAAGATAACGGAAACAAACCTAAGATAACCTAACTAAAGTAGTGGTAGGGAATTAACGGAAGAGGTCCAGCTATTGTAATTAACACTAATAAGTTCTGGAATGTAGCTTGACTATTTTACGTTGGGTTAATCCTAGTAGGACACACTGGAGTCTGACTCACCCCAAGAAAATTTCATTTTCAGTTAACTCTATTATTAACCGAGAGGGGATTTATTCCTTCCATGTAAATTCAGTTACCATCACTGCCTGCAGGTACCATAGTACCTTTCTGTAGGTTACCAAATAAATTTATTTTCTGTTTTGGGTGTCTGATGATGAAGCTTATAATAATAACCGATTCGCCAATACACGTACAACGGTATTGACCCACCCGCCCACCCTTACACACGTACAATGGTTGGTAAGGTTTCTGTGTACAACTTAAAAGTAACACAATGTTTTTTACGCAAAACCACATTTTACATAGGTGAAAGCAAAAGTTAATTTTACTGTGCACATTTAATTACTAAATTGATAGGATTAAGTGCATCTAGATGTAAATAAATATACAAAATATTCATCAGCCGAACAAACAAAAATACAGAAATCAAGACTATTTTAAGTTTAAGGATGAAAGCATTCAAGCAAGAAATGACCAACATATACTAAGCAAGATATATTTTAACAAACATAAATTCAAAAATAATTAAACTAAAACCATTTTCAGTGATGGTTTTAGTTTGAAAAAAGTGTGTCTTTTATGTTACACTTATTTATTCTAGTGTTTATAGTTTTAGTGCATTTTCGTATTGTCTTTTTAGATACCAAAACATGAAAATAATAATAATTTAAGATTTTACTTTACGAAAAATGTAGTCCCCACATTCTACCCACAAACATATAAATTATGCAGAAATGTCTAGAACATTTTCGTAGTGTAATAATCTATTTTATGTACTTTGTCCCCCTGGCTAAGATATTTATATGTAGTTAAATATGACTTGTATATACTAGTTTAAATACTAGTTTAATTTTTTCAATTCTAACAATTTAGTTTGTTCACATTGTTTTGAATAATCTTATTACTAACGATCTTATTATAAGATAAAATAACATCGTCATGATAAAATAAGTGTTTTAGAGTTTTGTCACGAGAAACAAATTTATAATTTAAGACGTAAAATACCAAAAAAAGTACAAAATTAAAATAGTTATGTAGTTTATATATAAATGGGTGTGATATTCCCCAGTTTGTCCTTTATATCACAAAAATTTTAAGTGTGTCTAACCAGTGTTAAGAGAAAAAATTACAATACATAGAAACGTGTGTACGGTATATTATTGCATTTGAAATAAAATCGTTTAATTTAAAACAAGTAATTAAATGTATAGTTTAGATTTCATATTTTAATCGTTATAAATGTTTAACCAACCTAAATTGCTCTTAATAAAATCCTACCGCTGAGAAACCAGATTTGTTGGACTTGTTCTGAGTAATATGTAGTATTTGGAGTTTGTACTTGTCCCTAATCCTTATTTGTGTACTTGTTTGTAGTGTCCTAGTTCCTGAATTACGTCAGAATCGTTGTTGTAGAACAGCTTTAGTATAAATAATTTGTTTTGAATGATAAGGATATTTCAGAGCCAACTGTTAACGCAATGCTCCAGATAAATACTCTTAGTGTTGTTTGAGCTACAATGTCCAAATAACATTTACGTTTTATTTTTGCACAGTTAACAAATATTAGACTTCTTAAATAAAGGTTTAATAATTGAAAAAATAAACTGCTTAGCATATACTTCATCAAGCAGCCAAAACACGTCAATTGAATATCAATTAATAAAGACTACTTTAAAATCTTTCATAAACATAAAATAATTATGAAATCTATGGTGTACCCCAACTTCTCATTTGGAAGATAAATATAGTTTTTAGATATACCAAAATATGTACTAATAATACACCGACAATTACCTGTTCGAATTGTTTGACAGAGTACAGTAAATAAAATCGTCTTAGAATTAGCTCACTGAGGGACTTAAACTACGTAACGAAAAGGATTTTAGACGATTGGTTTTCTTAGACAACCAATCGTCTAAGTGAATCAAACCTAGAATATACAGTTAAAGTATAACTAGTATAGGAGTATACTTAGTTAATTTAATAAGGGCAAGTTATATAATTTATGTAGGGATAGTAAGTATAGATAAACGTTGCTTTGTAAGAAAAGTAAAATAATATGTTCCTTGAAATATATTTTTAGCTTACCAATAAATTATTTTGTGGGTACAATTTGTAGCGTTTGGGATTTTACACTATTATTGTTGTATTTAACTACTTATAAACTAGAATATCTTTAAAAAAATTCTTTTTATTTAAAATGCTGATCAAATATGTACTGTTTTTAGTTAATTTTTAGTATTTTAGTTCGAAGTCTCAGTTATACATTATGTAACCACTCCCTCCTTCGACATGTACGAAACCTAACTGCAGCTTTCCGAACATCACCAGCAAAGTTCTTTGTTGGAGTTAGAGTTCTAACATAATGTTAGGGAAAGTGGTGGTGGGGGACCGGCAGGAGGGTGCCTCGTCGCTGTTTGCCACGAGCTCTCACCGAAGATGTTTGCGAGGTAGGTGCACCTATCACATATGCCACTGTATAAATGTTCCAATTATAAAAAAGCTTATTAAATTGTTTCTATTTCAGGGAAAGTTATTTAATATTAATTACTATTCAGGTTGATTTCTTCTTTTGGTTTGTTAACCAGGGTTCAGGAGTTAGATGGATTATGAACTAATCCAATGGTTCCCCCTTTTAGTTTCGAGTTTCTGTAATTTTATTTATGTATTTTAATAACGTACAACTTACTAATTTCAATTATAATATATCAATTATCATATACTATGTAATTTTAATATTAATTTGACACATATCAAAAATAGGCTTATTTAGTATTAAAGCTTACTGTTTGACTCCCACTTTTGTTGTTTTTTTTAATTTTTAATATGTACCTGAAAGTCATAATCTAGTTACGTGAGGGATGAGTAGGGGTATAAATACAAATACACCGAATAGGTGAAATAATTATTGTTTATTAATTATATAATAAGATTCTCTATTTTTCCAATCCTCCTGATTTTTAATTTTTATTTTAATGCTTTTTTAATCAAATGAGTCAGTGTTCTAATTTTTCTTTAATACAGTGGACTAATTTTTATAATCTGCACATTCTGACAGGACAATTATTATCATAAGTAAATCTTTGATTTTATCAATGTTTAGTTTAGTATCACTTGCCGTATAATTTTGTTATTATTTCCCTTACAAATACATTTCTAAGAGGATGAAATATTATTTTTATTATTTGTTATAATACTACCAAAACATACTAGTTTCCATATACTTCTTTTAGTTCGCCTATATAATTAAATTCCGTAAACAATACGATATAAGTAAAAGGTCTGCTAGGTTTAAGAAATATTACTCAATAAAGTCAGTCTTAAGGGAATAGCCTTGTTATCTGTATAAGGAGTTATGTTGGCCTCCTTACCAGCACAAAATTACACCTGTTCCTTTTGTGGTAGAGATTTAATCTAGTAACGCAAGGCAAAATGTCTCTTATTTTAACATCTTTTTGTTCTTCAAATTAATAGGTTATTAGGTTTTTTCCTATAGTTTACATAACACTTTTTGCTTCATAATCATATTAGGGAATAAATAGCTTATGTGAATGTGTTATAAAATATTATCTATTTTTTATGAATGAACTGAAATAGATTACTAAATATCCTTGAAGTTAATAACACCCTCCTTTTTTTATTTATTTTCTTACAATTAGTTCATTAAATTGTATATTATTAACTTAATTTACAGTTCATAATATACCATTATGTACACTCTGCCGACGTTATACGCATACAATCAATGAAATTCATGTTTGTAGATGCTCGTGCAACTCAACAAGAGGACATATTGTAAACAGAAAGAACACTTACACCTCATCTTGCCACCCTAAATAATTTTTTTAACACCTGGAAGCTAAGGCTCAATATAACAAAGACAATAGTAACCTGCTTTCACCTGAGTAATGGACTAGCTAATGAAATGTTGAACAGATTTTTCAACTGTGTTAGGCTGAACACAATTAGCATCCACAGTACTTGGGAGTCAGTTTACATCGATCTATCTGTTTTAAAAGTCATCGATGAGGGCTATCGCAGGTTCTCTCACTGCAACCTCTCTACCCTGGCTTCCACAGCTGTGCTACAGAGCTACTATAGGACGCAAAGAGACACTTCTCAGAGAGTTCAAAAAGATCCTATGAAGTCCGACTCTGCTTATTTTGCAAAATACCCTCAACGTATCTTAATTTTATCTAGAAAAACACATTCTCTTCTACCTCCCAGTTAATCTTAAACTAAATGCTGCAAAAACCATCTGGGTGTTAATTTGGGATTTGTTTGATGGTCGAAGCAAATTTCTGATAGATCCAACTACTACCATCGGTGGAATGAACCTTCTTCGAAAGGAATTTAGTATGTCGTGTCATGTTTGCACGAGTGTGGTAGGATAATACTGGAATGGCGAATGAACTGTCATGGTATTATGGAGCCAAAGCTCAAACTATGAATCCATAGTTATTGATTGCCCTTTGTATTATTTTTCAGTTGAGATTATAGCTGGTCTTTATTTAATCTCAACTGAAAAGAAGGCATGAACGGTCACAAATCATGGATTTAGCTATGTGATACGAGATAAATATTTGATTGATGACACCAAATTATTTTTCAATATAGATTGAATCTATTTATATATTGTTTATTAGTGTAATGAAAGTATTTTATTGGTTTCATCACTGGCTAATGAAATAGCTAGGTAGGGGATTCAAACCTTAAATAATATCTTCCAAAGTTCGAAACCCTACCATATATTCATAAAAAAGAGCAACATAATAAAGACCAAACGCACTGAGTAACAAAGAATTAGTTTATATTGGTGGGAATTTATCGTACAATGCTAAAGTCTTAGGAGGACATAACATTTACTGTTGGCACTGTTATATTTCATTTGTATGCTAAAACATCTTACATACCAGAGTTATGACTTTTATCTAGTGGTAGAAAATCAATGATACTCTATCGTTCGATCTAGTGGTATGATATATAATAGATGTATGTTTATAATGAATCGATCTTGAAAATAAAAAGCCATTCTTCTCACGATATCCTAGAGTAGTTTATGGTGTAATTTATTTTCTGGAGTTCAGGACAGCTCTAGAGCATACACGTACAATCTTTGTAATTTAATAACCTGTTTAATTTTAAATGAAATAAAAATAACTGCGTTTTAACAATAAACTGTCAGGTTGATAATGTTTTAATTATAAAACATATGATCTAACAAAATTAAAATGTTTAAATTATATAAGCGAGATTTTTTCACGGCAATGGTTTCTTGACGCAGAATTCAATTAATCAACAAAAAGCATTCTATGTATTATAAAAATATACGTCTACTTATTTATTTCGTTACAACGATTCATGTTTCTAATCTGTATCTGACGTAAAGCTACAACTACAAGAGTCAGAAACTACTCATCATTTTAGGAAATATCCCTACTTCCCTTCTTAACTAATCATTTCGCTGTTCTTCACAGGCAAAAGCAGGAAAATTTGAATAATATTCATAGAAAAACAGTATTATTAGAATTATTTAACTTGATTGTGCAAATATTTTGATTCCTCCCAACGTTTTGTTTTGTGAGCACGTTCAAGTCTATTATACTGCAACTAATTCAAATTCGTGATATCTAAATATATAAATTAAGATTATATTCTCAAGAAAGTTGAACAATAACTTGTTTGTAATATTTTAGGCCAGTTAATAGTCAAATTGTATCACCTATGGATACTTGCACTGATCCGCATGGGTTCAGTGCATACACTCAGTAATACAGGTTTTGTTCTAAATAATAGTTTCACTAATAAATTCTTTTAAACAAAGAGGAAGACAAAATAAGTGAGGTTTAACTTATAACACAAATAAATAAAATGTGAGCTAAAATATATTTCTGATTAGTTTAACGTGCATAAAAATCATGCAGATTGAATAAGAAAAAGAAAACAAGTCGTTAAAAGAGTCAGGTTTATAGAGTATTTCAATATAAATTATATTATACAAATAAGAAATAATTCATTACGAACATGAAGTAATTTCGGATGTGGGTTACCATGAATGAATAAAATGTAAAACTCAAAGAGAAGAATTTGTTTAAAGAGACCACAAAAAACACCATTATACCCCTCCCCAAATAAATAAAAATAAACTACCCGATGATCTCAACCTCTTTAAAAGTACAACATTTAACTGTGAGCTTGGACTGTACTTTTCCTCTCCTTCAATTATGCTATTGTTTAGAAAATTCCAATATTGTCTGTTTCAATTCTGTTTTATTTTATTGTTGTCTGTATTTTAAATTTAAAGTCTTCGTCTATTTATTTTTCATTTTTTAAATTTTACTAAGCAAATATTTGCATATAATTTAGTGGAAATATCTCTTTACAATTGCTCAAAGTCGAGTTTTAATTTTCACGCCGGTTGGGTGGACATAATTATAATAATTTAGATTGCTATCCAAATAATGTAATAAGTTGTATTGAGGTTAATTGTGTTAATGTGTTAGGGATTTCATAAATTCAATGTACGATTCAGATAGTTTATCGTACTGTATTCCTAACTTAACTTAGGAAAATCTTTTTAAATTATTCATCAGAACGTTTGGGGTTAAATTTGTTAAATATTTGACGAGTTCTTGGTAACTTATGAATAATTTTTAAACTAAACACATGTTAACACAAAATGTTAATTTCTAACTCAAAATCGGTTTAAATTGGAACTTTGACTGCCTTGTTTTTTCTGAAGCTTGGTTGAAAGATGCCAGTGATTTTATGCAGGGTATAGTCTTTATTGTTCTTATATAATCTGAAGCAGAGTGAAGGCATAGTTGTATACGTAGATCGATCGTTATCAGCGATCTGCAGTCAGTTGTATTTGGGTGGGTTGGCCTCTGCCTTATCTCGGCCCTTCGACTGGGAAAGTTTCTCTTGCTACATTCAAGCTATTTACCGGAGCTAGAACTCTAATCCTCCTACCTCATCTCTTTGTGAATCTTTGTTTACGTCATCTTTGTCAGATACGTGAATTGTTTAGCACAGAGTTATTACTTAATCATTTTCCATTTACTTAAATGTTATCTCAGAAAAACTAACCACTCTATATTTGGCAGTATATGCTGCAGTATTTGTCGACCGATGCACTGGGTGTAGTTTTTTAGTACTATAAGATATCACATTCTCTTACTTTTCAACTATCTAGACCCCGTCTGAAGTTACCTTGTGATTTAAATGTCATTGATAACATGTTGTCTTGTCAAGGTCCGGTAACTACATTCATTTTAATTAAATATATAAATTCTGTGTATTTCGATGTACACTAAACATGATAGTTTGGCTAGTTTAGTTTGGTGTTACTTTATATTAGTTTATTTATAATTTATTATAAATTATAATGCATAAGTACATTATAATGCACAGTAAAATGTTTAATTCAAGTTTTCTCTAAATATATTAATATTTTAGGAAATAATTTTATAAGTTGAACAAAAACAAATACAATTATTCATATAAGATTTTTACATGTAATGAAGTAGACTTTAAGAATACATAAGTTAAGAAAATGTATTTATTACTTTATGTAGAGCTGTACAAATAGCATAGTGAACAATCTTAACTAAAACTAGTAATGAAATTTGGTTGGATTCAAACACTTATTTTAATTGTTCATCGTGAATATAAAACTATGTTCTTTAAATAATTTTTCTCGTTTAAAAAAAAATTAATTTAATGCTCCAAGCTATCATTTATTTTATGAAATATTTATATATTTTTAATTACCATTATTAAAATTGTCAGGTTTTATTACTTGTTTATAAACAATCCCTATTTTGTGAAAATACAATTTTACTAATCGTTCTTATTAAAAAAAATTATTTCAATACATCTTTTTCCAATTCATTGTAAAGAGTAGACTAAAGTTTTTATTCTAAAAAAAAATTAAACGAAAATCACAGCTATTGCTGTTGGTCAATGTAAGCAGCTCATTTGGACGTTAACAAGTTTAACCTTGACTAAATTGAAGGTCATAAGATTATACTGTTATTAAGTTATTTCAGTTTGATGAATAAAAGAGTCCTTGTGAAGTCATTTGGTTATTTTTTATCATACCTTCTGAAAAACATAGTTTTAAATCATCACAATGAATTAATGATAACAATCTTTGATGAAAATTGTATATGCTTTTTATCAGCATGTGTTTTGTAAAATCTAAGTATGTATTGAATATTTAACTTGTTATTCTATTAGGTTTTTTTTATTTTTATTAAAAGGTGAAATAGGTAGGCCTAAATCATAATATAAATTATACATGTTTATTTATTTGTTCTCTATAATTTTTTATAATTAAAAAATTAAAGAATTACTACATTTTATTTTACTTTAATTCATTATTGGCAGTGCAATATCATATATATATATATATATATATATATATATATATATATATGTATAGTAATATAGAGTACAAAATTAGGTTTACTTACGTATTTTTAGGATGTAATAAAACTGAGTACCCTTTTAGTTTTATTATATATATATATATATATATATATATATATATATATATATATATATATATATATATATATATATATACAAGAAAAAACTAACTCAGGATAATTGATAATATTTTATTAGATATATCAAGAGAACTTAACATAACGGATTTGTTGAGAGTTCATGCATAAACTTGGTTAGTGTTATGTCTTAATGTGTTCAATATTTCGGTGCATTCTACCTTTGGGAAATTACCCTTTTATGGTCATTTCATACTCTGTCCTCAAAATCATCCATTCAAAAACACTTATAAATGTTATGCTTACTAAATTTATATAAAATAATGAAGTAACTTTATTAATTTTTTTACGTGAGGTCAAAGCATTAAAATGAATTTTATTGTGGACTAGTGGCAGTGGGTGGAACACGTAAATGAAGTTGTGTGTGAGTTGACTATACTTACTCTAACATGCCTAATTTGAATGCCTTATTGAATTAATTTGTGTAAGTTTTAGCGTTTTTAAGAAGTCTAAAGGTATTTTTAAACGTAAAAAACAAAAAAAAAATGCTATTACATTATTAATTTATAATTTACATAACAAATCCTATATATATAAATAAGGGACTGGCACGCGAAGCATGCAGTTGTGTCCCCTAGTTAGTATAATAAATTAAGATATATTCTTATTTTCAATATTTTCATTCAATGTCACAGACCACAACTTGTTTCGTGTAGATAATTGTATTTAATTTTTATATTCAGTAGGCTATTCTAGATAGTGACAGCGAAACATGAGTGTATTTTTGCCCATAATATAAGAGTTAGTGCATAATTTTAAACAGATAAAAATTTTACCTCCATTTATCGACAAACCTCCAAGACAGAGATAAAACAGTCACTAGCAACATGTGCATATTTTTAATTATGATACCAAATAGCTTCTCAGCATAAAAACTCCGCAGTACAATGAATAATAAAGACATTTATCTGTTAACTTCTCTACATTAATATACATATTATTAATATTAATAATATGTATTAATATTAATAATATGTGGAAAATGTACAGTAGTTTTGTAAATACATTTGTCAATACTAAAGCGAGGTGCTCAGCGCCTGCAAATAACATTATACTTCGTATTGTATAATGTTATTTGCATACGCATACTATACATACTATTTTGATATTTATTTATTACTATACATGCTATTTTGTTATAAGTCTAATACATCAGGTTAATGTTATATGAATGTAACAATATTTCCTTGAATTGAGAGAAAAATAAATAAATTTATTATTTATTTATTATTTATTATTGCTACAAATATCAGCTAGGGGATTGAGGTCGGGGAGGGGGAAGGCCGCGGCCTTGATTGGAATGCGGAAAGCTCGTCACTAGATCAACACATCGATGGTTATCAGTCGTTCAAATGGCTTAAAGGGATTTAAATGCCCACGCCTCCTCCACTCACAGCTTTAAATATTGTACTTTAAACGCCTTAAATGATATTACTTATGGACTTTACCACTACTCAAATGTACCATTGATAGTGATGACAACGATTTATCGATATATCAGATATCGAAATACTAGAATCGATATTTTATATTGATAATATCGGCCATATCGATATTTTCATATTCCGATATATCTTATCACTAAATATTGACGTCATTCTCTCTCTTCAAAATCATCACGATTCGAAAAAAAAAACACATTTAAATTACCCCTTAGGCGTACAAAACATATATTGATTTAATAAAGTAACTTTATTTAGTATTTCTACATGAGGTTAATCAAGAATCAAGAGTGTTTTATTTCCATTGATTTGTGTTAAAAAAAAATTGGAAACATAAATTTCCTATTATTCCTATGTATACTATTTACACCTATAACTCACAACAAAGTAGTTAAGTGAATTAATTTGGTTAACTTTTAGTGTTTTTAAGAAGCATAGTGGCATTTTTTAAATGTGAAAAACGGAAAAAATACGTTATTACATTATTCTTATCTAATTAACAGAATAATTAAAGGGATGGTTGTTTTTACTTTGGATTTTTTCACTCGACCCCACAAACACAACTTGTTTCGTGTAGATTAATGTATTTAATTTTTACATTCAGTAGGCTATTCTAAATAGTGACAGCAAAACATGAGTGTATTTTTGGTCAAGAAATAAGAGTTACTGTATAGTTTTAAACAGATACTGTAAATAATTTACAATTGTTACATCGGTTACCCGTTAAATCGATATTTTTATTTCGATAATATCGTTAGATCGATATTTGGTTTGCGATATAATGATAATTTAATACATGTTCTTTGATGTCAAATATGTTGAAACTATTTGCCATCCCTACACGTGACTAACTTGGGTACCGACCCGTTATCAACTTAGGCATCCCCCATGATCAACTTGTGTAGCCTCCGTGATAAACCTGGGTTGCATCTTTGATCAGTTTGCGTAGCAGTCAGATTGGGTAGCCAACCGTGATCATTTTCGGTAGCTACTGGTAGCTACGGTAGCTACTGGTGGTAAAACTTATCTTGATCGATTTGGGTAACCACCTGTGATAATTTTGGATAGCCCTCTTGAAAAACGTAAGTAGCCCTCATGATCAACTTGGGTAACCACCCATCATCAACTTATGTAGTCCCTAACGAGCAAACCGAGTATTATTAATATAATTGTAGCAGTGGTGATTTTAAAAGTATCATATTGTACATGGCAGTTCAAATTATTTTGAAGACGGTTTTTAACAAGCGAGGTTATTCATTATATAATTATCACATTTTTCATTATAATTAATACTTTGTATTGTATTTGAATAATTTTAAAGTTTTCCTTATATTTATAATACATATTTTATCCATTAACATTGTTTTGCTCTAACCATATAAAAATAAGTAATAAACTTGTATTTCGTATTCATATGAATACTAAAACTTTTAACAAGTGTTTATTTATTTATTTAAATATTCACTTTGTCATGATATGTTTAATATGATTGTAAGAATGATGATTGTAACAATATTATACTGCTGGGATCTTTTTTAGACGATTATTAAATATGAAACACTAGTGGCGTAGTGGTGTAACCCAGCAACTTGGGAACACAGTGTTGAAAAGATTGTAGTCTATGCTTGGTCCTCTTAAAACCGACACAGCGTCCGATCAATGGTTGTTATCGAGGTAGATACCCCTAGAGAAGTCTGGGGTGTCCATGTTTGATAGCAGTCAATGTTCAGATGTTGTGTAGGGAAGAGCACTTAGTGTCAGGCTTGTCAGATAGCTGAAAATCAGACCTAAACTACGTGATTCGGTTTCCACATGGTTAATTGGGGTATTAATAAATATATCTTTCTGAGGAACAGTTGACCTTCGTGACAATGTCTATACTTGTTCATCTACACTCATCACACTCATTCGCCCCTCATATTCCCCCATACCTTGACGATCGATATCTTACTGATAATGAATTAATAATCTAATATTTAAATATAAGTAATTAATACTTTTTTTAATTAATCTAATTGTAAATAATAAACTTGTATTTTGTATTACCAAACTCCAAAACAGGCTATTGGCCTAGTTACAATGTAGCATTATTAAATTACACAAATCTTACTTGAAATGCATGCTATACCTTCTTAATTAATGCCTTCCTTCACACAACACCATGACAATGAAATTAATTACACTATAGACTTTAAGCTGTATGCTTTCAGCAATAGAAATTTAACAAGTAATCAAAAACAGAAAAAAATTTAAAACAACTAAACTTCAACAATAGCAATAATAACAAAATTTAAATAAAAACAGTAATGAATATTATAATAACAACAATTATATATGATAGAGGAACCAAAATAATAATAAATAATATAGTATTAGAACAACAAATTTTCAATTTTTAAAACTGGTTGAAAATTCCTTCTGAAATAAATATTCAGTCAGTAAAGGATTTTAGTTATTAAGTAAAAATTGTCTTAGTATACTTAATAAGGACTAAGTCTTTGTAATAGTTACTTTAAGAAATACTCAGTGCATACATGTCATAAATGTTTGTAGACTTGTCAAGATTAAACAAAAGAGAAATTACTTTTCTTATTTCCTGCAATGCATGGATACTATGCGTAAAAAAAAAACAAACAAAAACGTAACATATTTTTGTAGAGAGAAAAAATACTCTAAGTCGCATTTTTTGTAACTATAATTCTTAAAAGCTAATACGATCTTTTATATATATATATATATGATAGACCTTGTTTTTTATATTTTAATTATTGTGTATTATTTTTGTTATTTTGTTGGTCAGAAAGTATTCCTGAAAACTAGGAAGAAAATCCCTATAATATATTTTGGACAGCATTAGAATGACTTTATCTATAAATTAATGGCGAAAAACCCGTTCTACATTTTCCCGTAAAAACAATTTCCTAGATTGTTATAATTTACGGGAGAACGATTTTGAAAGCCAGCCTTAATCACAATACATCATCGTTTTATCCAACTCAATGTATCAGGATCAAGTTATAAGATCCAGAGCAATAAGAGTGACTTATTCGTTAAGGTATTCTCGCCTAAACTCCTAAAGGGATAAGTATACTTTATCATATACAATTCTGAAAGTAAATAATTTTACTAAATGTCAGCTGATTTCATTTTATGATACGGAGGGAATATCGATATTTAAATATTTACAACTATGAATCATTTACATTTCATTTAAGACTATTTTATTTATTCAATAGCCTTTTAATGACCCTAATATTGCGTCAGGTCTTGTTATTTTAACAAATTAAACTTATTTATATAAACAACTTATAACTTATCAACAAACATTAATATACTATATTATTAGTTGTCTGACTGAGTGATCGTTAAAATATAATTTGTTTCTTAAGCAATTAAGATGGTGCACATTCTAATGACACTACATATTTCCATGAAAGAATAAATTTAATATCCTAAGCCACATATTATTTTGCTCATTTTTTAGTGTACTTTTTATACTGTTTTGCTTAATTTTACAAGGTCTATTATAAAATATTTTAGTGATAGTCCTGACCGAATATATTTGTTCAGTTTACTAGAAACTTAAATGTTAAAATTCATTTATAAAACCTCAATTTGTACTCAAATTGTACTCGATTTGTATTAAATCTTCTCAATTTTCTATGCAGGGTTTCTTATTTTAAATGAGCCACCATTGTGATCTTTGAAACCAAAAGTCTGACAAAAAACTTTTAAAGGGGAACTTTACCTTGTTTTTAGAGACAACTAAAAAAACTTATTTTAAATTTTGAAAAACAGGCGCCATTTTCCAATATGGCGACCAACTTTGCTTTTTCTTATGGAACACCCTAGATTATAAATTTTTTTGGGGGGGAAATAGCAATTTTAAGACTTTTTTATACTTAGCAGTTTTTCGATTTTTCGCTTAATAAATGTAGAAATGAGAGCTCAAAACGGTCAGATGGAGTTTACCAATGAGATAACATCTTTTTTTAATATACATTCAAAAAATGACCTAATCTTGCAAAAATTAAAACATAGATTTGGAAAATGCATTCTTAGCTATTATGTTTTCCCAATTTTACACATAGTGTATTAAATTAGAACACATAAATTGAAACAAATGTGTTTTTTGAAAGTTTTGAAACAAACTTTTTGAAAGTTTTGAAGACACGCTTAGCAATTTAAATAGATTCGTGCTAATGTAAATTTTAAAAATCGAGTGTAAAAGTTAAAATATAATACATTTTAACAGTAGAATATTGTAACATACTTTTATATTTAGTGTATTTACACCTAGTATTTTTTCAAAGGGGTGATTACATCTGTGGCCAGCCCAGCGTGTTACTTCACTATACAAGCCCTTATGGCTCAGTCGTCCAGCAAGGCAAAGGATACTTGTACATCATTAGAAGATGTACAGCTATAACCAAGTTTAATTTAGCAATTACATATTAGCGTCGATGCAATCTTGTTGAAAGTGATAATCTGAGCATAAATAACATGCTTACAATCTATCAACTTATATTTTATGGTGTTGTGAACCTCACATAGCCATAACATGCAACATTTAGGCAGTGTACGGACAGTGAGAAGGCATACTTGTAGCCATTCTAACTACGTCGTATTTTCTTCTACTAATCAGGTTGGCATCTGTAAGTAAACGAATTGAAGTTCTTAATAGCATCATGACGGTATATCCACATGTTTTATATTAGAATGAATCTATGATATAGGGTGAATTTCAGCGCCTACATATAGTTTGAATCATATTATTAGTTAAGTGTATTTTTTAAATGGTTTTATAAGTCTAACTATAATTTTTTTAAATAAGAAAAGCTGAAATTGTAGGATGATATTTCTTTGAAAATTCTTACCACAATCATATATATATATATATATATATATATATATATATATATATATATATATATATATATATATATATATATAACCAAAGCAATTATGTTATTTACCATTTCAAGACACTTTGTTACAATAAAACTATTGAGGAATTATTACACAGTCTGTATATTAACAGTATGGATGGTATACCTTTCTAACCTAACCAACTATATATAACATACTTGAAATGTGTATATTTGATTCACCCATTTTTGTAAAATCGTACTACGAATGGATCGTACTTTCAAGAAAATGGATCCAAGCAACAACCAAAAATTACAATGAATAAATAGTAACTAATTGAACCTGTTTTTTATTCCACGACTTTACAGAAAACGTTATTTTTACCTATATTAAAATTTGTATAGTCATAAATTAAAACTGATGATATAAAACAAGTACTAAGCAATTATGATGTGTTAAAGTTTAGTGGAAAGTTTATTTTATCAAGAATCTTTGATTAGGTGTGTCTATGTGCATTCTTTTTATTCTTAAAATATACATAAGGACATTTAAATGGGCCTAACAATTTTTATTACAGTATTCAAATTAAATTATACAAATCATTACGTTCTGTAAATAAATGCTTATTAGTAACATTATTCTGACTTAATAGTGTACTATTATTTAATATTTTAGTAACAATACATGTTAACATAACATGTTAAAGAAAAATATCTCACCTAAATCGTCATATTATTCAATACATTTGTATAATTGTCTACGCGTTTATAATACCTAAAGTAATTAAATAACGTAATTATTTTTTTTTTCAACACGTGTTCAGTTCAAACAATATAACAATATAGTCAAGGTAGCAAACAATAAGAAAACATTACCTTTATAATACAGACTGTAAGTTGTAGGGAGACTGGTATGAAAGTTGGTTTCTTGCAATTGGAAAAGTCAAATAGCGCAAGTAACAAATAGTGTTTAGCAGAGATAAGGTAAATTT
Source organism: Stictocephala bisonia (assembly GCA_035578905.1). Taxonomy (NCBI): domain Eukaryota; kingdom Metazoa; phylum Arthropoda; class Insecta; order Hemiptera; family Membracidae; genus Stictocephala; species Stictocephala bisonia. The sequence goes on from JAQJVL010000872.1 coordinate 226,003, forward strand.
CATTGTGGGGTTTGCCTTGACCTTTCTACTTATTTTATATTCTGAGGTACCAGCATTTTACTTTTTAAATTGTTAACATGAGAATTTTTCACAAATCAATCATCTTATGATGGTGAAAATCAACAATATACAATTATATATTTTTAAAAAGTAGAAATGTTTGGCCGTCCAAATAATTCCTATAGCATATATTTCACTTCTCCTTCATAGTGGGCCCAAAGATAAAAACTTCGTCTCTCTGATAACAAATATTCTCTACGGCCTCCTCTTATTCAAAGTCCACAAACTTAAAGATTTACTACCAGTAGAAACTTCCTCCTGTCTACTTAATACAGTTTGGAAACTGATGTGAAGGCATAATACGTGAAAGGCCTTTTGCTTTTACCCTATAATAATATTGAAAGTTTTTGTGAGGTTTTCTTTGCCACAAAGTAATATAAAAAGCATTATAAAACAGTTTGCTTGTAAACTGTTTTATAATGTGATGTTTCTGTGTACAGTATTTTTAATACATATTATTAAAAATAGATCTTATTATATTGATTATAAATCTATATAACTATACTTACAATTAATACAACGCCCATATTTTACTCATTGATAAATTTCTTTTTTTTAATAATAAGTCAACATGAAAATTATTACTTTAAAGATAAATTTCTTGGTGATTATCGTTTTGTATATTAAATCATTTTCACATCTATAATAAAATGTAGTTTTAAAAAATGTAAATTATTAAATTTTAATTCGTTAATTGCCAGTAGAATATACGCGTAAAATACTAACAATATTTGAAGAATTCCCCTTTTTTGTTCAATTTTTGTTAGAATGAACTCAACACAGTGGTAATCTGAGTCACGAGAGTACTACGCAAGTTATGGGGTTTAGCTAGTTATTTGTGCTCTTAAGACTGGCGGATGTACATTTTGAAGACTTAGAGGTTATATATTGTTGCTAAAGATAACTCATGGACACTACGAGATCAATCAAAAAAGTCCATTTTCCAATGGAATCTGTTTATCCCTTTATACGACCACTAACACTTTAATCGTATGAACTATAACTATATTAGCTCCTCAAAAAAGTAACCAACCATTATTCAATTCATTATAAACCCTCTCAATAATAACTAAAAATATTTATTATAAAATAGTAATTGAGAACCCATTAATCACTACGTATTATCTCATTAATCACTGTCATGTCGTTAATTTAATTCATCTTCATTATCACTGGCAAACATATTGTAATATCACTTAGTTTAAGTTCCTGTTTTCTCACAATTTATATTAACCCTTATACATTGTCACTACCAAGTAAACCGTCTGACCACTGTCACTAGTAGACTACAAAAAGTAAGAATTATCAATATTTCATGTGTAAAATATTTAAATGGTCTTGCCAAAAACCTGTGCATAATAAATTAATTTTGTTAAAATTCAAGTTAGTATAAAATCAATTGGTAGTTTTCGTCTATAAATAGAGAGAATTAGGCGGATAGTTTTAAAGGAATATTTTAATTTCTACTCACTACATTCTGCACCCTACGACAGAAAAAATTTTAGTAACATCTTGAACAAAATTTTATTTTTTATTACCTCTTAATGATAGTAAAATATACTTATCTAGCAATATATAAATATATTGCTAGTTTTTATTTATATATATATATATATATATATATATATATATATATATATATATATATATATATATATATAGAAACTAACATATAATATAAGTTTCTATTTAAGGCTTGAGTAGAGTTTTTTGGAGCTGTCGTTTGCACATTAGGTTGGGTAAACATTTTTATTTCGGAATTTCAAGTCGTAATAGGTTTCAAAAATTGCGTATTTGTATGATATTTTTAAGGCTTTTGTGCTCATCTTTATTTACCACATTCAGCTCAAAGTTTAACAAGTAAAGTTCCATTAGGAGCTGTGGGTGATGGTAGTTTGATCTATACTTGACCCCAAGAAAAATTTCGAATAAATAGCTGAAATAGTTCTTTTAACTAGTTTGAACAATTCTATTACAAGGACGAAATTCAACAGGATTGTTGCATTACCTATGGTTCAGCATTTTAAAAAGGTTTCAATTAAGGATTTTCTATTAGTACTAGAGTAGTAGTAACTAGAGTGTTGCGGTACTGGACAAATTATATAATTTTTATAAAATATTTAGAGAAAAATTAATTTCTAAAACTACTCCAATTGCAAAGAGCAAAATCAATTCAAAAGATATCAACTCGTTCCGGCCCATATCGATAACACCAATTTTTTCTAAGGTTTTTCAGAAAATAATACATTTCAGACTGATGACATTTCTTACATGTAACAATTTATTGATTCCATACCAGTTTGGTTTTAGGCCAAATATGGATACATCATCAGCTGTTTCTTTTTTTTCTTGAAGATGTATTTTCAACCATTGGGTCAAAGAATTGCTCGCTTGGTCTCTTTTGTGACCTGAGCCGTGCTTTCGATGTAGTAGATTATTCTATTCTTCTAGAAAAACTTATCAGATATGGCATCAGAATTCAGGCTTATTGTTGGTTTAAGTCATTTCTTTCAAATTGAATTTAATGCGTTGAAATCTGAAACTATACGTCTGAATATCTTCATGCTGAAGCTGGAGTTCCCCAGGGTTCCGCCCTTGTACCTTTACTTTTTATAATTTTCATAAATGACCTCCCTTCTTACCTGTATATGTTACCTACCTCAACAACTATTCCACGCATTGTTTTGTTTGCCAACGAGACGAGTATTTCATTTAGAGCTGCCGATCTTTGAAGGAATCCTTCAATTTCTTTTCTTTGCTATTGATGGAGTGGTTTTCACTTAATAGGCTTTATCTTAATAGCTCAAAATCTACCGTACTACAATTTTCAGCTCAATCGAATCAACAATTTCAGCATATTGGCTTTGAACTCAATAACTCTTTACTAAATCCTCTACATTCCACAACGTTTTTAGGTGTTTTAATCCAAAATAGTATGAAATGGCATTCTCATATAGATAAACTTTGTAAGAAGCTGAACTAGTCCATCTACGCTATGGGACAACTAAGCCGTATTGGAACCCGAGAAAGTCTTTTATCTTAATATTACGGAATTTTCGAATCTGTTTTGTCTTACGGTATTATTTTTTGGGTTTTACAAGTAAGCATAATTTAGAAAGAGTGTTCAAATTACAGAAGAAGGCGCTAAGGATTGTTTGGGGACTTTGTCGGGCTGAGAGCTGTAGAGGTCACTTCGGGATGCATAACGTCTTAACTGTACCATCTTTAGTAATTTTCTTTACATATATTTACATTTTCCAAAATCAATCATCTTTCAAAAAATTGTGTCATAACATTAATACTAGAAATAAATCCATTTTAATGACAAACAATTTCAATCTAGAAATTTGTAGGAATTCAATTTTTTACCGAGGTGTTCATCTATTTAATAAGTTACGAGCAGAAATAAAATCATGTTTGAATCTCCAGAATTTCATTATAAAGTTAAGACGTAATTTGTCCCGGAGAGTTCTCTATAGTTTGTCTGAGCTTTAACACGATACACGCCTTTAAAATATTTTCATTCACTATCCATTTTATTATGTTATTTTATTACAATAATTTGTATAACTGTTTAATAATCTTAACGTAATATCACTAGTTGTTTACTGTGTAATGAATATTGAGACTGATGTTCTAACTGATTAATAATGTCAAATTTGATATATTATATTATTGTATTCTTTTGACGTACATCGAAATGTATTTTTACATCTATCACGCAAATAAATAATTTGATTTGATTAAAAAATATTACAGTTTATGAGATAGAAATATTGGTTGTTTCATAAAGGTTAGTGTAGAGAAAACTAAAATCATTAACAGCTTCTCTTTTGAACTTCTATGTGTTAAACTTTTGAACTTCTATGTGTTAAACTTTTGAACTTCTACGTGTTAAACTTTTAAACTTCTATGTGTTAAACTTTTGAACTTCTATGTGTTAAACTTTTGAACTTCTATGTGTTAAACTTTTGAACTTCTATGTGTTAAACTTTTGAACTTCTATGTGTTAAACTTTTGAACTTCTATGTGTTAAACATTTGAACTTCTATGTGTTCAACTTTTGAACTTCTATGTGTTAAACTTTTGAACTTCTATGTTTTAAACTTTTGAACTTCTATGTGTTAAACTTTTGAACTTCTATGTGTTAAACTTTTGAACTTCTATGTTTTAAACTTTTGAACTTCTATGTGTTAAACTTTTGAACTTCTATGTGTTAAACTTTTGAACTTCTATGTGTTAAACTTTTGAACTTCTATGTGTTAAACTTTTGAACTTCTATGTGTTAAACTTTTGAACTTCTATGTGTTAAACTTTTGAACTTCTATGTGTTAAACTTTTGAACTTCTATGTGTTAAACTTTTGAACTTCTATGTGTTAAACTTTTGAACTTCTATGTGTTACACTTTTGAACTTCTACGTGTTAAACTTTTGAACTTCTATGTGTTAAACTTTTGAACTTCTATGTGTTAAACTTTTGAACTTCTATGTGTTAAACTTTTGAACTTCTATGTGTTAAACATTTGAACTTCTATGTGTTAAACTTTTGAACTTCTATGTGTTAAACTTTTGAACTTCTATGTGTTAAACTTTTGAACTTCTATGTGTTAAACTTTTGAACTTTTATGTGTTAAACTTTTGAACTTCTATGTGTTAAACTTTTGAACTTCTATGTGTTAAACATTTGAACTTCTATGTGTTAAACTTTTGAACTTCTATGTGTTAAACTTTTTAACTTCTATGTGTTAAACATTTGAACTTCTATGTGTTAAACTTTTGAACTTCTATGTGTTAAACTTTTGAACTTCTATGTGTTAAAATTTTGAACTTCTATGTGTTAAACCTCAAGTGGAATACGTTAACTAATATTTTAACACTATTTTCCTTAACTTTTTATGAAAATATCAAATTATTAGACATGGTCTGCAATCCAAAATATGATTTTTCCAACCTATCTACATGCACATTTGTAGAACCTAATTATAACTTGAAAAGATTACCGTTGTAGAATTGCTTCTAAAACTTATATATGTTGCTTCGAAAACGCTTAAATGTATCAACTAAACAAAACCTACTAAAGCTTTACCCAATACCTAGAATCAAAGTTTTATATATCTTGTCAAACACAAACAAACCTTGTTTTCGTGCAATCAAACTTCAACAAATGTCGTAAATTCCGAACAGAAGCTCGAAGTCTCTAGAGGAGAAAACTAATTTTCGGTACGTGGTCTAGTCCTTGTAAACAATGTTTTAATAACTTTTGTGTTTTTTTGATTTCTTCCAATGTCATATCAAGATGATAAAACCGTCTTCATGATTTAATCTTGTGTAAGTTCTGATTCTTATTAAATGAGCTTTAGTTTTATTTTTATGTATTTATTAAAATTATAAGTATTCATATTCCTCTTAAAAATCTGAGTAATATGGAGGACAAACGATTCCCACGTGGCCTCTTATTATTAATAACGTCTTGCTCCTATAGTCTCGTTAATAATTGGAGGATGATCGGCACGTGGACTCGTCTTTGTAAAAAAACTCTTGCTCGTAGAGTGTCGTTATTAACTGGTGGACAAGCGGTACGTGGTCTCGTCTTTATAAAAAACTTCTTGCTCATAGAGTCTCGTTATTAGTTGGTGGATTATCAGCACGTGGTCTTGTCTTTGTAAAAACACCGTGCTCCTACAGTCTCGTTATTAATTTGTGGTTTATCAGCACGTAGTCGCGTCTTTGTAAAAACATCTTGATTCTTGACTTTCGTTATTAATTGCTGGTTAATAGCACGTGGTCGCGTTTGTAAACTTGTCCTGCTCCTAGAAGCACACATTCTCTAGATGGAAGATAAGTGAATCACAGTACGTGATCACGTCTTTATAAACAACCTCCTGCTCCTAGAAGCACAGCATATTTAGATAAAAGAAAACTGATTGTTAGCACGTGGTCGTGTCTTTGTTAACATCTCTAGATGGAAAAAAGTGATTCTCAGCACGACTTTACCTCTTTGTCAACGAAGTCTTGCTCCTAGAGACACATCATTCCCAGAAGGAAGATAATTCTCAGCACGTGATTACGTCTTTGTAAACAACGTTTTGTTCATAGAGTCCCCTTATGTCTAGATGGATCAACCTTATTCTCAGCACGAGGTAACATCTTAATAAACAATGCCTTGTTCCTATAGACTTCTTATATTGTAAATGGACGATAACTGATTTTTGGAGAGTGGTCGCGTATTTTTACACAACGTCTTGCTCATAGTATCCCTAGATTGAAGAAACTTATTCTCAGCACGTGGTTTCCTCTTTGTAAACAATGTTTTGTTCATAGAGTCCCCTTATGTTTAAATGGATTAACCTTATTCTCAGCACGCGATTACGTATTTGTAAATAATGTTTTGTTCATAGAGTCCCCTTATGTCTAGATGGATCAACCTTATTCTCAGCACGTGATTACGTCTTTGTAAACAAAGTTTTGTTCACAGAGTCCCCTTATGTCTAGATGGATCAACCTTATTCTCAGCACGTGATTACGTCTTTGTAAACAAAGTTTTGTTCATAGAGTCCCCTTATGTCTAGATGGATCAACCTTATTCTCAGCACGTGATTACGTATTTGTAAACAACGTTTTGTTCATAGAGTCCCCGTATGTCTAGATGGATCAACCTTATTCTCAGCACGTGATTACATCTTTGTAAACACGTTTTGTTCATAGAGTCCCCTTATGTCTAGATGGATCAACCTTATTCTCAGCACGAGGTAACATCTTTATAAACAATGCCTTGTTCCTATAGTCATCTTATATTTTAAATGGAAGATAACTGATTTTCGGAGAGAGGTCGCGTATTTTTAAACAACGTCTTAATCACAGTATCCCTAGATTGAAGAAACTTATTCTCAGCACGTGGTTTCCTCTTTCTAAACAATGTTTTGTTCATAGAGTCCCCTTATGTCTAGATGGATCAACCTTATTCTCAGCACGTGATTACGTCTTTGTAAACAATGTTTTGTTCATAGAGTCCCTTTATGTCTAGATGGATCAACCTTATTCTCAGCACGTGATTACGTCTTTGTAAACAATGTTTTGTTCATAGAGTCCCCTTATGTCTAGATGGATCAACCTTATTCTCAGCACGTGATTACGTCTTTGTAAACAACGTTTTGTTCATAGAGTCCCTTTATGTATAGATGGATCAACCTTATTCTCAGCACGTGATTACGTCTTTGTAAACAATGTTTTGTTCATAGAGTCCCCTTATGTCTAGATGGATCAACCTTATTCTCAGCACGTGATTACGTCTTTGTAAACAATGTTTTGTTCATAGAGTCCCCTTATGTCTAGATGGATCAACCTTATTCTCAGCACGTGATTACGTCTTTGTAAACAATGTTTTGTTCATAGAGTCCCCTTATGTCTAGATGGATCAACCTTATTCTCAGCACGTGATTACGTCTTTGTAAACAACGTTTTGTTCATAGAGTCCCTTTATGTCTAGATGGATCAACCTTATTCTCAGCACGTGATTACGTCTTTGTAAACAATGTTTTGTTCATAGAGTCCCCTTATGTCTAGATGGATCAACCTTATTCTCAGCACGTGATTACGTATTTGTAAACAACGTTTTGTTCATAGAGTCCCCTTATGTCTAGATGGATCAACCTTATTCTCAGCACGAGGTAACATCTTTATAAACAATGCCTTGTTCCTATAGTCTTCTTATATTGTAAATGGAAGATAACTGATTTTCGGAGAGTGGTCGCGTATTTTTAAACAACCTCTTGCTCATAGTATCCCTAGATTGAAGAAACTTATTCTCAGCCCGTGGTTTCCTCTTTGTAAACAACTTCTAGATGCACGGCTACTCTAGATGGAAGATAACCGATTATTGGCCCATGGTCTCGTCTTTGTAAACAATGCCTAGATCATTTTCAATTTTTTATTGCTTCCAATGTCAAAGCAAGACGATAAAATCAGTTTCTTGTTTAAGTCTTTTATAAGTTCCAATTTTTAATTTTTAATTATTACTTTTCTACTAATATATTTCTTAAAATTATGATTTGTAATATTACTCTTAAATATTTATCTCAGAATTAGGCTCCAAACTACTTATAAATCATACATTATAGAGGATTTAATAAAAATGTATACAATACTAATGCAGATCCATTAAACTGTATTGTTACTTAAGTATTCAACGAATTATGGATTTTACTAACTTAATAAAGCTAATATAAATTGGAAAAATAAATAAAGACTACAATATTTTAAAAGAAAATAGCCTTCAATTATCTATATTTATAATAAAAATTTAAACCCATTTCCAGGCTACAAAATAATTGTATATACATAATTTTCAATCACTAGGGTTTATCGAGGTAGTTGTTTTTTATAATGTCCATTATTTCGAGGATCCCTTTTTTAAAGTTATTTGTTTGTTTAAAATTCTTCTTATTATATTTTTAAGCTTATTATAGTATAATTGTGATGTGTAAATGCAAACAGGCAATATTCTAAACTTTACCTAACTATAAAAATATTTTTTATTTTTAATGAAATGATAATTGTTTATAACTTTATTATTTATTAATGTAATTATTAAAATTTAATAATTTGCTTATTTTGTTAAATGTGTCCTAGTGATTAAATACATTTTGGCCCCTTATTTACTAACTGTGTTATATTTTATACGATTGAGAATTTAGTAATAATTAAGTTTGTTTCTTTTTTTCTGACAAAGGTAGCTGAATCACGATTATCTTCTCGCCATGGGTCATGGTATATTTAGTATCCTAATTAAAATGATTAAAAATAAGAAATGATTTCATTCTTAAAATGTTTCATTTCCTTGAGTATTCATCTATGTTGTAGTAAAAACTACCTTCATAAATGACAGATTATATACATTTATGTACTTATAGCGTATACACAAAAGCACACTATGACGCTACATTATGACACTGGTGATTATCATAAAGCCAAAAGCATCCCTTCCTCAAGGTAATCAAAGCTTTTACTGTCTCAGCGTAGTGGAAGTGTAAATCAAATTAGCATTTAACTGTCTTCTATTTACATTTCCATGTTTTAGAGCTCTAATGAAAAATGCCATTAATAAACCAAGATAGCTGTAAAAGAGAGGTCTAAAGGAGGACATTTTATGCAAAAATTAGTTTGAACTAACAGTATTTGTCGGCAAAGTTATTGACCGTTGTGTGATTTTTTTTAAATATTAAGAATTTAGAATATCAAACACTACATGCCGGTTAAAAAATAAATTCTGTTTGAACAACAAATCATTTTTACAACTGGTGAAATAAAGACCTAGCCCACAGTATAAATACCGGTAATAGTTTGTCATGTTGTATAAGTTTTTTTTTAATGTGTAGAAATAAATAGAACCACGAATCTATAAATTTACTATGGTAATACAAAATATTTTTGAACTTCAATTGTTTTGTAATATGTATATTTATTTTATGAAAACATGTTGAAATAAAATATACTTAGTAAATATTTTTTGACAACATCTGTTATGGCATATTAATATACTAGAAATATTTCTTTTAGAAAAAGTAATAAAATGTTGAGGATTACATTATATATGAAAATAGTCAACATCTTTTCATCGTACCGTAACTTTAGTTAAAGCTATGATAACAAATTTCTTGGGTGAAACACAGTATTTAACTGATAGCTACTTGAAAGTATTTAACTTGACGTTATTCTGCAAATTGGGAATGGTAAGAATAAATTGTCATAATTGTTAGACCACTGCTCAAATGTTAAAATAGATGACGTACTTTTATTGAATTACTAATTTTTAGTACTTGAGTATTTAAAAGTATGTACACTACAAGCGCAGTCTTATAAGTACAACTATTGTTATTATTTAAAAATTTTAAGTATTTTTAATTTGTGTTTCTATCATGAAAATTTGAAGAATATTGCATTTTTAAATAATATGGAAAACATCACATTGTATGCCAATAGACTTACTGAAATATTTATACTGTATTAAGAAATCCCATAAAGTTTCCCATCATGTATGAATGTAGTTTAATATACTAGCTTTATACATATTTCAACACTTTCTACATTTAAATTTTTACTTTGCATATTCACCGATAAAATCATTAGCTTAAAGTACCATAAATGAATGTACGAATGAATGTAGTTTAATATACTAGCTTTATACATATTTGAACACTTTCTACATTTAAATTTTTACTTTGCATATTCACCGATAAAATCATTAGCTTAAAGTACCATAAACGCAGCATGGATATTATAGTTTGCTTCAACGTATTTTTTTACTAAAAAGTATGCATACATGATATATATTAAAAACGAAGTTACTTCATAAATTAGATATTCAATAAAATAAAATAAAATTAGTTGTTTTCCTTTAATATGTTTTAGATTTAATAGAAATATTATGTCTACTCAAATGGCAAAATATCACCTATTTCACTACTAAAATATATTTAGGCGCATTATTATTCAGGTTAGTTGTCGTTAAATCATTAATTATCCACAATTAGTATGCTAATTACTTAAAATATTGTTTCTTCCTGGTAATGCCATTTGTGTTACAATAAATGGATATATCTCGTAGCAATTGTAAAGTCAGCTCTAGAATTAGAACAATGAAATGCAAAACTGTTCTTTAATGATTACCCAAAGACAGTTAATTGCTTCAACGCTTAGTTATACAAAGTACTATAGTCATTCCTACTTGTATCTTGGGGAAGCAAAACATCGACTCTTTAATGATGTCATAATGTATATGTTGATTGTAGCCATTTTATTATAATTTATCAAGTTGTTTAGCAGGTCAAATAATAACCCACTACATGGCTCTTATCTCGTACTATTACTCGTTTGGAGGCCTAAACGTCTTATTAAAAAAAGTGAAATATCTTCTGAATATTTTGAGATAGATATAAATAAATTATAGGTTATGTAACGGTAATTAATTCGAATATGTGACTAAATTGTGGTGGTCATAAAATATTTTGTTACAAGATGGTGGCTGTTAAAATATTTATGATAAAAACCTAGTAAACTTCAAATAAAAAAGGAGAAAAAAACTTATGTATATGTTACTGAACCACCCGCCCACCATCACACGTACAGTGTTACTGAACCACCCGACCACCATCACACGTACAGTGTTACTGAACCACCCGACCACCATCACACGTACAGTGTTACTGAACCACCCGCCCACCATCACACGTACAGTGTTACTGAACCACCCGACCACCATCACACGTACAGTGTTACTGAACCACCCGACCACCATCACACGTACAGTGTTACTGAACCACCCGCCCACCCTCACACGTACAGTGCTACTTATATACATCTTAAAACTGTATATACATACATAGCAATTTGTTATGAAACTCAAAAAGATAACAAGGAAATTTATAATCTTGGTTAAACCTCGTTATAGTGATTATTTAAAAGTCCGTTAAACCTATTTGTCTACAGATGCCTTGTAATCGTTTTCATAATTGTTGTTTATAATGACATTACCTGAACTTAACTGCATTGTTAGATTGTTGTAAGCACGATTCTTATACAGTACTGTTCCAAAAATATAACTCTCTTGAATGATTGCAGCAGCAATAAGGATTCATGCTACTGCATTCATTTCATCCGCTACCTGTGTTGTTTCACCTTTCCTCATAAAAAAGAATGTATAGTTATTAGATCTGGAGACTACGAGACAATACATCTACGTTCAATCCAACGATCTCTGTACTCCAAATACAAGTAGTCTCCGACAATTTTGAGAATTGGGCTGGCGCTCTGTCGTATTGAAACCACATTGACTCCGAAACGGTACATTTTTCGGAGAGTTAAAGGAAAACATCCCTTAAAAATAAAATATAAGTTGGTTCATTGAGCCCATTCGTTAATATTTAAAGACCAACTAAATATTCATAAACTATCCACCCCATTTGTTTACAGAGAGTTTACGTTAAAATTTCCGTTTAACAATTAGATAAGGATTCCATAATCCTGTTTAAGATTGTTTCGAGAGTTAGATATAACTTATCAAGTAAACGAAGCTTCATGAATAAATAAAACTTTGTTTTTAACTGGGTTAATAGATTATTTTAGACGATCATATACTTTCATTTGAAAATAAGTAAATTTCTCAACCTTAGCACTAAGCTTTAATTGAAAGTTAAAAAAGTTGAAACAGTCAACTTGTAGTGCAACCGTATTAAATCTCAGTTTTAGTATGCCTTTCTGATTCTTACTATAATCCTAAGATAAACTACAGTAAATGTTCTGATATACGATTAATAAATTATGTCCTATAATATTAGTTCCGATTAGTTTCGTTATAAAAAAAATAAAAAACTTTGAGACAAATTAAAAATATAAAACCTACTACAAATCTAAATAAGAAATTCTTAAAAAAAATATAAACAATTAAACTGAATTAGCCAAATTGACTACCAATGAAGTGTGGAGATTTTTAATACATCTAAAATTTTATACAAAAAGCTTCAAAATGTTAAGATATAGTCGTATTTTCATATTTGTTTGAAATGGTCTGTAAATTAAATTAAAAACAATTAATTAAATTAATTTATTTTTTAATACTATATTAATTATTTTGTAATACTCGTTTGTTGTGTATTCAAACATTAAAACCCTGTCCTCTGATACAAAATAATTTCTTCGGCCTCCCATTATTCACAATTTACAAACTTATAGGGATTTACTACCGAGAAATGCTTTTTATTATCTTCTTAATACAGTTCGTGCTTGATTTATGGAAATAGGGTACACTTTTTTTGTAATATTTAAACATTTTTACATCTTTCTGTAAGAAATGTTTTATTGTTTCCCCCTCAAAATTTTTAACTACAAAATACGGTCATTGTCCTAATTCCTCAAACCACTATCGATATAAATGGGTAAATAGGATATTCTTATTTACCAGACTTGAGGTATAGGTTCTGTGGATATTCTTAAAAATCTATAACTCAGGTCATCGAGAAATGTGATCTATAATGTTTTTAGTGTCTCAGACCTCAGTGAAGAACGAACGAAAACATGTAGGACCTTCAAGATGGTAATGAGTAATGACACTGGCAATGGCTCATTTCCCGTAGGTAAAAAAAACTTTTTTGTTATAAGTTTGAAGCCTAGTATTACCAAAATGACGTTTCTACCATCGTTATAGACTGAAATACTATTTTATGCGGGTATGATGGTTAATAAAATAAAAGCATAGATTCTGAAGATAATTTTGGTTAAATGAGGCTCTAAAATCATTTATAAAATAACTGCCCGTGAATTTTAATATATCTAATATCTTAATTTTTTTAATATTATTTTTTTTTTCAAATAATGTATGTATTTTTTATGTACTTGTTTGCTAAATTCACTAATTTAAATTAAATGTTTTAATGTGTATTGATGGTAAATTTACCTCAATTTATGTCTATAACTGTCACATGTGTACAAATTTAAATTCATATATTACCTAATACATAAAAACAACATAATTCTCTTTTAAATCTTCCCCAACTCTTTAATCAAGGGTTATAGCAACACTCCAAAAATACGATCAATCTCCGTTTGACAGTTGGATTCAACTGTGATACCTGTCACCAGTCAACATTAATCTTTCTGTGGGTTCAATGGATTGACTCCATCTCTATTTTTAGAGGACTGAAAAGTGTCTGTACTTCATCCTTCAAACGTAAAGAGATCTCATTTTAATTATCATTACATATTGAGATTTGCATACATCATATCAATAATTTTAAATAATACATACAATTTACTATTTTAATTTATCGTTATAGTTAAACTTTAAATTCGACAATACGCCGATAATCTTGAAGTGGACATTTCAATTGTACTGAGGCTACTGCGAGCCGAACGTAAAAATGAAATATCTGCCTTCATTTATAAACAAAGTTTTTACTATACGTATAACGTCACAATTTATAAAATTGGAACCTTATGTTAACCTAGTATGGAGGTTTATACTCTATTATTGTGTTTGCGTAAAGGCCTGAAAGATGTTCCAGTTTTAACGTAAATTAATTTACACAAAATAAATAACTTACTTCGTTAAGTAGTTATCAATTTGTGTATGGTATTAAAATGCTTTATAAATTATTTAATTTTAAATATTGAAAATACTCCCTAAATGTTAAACTCATTTCTCTCCTAAGCACCCTTAAAGACAAAAAGTTGTTTTTAACTGAGCTTAAAATTAATGCTCAAAAGTACGAACTATACTTGAAAATACATAATTTAAATACTGAATAAATTTTTGTATTTAAACCTTACCTGTTATAGTGATGTATATACTCAGGTACCATTTTAATATTAACATTGCTAGAGTACTAACCACATCAAACACCAACATCATTTTCCACGGTGTAGGAAATGTTACCCACAAGTTGATTTAAGGAGGATTGTCAGCTCACTAGTTCTCCATTGTTCACAGTGCTACATCACTAATAACATCAAACGTCAACATTACAATTTACGGTGTGTAAAACGTTACCACAATTTGATTTAAGGAGGCGGTGTTACACCAATGGTTCTGCAATATTCACATTGCTACAGCATTAACCACATCAAACACCAACATAACGATCTACGGTGTGGGAAACGTACCGCAACTTGATTTATGGAGGCAGTGTTAGACCAGTGGTTATCCAATATTCACATTGCTACAGCACCAACCACATCAATCACCAACATTTCCATCTGCGGTGTGGGAAACGTACCACAACTTGATTTATGGAGGCAGTGTTAGACCAGTGGTTATCCAATATTCACATTGCTACAGCACCAACCACATCAATCACCAACATTTCCATCTACGGTGTGGGAAACGTACCACAACTTGATTTATGCAGGCAGTGTTAGACCAATGGCTCTCCAATATTCACATTGCTACAGCACCAACCACATCAATCACCGACATTATCATTTATGGTGTGGGAAACGTTACCGCAACTTGATTTATGGAGGCAGTGTTGGACAAGTGGTTATCCAATATTCCCATTGCTACAGCACCAACCACATCAATCACCAACATAACAATCTACGGTGTGGGAAACGTACCACAACTTGAATTATGGAGCCTGTGTTAGGCCAGTGATTATCCGATATTCACATTGCTACAGCACCAACCACATCAATCACCAACATAACAATCTACGGTGTGGGAAACGTACCGCAACTTGATTTATGGAGCCTGTGTTAGGCCAGAGATTATTCAATATTCACATTGCTACAGCACCAACCACATCAATCATCAACATTTCCATCTACGGTGTGGAAAACGTTACCGCAACTTAATTTAAGGAGACTGTGTTAGAGACCAATGGTTCTGCAATATTCACATTGCTACAGCACCAACCATATCAATCACCAACATTTCCATCTACGGTGTGGAAAACGTTACCGCAACTTGATTTATGGAGGCAGTGTTAGACCAGTGGTTATCCAATAATCGCAATGCTACAGCACCAACCACATCAATCACCAACATTTCCATCTTTGGTGTGGAAACCGTTACCGCAACTTGATTGATGGGGGCTGTGTTTAGACCAATGGCTCTCCAATATTCACAGTGCTACAACACCAAACACATCAAATACCAACATTATCATTAATGGTGTGGGAAACGTTACCGCAACTTGATTTATGAAGGGAGTGTTAGACCAGTGGTTATCCAATATTCACATTGCTACAGCACCAACCATATCAATCACCAACATTTCCATCTACGGTGTGGAAAACGTTACCGCAACTTGATTTATGGAGGCAGTGTTAGACCAGTGGTTATCCAATATTCACATTGCTACAGCACCAACAACATCAATCACCAACATTTCCATCTACGGTGTGGGAAACGTTACCGCAACTTGATTTATGGAGCCTGTGTTAGGGCAGTGATTATCCAATATTCACATTGCTACAGCACCAACAACATCAATTACCAACATTTCCATCTACGGTTTGGTAAACGTACCACAGCTTGATTTATGGAGCCTGTGTTAGGCCAGTGATTATCCAATATTCACATTGCTACAGCACCAACAACATCAATCACCAACATTTCTATCTACGGTTTGGAAAACGTACCACAACTTGATTTATGGAGCCTGTGTTAGGTCAGTGATTATCCAATATTCACATTGCTACAGCACCAACCACATCAATCACCAACATTTCCATCTATGGTTTGGGAAACGTACCACAACTTGATTTATGGAGCCTGTGTTAGGTCAGTGGTTATCCAATATTCACATTGCTACAGCACCAACAACATCAATCACCAACATTTCCATCTACGGTTTGGGAAACGTACCACAACTTGATTTATGGAGCCTGTGTTAGGCCAGTGGTTATCCACTATTCACATTGCTACAGCACCAACAACATCAATCACCAACATTTCCATCTACGGTTTGGGAAACGTACCACAACTTGATTTATGGAGCCTGTGTTAGGCTAGTGGTTATCCAATATTCATAGTGGTACAGCACACTTCTCCAAACACCAACATTATTATTTACAGTGTGGGAAACGTTACCACAACTTGATTTATGGAGGCTGTGTTAGGCCAGTGGTTATCCAATATTCACATTGCTACAGCACCAACAACATCAATTACCAACATTTCCATCTACGGTTTGGGAATCGTACCACAACTTGATTTATGGAGACTGTGTTAGCCCTATGGCTCTCCAATATTGCAACGTACCACATCGAACGCCAACAATACCATCTGCGGTGTGGAAATCATAACCACAGCTTTGGTGGCTGTGTTAGCTGAATGGTTCTTCAATACTAGTACATCTGTTTGAACGTCATATTTTAAATTGAAGTTTTGAATTATAGCTTTACTGAATAGTTCTATTATAAGCAATTAAAATTAGTTTCCATTTCTTTTTTGCTAACTTAATAATTAGTTTCCATACCAACAAGTAGGATACTTTTTTGTAAATAGTTCATTGTTTTTTTAAAGTGAAATCAAATCAAGCTCATATTAACATTAAATACGCAATACGCATATGGCTGCACAATAGAATATAACATTTTATTTACAACAATAGCGTTATTATCAGTAATACTGATGATGGATTTATTGAAACAGAGTGGGTTGAAAACTAAACCGACATTAACAATAATTACATTCTATTGTAATTACGGTAGAATTATATTAGTTACGTTATCTTTTCCTGTTTATAAAAACATCCTTTTAATACTTTTTATTGATTGGATACTATTCCACGTTGAAGTTCATATTTACTTAATTACAAAACTCATCTACAGTCACTTCATTACGACTTGATCATTTATGTAGTTAATAGTTGTAATGCCTTTCAGATGGCCTACTGTTAGTTGTTTTCAAACTTCCCTAAATGCGTAAAAAAGTGTCTATATTTTACCAAACCTTATACATAATGAAGTAAATGAACATTCCTCATTTACGTATGAGTTAATTACATTACTATAGTATTTTAGTGACACTTAAAATGTTGGTTTCTTATCCCTGTTATACTACATATTTATACTAATTTAGGGCTTTAAGAAACATTTAGATGTTGTTAATTAACTGATAATTTAATCCGGTCACTTGCATACTAAGTTACATATCAATTTAACAGTGTTTCGATTAGTAATTCTTCTGCTAATATTACTTAATTACTCTTACTCCTGTGGCCACTCAAATCCAAGGCGATGTTTGGCCTCGCCAATAAGTTGCCTCCACAATACTCTATCCTTTGCCATTTCGATGTCTCCACCAAGACTTCTCATATCTTGTTCCACTTGGTCATCCCATCTTATTCTTGGTCGTCCTAGAGGTCGTCTTCCTGATGGTTTCCTGATCCCTTCTTATCATTTTTTCTTCTTCCCTTCTTCTCACATGACCAAGCCATCTTATTCTTCTGCTTCTAACCACCGCCACAATATCAGGTCTCTTGTACAGTTCTCTAAGCTCTCTGTTCTTTTTCGTTCTCCACACTCAGGATTCACAGGTAGGTTCATATATTCTTTTTAAATTTTGTTTTCTAATGTAATCAATCTTTTTTTGTTATACATTATTAGGGTCCACACCTCAGATCCATACAATGAAAGAGGTTGTACAATAGCTATATACATTTTTATTGTTGTGGGTCTTGACAGTAGTTTAATTTTGAATAGCTTCAGGAGACCCAGTAGCATCTATTTGCTGCATTAATTCTGACTTGTATTTCCTCTTCCATTTTATTTTGCCTAGTACTGCTAATATTAACCTGTGAAAAATACTAAATAATTCAAACTATATCATAATAGTAAACTTGTGTTATTTTAATCAAACAGAGTGCTTATGAATTAATCAAAATACATTGTCACAAAAAAGATATATACAAAAAATTTAAACCGCTAAACCAAACTATATTTAGTATTATAAAGGATGTTTTAATATACATTTCCAGCTATTTTTTTTTCAGATATTGTACATGAATAAGTTTATGTATTTAATTGTTTAATGTATTACAATTTTATGAATGTTTAAGGAAAATAGTATTTAATGGCATATTAAATCTTAATGAAAACACTCGAAAGAAAAACCAGAATTGTGTAGGTTACTTATATTATTTTGACAAAGACATTTTATAACTAGATATGTTTGGTACTGTTGTTTTGACTATAATTATATCATGCTATCATTTATTTGTAATTATATTGTGTATACCTTCTTATTTTTATTCTATTTATATTGGTATGTATTTATTTTTACATATATGGCTGTTTTATTTTTACTTTTATTTATATAATTATTTACTAGCAGAATAAATACTCAAAGATATAGAAGAAAAATTGGTCCCTATTTGTTTGCATATGTTCTTACTTATCATCCTTAAGTATAGCTTGGGTTAAATAGTATTATAAAATGTACCTTTATTATTTTATTTTAAAGTAAATAATTTAAATTTCTTGACAATAATTTTTAAAGTATTCTTTAGCTTAAAATAATAACTTAAATACTTAATCAAGTACTAAAATAAAATAAATTCTTAGTTTTTAGTGGATCGATAAAAAAACAAATACGTATTTTAAGGAAACATTTTTCTCTTGTAACATGGTGAATCCTCAAAACAGCAGCAGGAAGTTCCTGACCAGTAACGATACAGATAAGGGTATTACACATGGCTTATTTGAACCTAATTATCTCAAATCCCTTTTGAGGTTATCTTCCTTTAGCCTGTTAGTGGTGAGGACTAGTTCAAAGTACTTTTAAACGTTGCAGGAACTTGCCGTAAACAAAAAGCAGTTAATTAGTAAACAAGCTAATTAGACAATAATGTTATTCATTAGTACGATGTCGTTCGTTACGATATAGGCGAATATGAAGGTCGAATGAGTGTGGTGAGTGTAGTCATTATTACTATCTAAGGACAACTGTTCCTCAGAAGTAGCTATTTTCAAGTAGCCTAATAGTCAGGACAACTAAGGGACCTATAGATTTTACGTGGAGTCCGAACCACGTATTTTTGGTCTGATTATTATATGCATTTAGTTATCTTCCCTACACAACATCTGAGCCTGGGCTTATGAAATAAATTAAAATTATTAAATATTATGTGTGGCTTATTGTTTTTTTATCCAGTATATTTTCCATTGGAATAGTTGTGTGTTTAAACGTTTTGTCACGTTCAACTAAGCAAGGTATGTGCTGCATACTTTTTACCTTTGTAGTTTTTCAAAGATGTTTCAGTGATGGTCCAAATGTGTCAAAATCAATTTATTTTCGTTGCATTTTAACTTAGTTATCTTGAATTATTAACATCATAACCTCACTTCATGAAATATAAATTTTTAATATATATATAATTACATAAAATACTCCATACACACCTAAACTAATAATAATATTGTAAATGTAGTTGTCAGTTTCCTTTCTCACTACTCGAAAACAGACATGTTGAAGTAGTTCATTTCGTGAAGGTGGAAACTAAAAACAAGTGAAACCCAACAAGACACTAGCTTAGTTTTCAGTTTACTACACTTATATTAAGTGAAGTGGCACTTGATGTGACTGGTTAGACCCTCAAGTCAAGTGTGTAGTGACTAACATGTTTGTAAACTATGTTACATGTTATATAAGTATAACTTTATAACCTTCATTTTGCTTATCCCCAAGTATAACATGAAGACAAACATTTTTTTTAATTTTGGCATTTTCCATATTTCTCTCCTGATTTAACTACAATTAATCCATGCTGGCTATGACACTGACTTTTAAGCCTATACTTCACGACCCTTAAACAAGAATTCGCTCAAAGAATATACTTGGATTTACTACTAGATGAGGTAACCTGCTTCATGTTCAACTTCTAACTGTACTTGGTCAGTATGTCAGTGTTCCTTCATCTATGACCAATAATCTACTAAGCCTAAGTTGTGGTAGATCTTTAGAGTAAAAGTTCTTTGGGATTTGAGAAAAATATATATTTGTAAGAACAAGTGTTTGGAACAATTAACGAACACTCATAGTAAACCTTTTTTTAACAATTGTGTTACTAAATACAGGAACCGGAAACATTGCAGTAAGTTAGGCAGTAAATGGTGAGTGGCCTACTAAACCACTAGATTATTGGTCAAACAGATCACTTTGGTCTCTTCATTTGGATTCTCTCTGTAATAAAATTCTTTTTGAACACTCACTTTCAGTCGAACACGTGAACTATTTCTAATCACTTTCCATATCACCATGTTGAGCGTTGGAAAGAATAAACTTAAACCGTACTCCATATTTAATTTACTAAAGTAAGAATATAATGGAAAATTATATTCTTACTTTATTTTAAGTACCTTAAAATTGTTTCTTAGAGAAAAATACTTTTTAAATTTCTTATGCAATTTTATAAATATTCATGTAATTGCATTAAGTGCGCCTTTAAAAATCGTTAAACACTAACTTTTTATTTATTTTTTTTAACAACGATATAATTCAAGATATTTTAAAACTTGACATCTGTTAATTTTATTATGACATCTAATTTTAAGTTTTTAAGTATCATTAACACTTTTTATTTTATTTATGCAAAATAATGTTTTTATTAGTTACTAGGCTACACTTATAACAGTTAATATTGCGAAGTGGTATAGTAAGATATACATATCTTAATATAAAAAGATATTTCAGCTAGAAAGGTGATTCATTTGACAAACTACAAAACAGTACAACAATATCACAAATAAACAAATTACTTTATATTAACTAGTGATAATGTTTCTACTTTTAGCAGGTTTGGATGAAAAATGATTGCGAAACTAATTTAAGCTAATATACACCACAAAGCTTGGCGGGAAATCTGTAACTGAGTTATTTATAAAGGTTGTGTTGGTCTACATTTCAATGCCATTAAGTATTTAAAGCAGCCTTTAAAACATTTTTGCAATTGTGTAACAGATATTATTTGATTTCAGTAACAAACGAATTATTATTTTATAAGCATTATACACGTTAAAATACATTTAAAATTAATAATATTATTTTCTAAGTAGCTATTACATCTAAAAGGCCGATCGATGTATTTGTAACATTAGAGTTGAGAATCTTGTTTAGGGAATAACAAACAATAATTAACTCATTCTCTTCCTGAAAATATTTCATACTCTGGAGTTTTAGAGCAATGCACTCAAAAGGAGCTTAGCGTGATTGTAGGGTAAGATGAATTGATTTACTAGTATAATATTTATAAATATTTTTAGCTCATAGTTCGTGTCTATATTATACGAGTAAAAATATACTTGTTTTATCTAATATTCCCTAATACTTCTATTACATTACAACCTTCGGTTGTTCATGGATAGGGGGGAGGTTAAGAGTTCAATGTAGTTGCTGATGGTGTAAAATGACTAGTTGCATAATGGCCTCAGTTTTTATAACTATCTTTTTCAAATTGTGTTGTCTCATTGGTTTTTGGCCTAGTAGTTTTAGTATTATATTAACTAAATAACCTAAATAATAAAAACATTAGTGATCCATCTATCCCCCCCCTCCCAAACAACTCGAGTCTTGATGACCCACGCGACCTTCCAGAGTACACTAGAGTTCACTTGATAGTCCAGTCAATAAATGACCCAAAATGAGGTGTAGAGTGCGTGAGCAGGTAACTAAGCGATTCCTTCAGAAACTTGTTCAGGGGGCTTAGGTTGTTAACATACCAAAAGTCCTGACTCCTAGGTGATGAGCGGGGGGGAGGAGGGGGGGCTAAAGGTACGAATCTTGGGTTTTTCGCTTATATCTCGAAAACAGTGCATCGGAGAGAAATATTTTTAGATAATAAAATGGAGTTCTTAAAATTATCTAAATCTTTTATATCTTATGTTTTTTTCTAATTCCTAACCTTTTTTCGAGCTATACCCTCGGAAAAAGTTGAAATTTACAAAAAAAAATCAATTTACGTCAAAATATTCATAAACATTGCATCATATTGTCTAAACCTATTCATAAACGAAAAGTATGAATAGGAAAGAAGTTGTAGATTTTTAAATTCCCTTTTAGAATATATATACATATGCTGATTAATGTCCAACCCGCCTAAAGTTACAGCTATTTTAAAACTTGCATAGCATTTTGCAATTTTCAGAAAATTAGTTTGTATATCATATTCTTAACCCACAACCTTTGTTCGTGTATTTTGTTTAAATTACAGATAACAATATCAGCAATTTGTTAGTCAATTAAATTTAATATTGTTAGTCAATTAATTAACTTGATGCTGTTCGAGTTGGTAAAAGGGCTATGAATACAATAGTTGACTTGACATTTGCAGACGTAAAGTTATCGCGCAAGGATCGGGCATTGCCAATATCTTCTGTCAGCTCATTGATAAAAGTTCACGATGAAAGGGTAGTAGTTACCCAACATTGCTCTTTCAGCGGATATGTATAAGCAAACAATCAGATGAGGATTTGATGACATATTTTGAGTATGAGTTGGCCCCATTTCCCTTAGCACTGTTCAACGAAAGTGGCATGAGAAAGACAAACAACTCAGTGCTGTACAACTTGTTTGAGCCAACTAAGAAAGATATTCTTCTGCCTCAAATGAACATTGTAGTCGATGGAGGATTTCTACTCCACAGAGTTATTTGGCCAAAAGATGCATCGGTTGTGACTATTTGTAATACTTATATCACCTACGTCGACTACCATTATCCTGGGACTACTCGCACTGTGGTGTTTGATGGGTACGCAAACACAGCCAATAGCACTAAATCACAAGAACAAATGCTTCGTTACAGACTAAAAAGGTCAGCCGACATCAATTTGACATGGGACACACAAATACCTGTTAAACAGGAAGACTTTTTATCAAATCCTACCAACAAAACTAACTTCATCTCCTTACTGGAGATAAAGCTGCAGGAGAAAGTGATACATACTCTTCAGGCTACCGATGACGCTGATATCCTAATCGTGAAGACTGCTTTTGAACAATCCACTCACAACTCTGTGGCTGTCGTTGGTGAGGATGTAGACCTTGCTGTCCTGTTGATTGCTTCCACTCCTACGACCCGAGATATCTTTATGCTGAAACCCGGACGAGGGAAAACCAAAACAATAGTACTGTCCACCCAAGAGATGCAGCACCGTAGATTTGAACACATCCTGTTCCTTCATTCATTTACCGGATGCGACACAACTTGTGCTACTTTCAGGAGAAGCAAGGTGGGCTTCTTTAAATTGTACTTGGAGTCAGAAATCATCCAGCAAGCAGCAATGACATTTTCTAACCTCTCCTCTACTTACGACCAGGTTGAAAAGGCTGGGGAGATGTGCTTTCCGAAGTGGTATAGGGTGCCAAAAAAACAAACCTCCCTTAACCAGTACCACTTCCAATCGTTTACGAGGTCAGTGGCAAATATGAAGCCTGAAATCAGCTCCCTACCTCCAACAGAGAATGCAGCTAAACAGCACTCTCGGCGAACCTACCACCAAGTGCAGCAGTGGCTCGGTAATGAGCTACCCCTCAAGATTGGGGGTGGAAACGTGTAGGAGACACCCTGGTGGCAATTACAATGGAAAATCTACCAGCACCAGAGGTTCTTCTGAAAACTATATTTTGCCGCTGCACCAAGGATTGTGTAATTGGAAAATGTGGCTGCCGAAAAGCGATGATCACCTGTTCTGCAGTGTGCCTCCACTGTCAAGGGAAGTGCCTGAACAGTGTGCCTGTTGACGATGAGGACGATGAAGACGATGTAGAGCCAATTCAGCAAGAGCCACCCGCTACTGAGGAAGAAGATGCCATGGAAGAACAATCATTGCCTGGGCCCTCAAGTTCAAAGAGGATGAAAATTTGATTACTTTTAAAGTTGAGAGTAAAACATTAGGAATATATTGAGAACAATGAGGTTTACAATTATTATTGTATTGGTGTAACGAAACTATCTGTAGAATAAAGTGTGAAATTTATCATCATCATTATTTTTTCTACTTTATTTAATAACTTGCTTATAAGTGGCCATATATGTTATTAGATGAACGAACAAAGGTTGTGGGTTAAGAATATGATATACAAACTAATTTTCTGAAAATTGCAAAATGCTATGCAAGTTTTAAAATAGCTGTAACTTTAGGCGGGTTGGACATTAATCAGCATATGTATATATATTCTAAAAGGGAATTTAAAAATCTACAACTTCTTTCCTATTCATACTTTTCGTTTATGAATAGGTTTAGACAATATGATGCAATGTTTATGAATATTTTGACGTAAATTGATTTTTTTTTGTAAATTTCAACTTTTTCCGAGGGTATAGCTCGAAAAGGGTTAGGAATTAGAAAAAAACATATGATATAAAAGTTTTAGATAATTTTAAGAACTCCATTTTATTATCTAAAAATATTTCTCTCCGATGCACCGTTTTCGAGATATAAGCGAAAAACCCAAAATTCGTACCTTTACCCCCCTCCCCCCCACCCCCGCTCATCACCTAGGAGTCAGGACTTTTGGTATGTCAACAACCTAAGCACCCTAAACAAGTTTCTGAAGAAATCGTTTAGTTACCTGCTCACGCACTCTACACCTCATTCCTTGACTGGACTATGAGGACAATAGTTCAGTTCTATTTGGTCTGCCGGTAAATTCCCCAGGAAGGCTGCCAAGTACGCTTTCTCACAGAAACATCCTGTCCTTTCAGTCATATTATTCATTTATTTATTTTATTTTTATTTATTCATAAGACGCCGATCGTCAAGATATGGGCGAATATGGATTTCGGATGAGTGTGATGAGTGTAGATGAACGAATGTAGTCATTGTTACAAACTATGGCCGACTATTCCTTAGAAAGTGTCATTAATTAATAGCCCAATGACAAATGAACAGCCGGTGATTATCAGCTGATCCTTCTCAAAATGTATTGACTCTGATTGGGATCGAACTGAGAACCTTTAGCACATGAAGCTGGGATTGAACCAACTACGCTACCGACCAATTTATTCTTATTATTATTCTTCTTTATTATATTTACTAATATTCTTATTATAATATTAATATTAGTAATATTATTATTCTTAAATAATCAATATTACATATATAAATATTCAGGATTGGGAAAAGTCTGGAATATAATTATTATTTTTGAAACAATTGAAAGAAATGTAATGAAACTTTGTAGTTATGTACATGTCCTATTCCAAACGTTTAGACATATTTTTCTTGTTTTTCGCATAGCCAGGAGATGTTCCGAAGCTCTGTGTAAAATATATTAATGAAAAGTTCCTTTTAACTTAACAAAATCTTACATGGAAGCTTAAGGAAAGTTACAACAATAATTTAGGAAACCAGGTTTAATAACCCTCCTTTTGAAACAATTCAAGCTAACAAAAAGTCCAATTTGTGCTGTTTATTAAAAATTTAGCTGGCTATATTGAGTCTATCCAGTGACAATCTGCCGAACGGATATGACCCTGCTACTGGACAAAAAACATTCAGTCGTTTGTTAGTATTCATTTTACATATTGCACTAGTTAATTTCAAATAGCTCAGGAGAGGTTTTGTTAGAAAACATAAATAGCTTAGAGTGTACGGTTTCCATCTGTTCTGGCTTTATTACTTATGCAGGTTTTTTTTATATTAAATTCCATTGCTGTTTTAAACGATTAGATAATGTAGGACTTTATAGGGTCTATTAATTTTTAATGCAGAACGTTCTTCATCCATACATGACTGCAAGAAGAAATTATGTAAAAAAATAACATAAGAATAAACATATTTTTCTTGTAATAATGTTATCTCAACTTTTGAGATTAGTGAAAGAAAACTAAGAAAACTTACTTACTTACTTACTCCTATGGCCATTGGAAACCTAGGTGGTTTTTGGCCTCGCCAACCATGTGCCTCCAAGCTCTTCTATCCTCTGCCAGCTCCAAATCTGCTCCCATTCTTCTCAGGTCCTTCGTCACCTCATCAACCCATCGCATCCTTGGTCTTCCTAATGGTCTCCTTCCTTCTGGTGTACCTCTGAGTACCATCTTTACCATCTCTCTCTCACTTCTACGGTTAATATGGCCCAGCCATCTCAACCTCCTACTCTTAACTATTCCCACAATATCTGGTTCACCATATAATTCTTTTAACTCTCTATTTTTCCTTATCCTCCATACATTTCCTTCTTTTACTGGTCCAAAAATTCTTCTCAAAATTTTATTTTCAAACGTAATAAGGCGTTTTTGGGATTTTTTGGTAAAAGACCAAGTTTCTGACCCGTATAGCAATACAGGTTGCACTATAGTTTTATACATTCTTATTTTAGTGTTTTTTGATAGCAGTTTGCTTTTGAATAATTTTTAAACTCCAGTATAATCTTTCTGCTGCTGTGAGTCTGCTCTGAATTTCTATTTCTTCTCTATTATTGTTTGTGATCATCAATCCCAGATGCTTAAAAATACTAGTTTTCTGGAACCTATAGTTTAATACTTCTAAGTGGTCTTCCTCATCATTTTGCCTACTTATTTTCATGTAGTTGGTTTTGTTTTCATTTATTTGTAAACCCACTTTTCTTGCTTCTTCAATTAGTACTTCTGTTAGCACTTTTAGATTATTTTTGTTTTCAGCTATAATGGCTACATCGTCTGCGAATGCTAGAAGGTTTATTTTATCAGTAAGTCTTGCCCCTCCTTCACTATTTCTTGTTTTCTTGAGAGCTTCTTCTAGTGCTATGTTGAATAATAATGGAGATAGACCATCACCTTGTCTCACTCCAGTATTTATATTAAATGTATCTGTATATTCTTTCCCTATTTTTACTTTCCCTTTGGATTCGTTTAAACACATTTTTGCCAACTGAATTATTTTATTAGGTAATCCATACTTTTTCATCATCTTCCACAGTTTATGTCTATTTATTGAGTCGTAGGCTTTGCTAAAATCGACAAACATTACATATATATCTTTGTTGTATTCCCAATACTTTGAGGTTATTTGTTTCAGAATAAATATTTGGTCTGTTGTTGATCTCCCTTTCATTAAACCTGCTTGGTGGTCTCCTACTTTTTCTTCTACATGGCATTTGAGTCTGTTTAAGACAAGTTTAAACTAAGAAAACTAAGAAACCTAATAGCTAATAGGTAGTATTAAATCACAACTAAACGTTTAAACAAGGAAAGAATAATAATTAAACATATTAGTAACTAATGTATGACTAATAGTGTTTTAACCATACCTCCATGTTGTCAAAATAGGGAAGCCACACACACATAAGGTGGTGTTCATTCTCCCCCCCCCCCCAACCACACATGAACCGTGGTAGTGAGTTACTAATACGGTGGTAGTGACACAACCACATAACCATACATGTAACGTGGTGTTGAGGTACTTATATGGTGGTGGTGACACAACCATACATATACCGTGGTTGTAAGGTACTTATATGGTGGTGAGACACAACCACACAATCATACATGTACAGTGGTGATGAGGTACTTATATGGTGGTAGAGACACAACCACACAATCATACATGTATCGTGGTGATGAGGTACTTATATGGTGGTGGAGACACAACCACACAATCATACATGTACCGTGGTGATGAGGTACTTACATGGTGGTGGAGACACAACCACACAATCATACATGTATCGTGGTGACGAGGTACTTATATGGTGGTGGAGACACAACCACACAATCATACATGTATCGTGGTGATGAGGTACTTATATGGTGGTGGTGACCCAACCCCACAACCATACTCGTACCGTGATGGTGACACAACCACACAACAATTCATGTGCCTTGGTGGAGACCCAAACACACAATCATACACGTACCGTGGTGGTGACCCAACCACACAACCATACATGTACCGTGGTGGTTTCAAGTTAAAGTAGGCTATTCAGTGTAAAATGTTCAGAGCTGACATAAAATATGACAACTTAAACAATCATTCAAGAAGCAAACATTCTTTATACACATATTTATTAGGAAACCTGGTATTAAATATGGTAGCTACCACATTTATAATCATTACTAAATGATCTATAAATAAAATGAATTGTACATGTTTCTGCCACGTGGTTTGATGCAGTAGCACGAATAACCTTTCTATACATGAGGAAACACATGAAAGGCGATGCAATGTATTATTGTCAATATTAATCGCATTCTTCCTTATGGAGCCTAGCTTGTTGAGCTGTGTTTTGGTTCAACTAATGCTAAGCTAGTCCAAACAGCAGTTATAGGAAAGTTAATAGAATATCAGTTTTATATAGAGATTGTCTTTATTCATATAAAGTTGAATTCATCCGATTGAGGAAAAAGAGTGCTGCAAATTATTACTTATAACTGTTAAAAATAATATAAATATATTAGCGTACAGTTCTCTATTACAATAAAAAATGGGAATTCAACATTCAGGATTGTCTTTGATAAACAGGGAATGACAGATGGCGATGTTAAGTTAAAGTCATAATCTTGCTTTGATTTCATTACAAAAACACAAAGATTCGCTACCAAAATGAATATGGTTAGATATACCTGGATTATTGTTTTCTTAATCTTGTAATTAGTCAAAAAGATGTTGTTAGGACAATATATACATAAATAAAATTTAAACCAAAACAATTATTAAATGAGTAATTTGTAAATTTTTCTATGAAAAATACATAATTAGGAATTTGAATATTAATATATTCAATACTATTGTTTATAAATAAAAATAAAATGGATGAATTTTGTTATATCGTTGTCAGAATATTATTATATTAGGTAACAACATTTATTTATTTATTCCTAACTTAGTAATGAAAATAAGTATAATGCCTCCTTTTATATATAAATTAGTTAAATTGTCATTTAGAAGACCAGAAGAACAGAATAATGCAAAAAGAAAGAAACAGTATTTTTTTTAAATAAATATATTTATTTAGCGTAAAATATATTCAGTCATAAAATTACTCAGTTTCCGTAGAGTAACGGTTTTTAAATACG
This sequence comes from Stictocephala bisonia, assembly GCA_035578905.1. Lineage (NCBI taxonomy): Eukaryota > Metazoa > Arthropoda > Insecta > Hemiptera > Membracidae > Stictocephala > Stictocephala bisonia. The sequence goes on from JAQJVL010000872.1 coordinate 255,549, forward strand.
TACGAATGCAAGCCACAGTAATATCGAAATATCATTGGAGAGATTATTAGGCAAATTCTTTTTCCAATAAAACTAATTCTAGCAGAAATATTAAAATGGAACTAGGAATACCAATAATTGTAATTCTTACTATGACTCTCATGAATGTTAGCACTAGATAGTTCATAGTTTCTTAATTGTTTTACAAAAATCTGTTAGATATTAGGATACACATTAAATAAATAAAATTAAGTAAAATATGATATATACTAAATTTGAATAACTATTTTACAACCCAAATCGTTAAAAAAAATCATAGAGGGGTGTTTTTTTTTTTAATTTATGACGAATAAATAGTGTCAGTTTCCTTTTCTCGCAATTATTTAGCTGCGAAAATCAGAATTTTTATATAAATTTCCTTGACAAATATTTTCAAATTTGTTTAGAATTTCGAGATTCAGTAGACTGTTTAGTAAGTCGAGATTCAGGGCTTGACCACCAACCCCAAATGTAATTAATGACAATAAAAACTAAACAAAATATAATTAATATTCAATAATTACACCATAATATTAAATAATGTTCAGTCGATATACAGCCTTACAATTTTACTAACATTCCAGGACATAAACACGTGGTAATTCACCAGTTACGTTATACAAGGTTTTCAAGTTAATTCATTACAATTGGAACGTTTGACTGAGCTAGCAGTCAGAAGGCTAGAAGTCGCTGACGTCACGTGTGCTGTTGATCAATGGTTGACTGAGCTAGCAGTCAGAAGGCTAGAAGTCGCTGACGTCACGTGTGCTGTTGATCAACGGTTAACTGAGCTAGCAGTCAGAAGGCTAGAAGTCATTGACGTCACGTGTACTGTTGATCAACGGTTGACTGAGCCAGCAGTCAGAAGGCTAGAAGTCACTGACGTCACGTGTGCTCTTGATCAACGGTTGACTGAGCTAGCAGTCAGAAGGCTAGGAGTCGGTGACGTCACGTGTACTGTTGATCAACGGTTGACTGAGCCAGCAGTCAGAAGGCTAGAAGTCACTGACGTCACGTGTGCTGTTGATCAACGGTTGACTGAGCTAGTAGTCAGAAGGCTAGGAGTCGGTGACGTCACGTGTGCTGTTGATCAACGGTTGACTGAGCTAGCAGTCAGAAGGCTAGAAGTCTCTGACGTCACGTGTGCTGTTGATCAACGGTTGACTGAGCTAGCAGTCAGAAGGCTAGAAGTCACTGACGTCAGGTGTGCTGTTGATCATAGGTTGACTGAGCTAGCAGTCAGAAGGCTAGGAGTCGGTGACGTCACGTGTGCTGTTGATCAACGGTTGACTGAGCTAGCAGTCAGAAGGCTAGGAGTCGGTGACATCACGTGTGCTGTTGATCAATGGTTGACTGAGCTAGCAGTCAGAAGGCTAGAAGTCTCTGACGTCACGTGTGCTGTTGATCAACGGTTGACTGAGCTAGCAGTCAGAAGGCTAGAAGTCACTGACGTCAGGTGTGCTGTTGATCATAGGTTGACTGAGCTAGCAGTCAGAAGGCTAGAAGTCACTGACGTCAGGTGTGCTGTTGATCATAGGTTGACTGAGCTAGCAATCAGAAGGCTAGAAGTCACTGACGTCACGTGTGCTGTTGATCAACGGTTGACTGAGCTAGCAGTCAGAAGGCTAGAAGTCGATGACGTCACGTGTGCTGTTGATCAAGTCTGGTTTTATAGGTTTAATACCTTTGGTAATTTAGAATATCGCCATATGGTCATACGCTGATTCCCACGTCAATTACGTTTTACAGTCATGTTACCGGAATCGATATATCCTCGCTCTCAACCACAGAAGCCACGGCCAATGAGCTACGATCATGGGCATCACAGTTAGGATAACACTAATAAACATGCATACAGCCAACTTCCAATATAAATAACAATGCTCCTTTAATTTATTAAACATAATTTTTAAAATATATATTTTTAAATTTTGAGAATTTTTAATGGCAATCGCCCATCATAATAAATATATAACTGAATCAAAATATGTATTTGAATTTATAAGTATTCACACAGCAACTTTACAGTTATTGTTGGTAAAGTTTTCTTGTACACTTCCTCAAGTTATGCAGTTAAAACTAGTTCTTAAGAACCTCTTTCCAAGCCGGAGTGCAATCAAGCGTTGCCAAAGGCACATTGTTTCTGTTTGGAGAACATTAACCAAGTTAAGCAAGTTGCCTTGCCTTAAGGGTCTTCATTCAGGCAATTTAGGTAATTCAGATGCAATTTAACATACTACTATTTTTATTTATGTAAAACCTAACTATTGTATATGTGTCGTTTCTATATAAGATAGTCTTAAGAGTCTGCAGAGGCTGTCGGCCATATTGGATTTAGTCTCATAAGAACCATGTTATTTTCGAACCAGACATACATAAGTTTTTATTTTCACCTATTTTTCAAAACTAGGCGTATGTATTCAAAATATAAAAAGCAAACCCGATTTGAAATATGATAACGTCTAAAATGACACCTCATTCACAACTTTTGGATAATAAATAACGAATAATTATGGTTTCCTAAATAACATTGTTATTATGGGGTTAAAACAAACATGGCCGACAGCCTTTGCAGACTCCTTATGAATAAGCGTACATTAAAACTTGTTTAATGATACAATACTACACGATGTTATTTAATATGATTCATTAATACTGTAGTTGTTTATGTCATAATTTTGTAAGATTTTATTTTTTAGAGCTCTTTTGAATAATCAATGTTAGAAAGATTAAATCTAATTGAACAAAATTATAAACTATAAAGCCTTTGTCATAACTTTTTGCCAGATGCAACATTTTCTGAATATACTATCTACTTTATGTATATAATTTTTATTTAAATTTCATAGTCAGAGTTGAAGATTTTATAATTGCTATTGTTCATTTTAATGCAGGATACTAGTGCTTCGTTTGAATTTTGTTTGGAAAACATATATTTACTTATATTTTTATAGTATTTAATATTTGGAAGCAAATTTTAAATACCATAAAAATACCATAGTTTTTTTTTATAATCTATACCACTGACTCACTGATCACTATTTCTCGAAAACCACTAAACCTAAAAAAAAAATATTAGTAGAAGTTTCATTATAAAGATTAAGTCATATTACATTATGTTTATTTAATGAAAGATGAATCGTTATTCAACTCTAGTACCTCGTTTGTTATGCAGAATAAAGAAACCCTGATATGGCCCCGTCAGAGGAACAACCTTGAGTTTAATCCAAATTACCTCAGACATGATTTAAGTCCTGCTGAAATACTTATCTTCCTTTACAACCAATGAACTTAATTGGGCGAGCCGGTGGTTGAGCAATCTAAGACGTCAGGGCTTTGAGCTTGGGTTAGAGATAGCGCTGGTTCTAATCTGGCCTAGACTGTAAATATTTATCAGTAATATTCACCTACTACTGTACTGGTTTGCCCTCTTACTCTGTCTGAATTAGTTCCTTGAACAGATTAATAGTCTATGAGGAATGGGCAGAGTAAGGTTTAAAAAGGAGGTCGGCCTCTTCTTAAAAAAAAAAAAAAAATATATATATATATATATACACATTACTAGATGTATAAATCAATAAATTAAAAAAAGGTTTTATTACAGATAAAAATATTTTCTGAATTGGGGAGATTATATTATTTTTTAATCATATTTTTATCATAATTGTAACCATTTATTTAATTATAGGATCATAGGGTATTATCAAAATTCCCGACAAGTCAAAAACACTGTATAAACTACATAATGTGTTTTAGTATTAATTAATTAATTTAGTTAATAGTGTTATTAATTATTAATATATTTATTAATTTTCCCTGGCTATTGGGTTATTGATAAATAGCTTTTTCTGAGTTAAGTCGAACTCAGATAGTAAGAGTAACTACATTCGCTACATACATGGGTGGGTCAATACTACTGTACGTGTATGGGTGGTCAATACCACTGTACGTGTATGGGTGAGTGGGTGGGTCAGTACCCACTGTACGTGTATGGGTGGGTGGGTGGGTCAGTACCCACTGTACGTGTATGGGTGGGTGGGTGGGTCAGTACCACTGTACGTGTATGGGTGGGTGGGTGGGTCAGTAACACTGTTTTACCACTACCATGACCTTGTACAATGACTACAGTGACTCTGGCTATTGGGTTATTGATAAATAGTTTTTTCTGAGAAGTCGAACTCAGATAGTAAGAGTAACTACATTCGCTCATCTACACTCATCTCACTCATTCGAAATCCATATTCGCCCAGATCTTGACCATCAGCGTCTTAAGAATAAGTAAATAAAAAAAATAAATAACAAAATAAATAGTAAATTACAAAACATACTAAATAATATAGGAAAATGTAACAATAATGAACTTAAAAGATGAAACATTAACAAGCCCTTTGCCGAGATATCTCTTATCAACAAAAGTTTAAGAGGAAATAATACTTTGAACAGTTTTAGTGTATGTTAGGTTTATATCGGTTTCTAACCAAATTCTTTAATTATATGTAATTTATCCTATGGTGTTAGTAATTTACATATAACCTTTTGATAGTATTAGCTTATTATCAGTGTTAAAACGCCAAAACAACTCTATGTGTATTTTAAGTAAATATAAATACTTATATGAATGTAGGATGAGTGTGGATGACCTGTGTAGTCTGGTTACCAACTGACTTTTACTTGTGCTTATAAAGGGTCATTTATTTATTCCCAACAGCAAGGCATTTAAGGAACCTACAGATTTACGTGGAATCCAAACAATTTGGTATTGGTCTCATTTTCTGCTGATTGACCATCCTGATTCTCAACTCTATGCCCAACACAAAATCTGGACATCTCTGGTTGTATCCATGCTGTATGCAACAATTAAGCGTCTACAACACTTGTCCCCAAGTAGCTGGGTTACAGTACTGCACCACAAGTGACATTTAGATGACAGTCAAATTACCTATATATTATATAACCTATAATGAGTGTTATTAACAGTGTATTCATTGGAACTTTCGTTCTTTTTTATGTTAAGTTATTGATACTTCCTTATTAGTGCTTTGCTTATAAATACCTCTGTACATAAATGGAATTGTAGGAGGGTCGATTACTCTGGATAAGGGTAATTACACCTAGTACTTGTGGGGTCACCCATAAACCTATGGAAGTACTGGCCCGTATTTATTATTAACAAAATATAGTATTTAGTTGGTGTTTTATAATGTATTACGACTAAGTAATTGCTGAAGGAAATGCACTTTTTAATGTTTACTAATATTGTAGTACACATTTACTAGTGTACTCCTGAATACTACTACCTCTCTTGGATTGTTTTTTGAGATACAATGATGGACAATTTATTAAACTTTATATATTTTATTTTGAAAGTATAACATAATAATTTCAATGCATGTGACAAGTTCAGACGCATATAAATATGAAATGATCTAGGACATTATAACTGAATATAATTTTAATTTATAGATATTTTTTAAACATATAGTACATTTTAACATAATATATCACTGATTAGATGTGGGCTTAGTTACTTTTTGCGCTTTTACAAAGGAGAATCGTTCAAAAAGGAGATTGCTTCAACTGATTCCGTTCCACGTGAACGCAGTTCCGTTTTATTTCCACTCTTCCCATCGTCCCAGTTTGTAAATCGATTAACATTAATTAAGTTATTTTCATATTTGAAAACAGTCGTTAATTATATTTAATTTAACCAATCTCTGCATAATACGTTCATGAGTATTTAGAAAAACTGATTTTATTTTGCTGCTAAAAAATAATTATACATTTAATTGTAAACTGATTCTCGTATTTTAGTAAATGAGTAGTGACAATTATTACTACATAGTATCCTGCTAACGCACATTTAACATTTAAAATTTATTAAAAACATTAGTTTACATTATTGTTTAATTTTTTCCATACCTAATTAAACATTACAGTATTTTAAAGACATTATTAAATTTATTTACAATTTTTTCTCATTTTTACTTCCACTGAAGAATCATTATTACTTACAATATAACGTCTAAATGAACATAACTCATTGTGTTTTAAACAATACTACTGTCAGGTGTGCGAATTAAGAATAAATGAAACTTTTTGCATTACTTGTACCCATAATTTATGAATATAATTCGTAGTACAAATATAACTATAAATAAATAATAAAAGTATAACAATAAATCTTTCTAAACTACATAATAAAATCTTTTAACAAGATACATACAACTTGTAAACAGTGCCTTTATTTTAACAGTGTTCAAATGTAAATGATTTCTTTGTCCAATATTAAAATGAGACGCAAATGAGTGTGCTAAGTGTAGATGAACGAGTGTAGTAATTTTTACTTACTAAGGTCTATTGTTCCTTTTAAAGAGTCATTTTTTGCCCATCAGACAAAGCAACTAATATAAAGAACCAAAGTAAAAACTAATATTTATTTTAAATAATCACTTCTGTATAATAACAGTACCATAGCATATTACTTTATAAGGTTTGTGTTATTAAGGTTATTATTTGATATTTCGTTAAAAATAATACAATCGGATATAAGGCATTATAACTATTTAAAAGTATTTATATATATTTACTATTAAAAGCTATGTAAAATAAAGATAATAAAATACTCTGAAAAGACCTTACAATACTAATTTGTGATTATGTGCAGTTATATAAATGTACTTATTATACTTTGGCACTCAATCAATACGTTTGTTAGAGCAAAATCACTAACAATTTTAAGAGTAATAAATATTAAAGTAATAAAATGAGATATTAGTGATGATTATAAGCTTAAAGAAAGCTTTCCTTATATACTAGGATGTGTCAATTCCCATAGAAAATGGTTGAAATTCAGTTATAGCAACAACACAACTTCTGTTTTGTTAGAAGAAAGCATGAAGAAATAATACGATTAATTAGATTTCGTTTTACGAAACGATGATAATTTCTCAACACCGTAATGTCAAAAAGAAAACAATTTTGAATATTACAATCTCTGGAAAAACATTTTACTGACAAAAAATAATTTATGTTATCTTAATATGATATATGTATGTTTAATTTTTCAGTTACAGGAAATGAATATTTGATTACGAGATACGCATATCATAATTCTTTGTTCAAATCATTTTGCTTATCATTGAGAATGCACTTGTTTTCTTAAAATAATAAAACAACGTTAAATGTCGCACAACAATTGTTTTTCTGTGGAGAAGTATTCACTCTTTCCACAATATTGCAACTGCAACTGAGATATTAGTGTTTTACAACAAATGCGATACGTTCCAAAGGTTTCATGTTACTTATATACATAACTTCTCAGCATGTTCGTGGAGAGGAGTCCGTCATAGTCAGTTGTGTGTTTTTGGTACGAGGTCGACTAAGCACTGTTGGTTATGTGTGTACGTTAGGTGGGAGGACCAGGGTAAACTAAGCGAGACGGTTGATGAGAATTAAAGATTTGCTGTAAAAAACGAATATATGTTGGTTTATTTTTAGATTAAAATTTACGATTCCAACTTTATATAGACGTTATTATGATTTTTTGAATATCAAAATCTGTCTAACCTTTAATGTCCTGAGGCTACCTAGATCCAGATCAGTCCCGTTTACCTTCTTCCTGGTCACGAATCTCGGTTCTTCCTTCATATTTTTTCAGGTGCAAGCGAAAATAAGCGTCATAGTGATAATAGGTTTTTTTAATATGCAACCAAGAATCCCATTTCTTCTTTCAAGTGAAGCACTTCGTTAAGACCAACCCCTAAGAACCCTCGTATTGTAACGTTTAACCCTCATCTCCCCCTATGGTATGTGCTGATTCTGAACTAATAGGGAAAGTACTAATTAATTAGTGCTGTAAGAGGAAGTATAGCTGTATAAGTATATTACAAAGGGTAATTTTTAGTTGGTTAGCTAAGTTTAATTTTAGTTTTATTCAATAATTTTATTTTGTTTAGATAAGTTCATGGGTGTACACTTTAATCAACTAGTAAAGTAACGTCTGTTAACTCAGTTTGGGATTTGAACCCTGAAAATGTATTCAGCAGTTTGAAACCTTAACTATCACCAGACTGAAATTTATGATAAATAAAAATGTATTTGTATATTTATAGGAGGAGGAGAAACCTTTAATTGAATTAACTTCATACATATACTGACATATTCAAGATCAATGGTTTCACTGCTGCACAGGTTTGATAATGTATTCATATTCTGGATTTTATAATAATTTATATTACTGGGATAAATTTAAATGTATGACTATTTACCACTCACATGCAAGTATAAACCTGTCCAATAAACAATAAATATTCAAGTAGCTACGTATTACAGACAATTTCACTATAAGTTTGTTTCAAATAATAACATTCCCCACAGGGACAGTTGTGTTTGATTTCCTATCATTACTAATTTCCAAAGTGATTGATATAATCCATGTTTGGTGTTATTCTCTATCCAAAATATGATTATTCCAGAATATACGTTTCAATAACTACTCAAAAATATAATATTTATGTATATTTTGTTTGGGAAAGAATTATAAAAATTACTTTATTGCATTTTTATAGAAGAAACAAATTGTTTTACCGGTTTTGATAGAATATCCTGCCATAACCAAAGGTCATAATTTTATATAAGTTTGAAGTATCATCCTATTTATTTTGAAAATATATTTTAGTATAAAATACTGATATTTTTATGTAACTTCAATACAACATAACCTCACTATTTTTACTAAAGCACAAAACCAGAAATCAAGGTACAGTATTCTAAGGATTGTTGCTAACAAGTTTGTAAATACAAAATACATTAAACTTACTGAGGAATATTCAAACTTAAGGTTTAAGTTATTACGAGTAGACTGTTTTGTGGTAATACATAACAAAGGAGAAGAAATTCATATAAAACCCACGTACATTATTTGGTTAAAAATTCTAATAAAATGTTGTGTTTTTCAAAGTAATTTAAACGATATAACTCTTTTGCTAAATTTAATATAAATTACATTCTCCCATATAAAATAAATATCTCAGTTCGAACCAGTGATATAAAAATGTTATTTCATGGATTAAATTACTCATATATAATATACAAAAGTTTTAAATATATACATATTAGTTAAGGGAATGCTAAATATTAATTTTAGTACTGGTACCTACACAATTTTCAAACTTATAATTAAAACGTTCCCTTTTAATGAATTCTTATTGTAAGACACTGTAATCGGATCAAAATATATTCTTATTAGTTTCATTCTATTGTTGTATTGGAAGTTAAATATCTTTTAATTTATACTTTTATCGTTTGGGTTCTAAAATAATAATAGGGAACTCTGTCCTAAATAACATTTAATCATATTTTTAATTATTTGTTGCTTTTTTAATTAGGCATTAATAATTAATATTTTTTACAAAGAAATATTTCATCTACATTGTAAAATACGTTTATCATAATTCACAATCGACTTCAAATTAAAATAGTTACATAAATATAGATTATTTAGATTAAATTTAATAGTACAATTTCACTGGTTTCAAAGTGTTATGATTTATGTAAAACACGTTAATTCCTTTACAATATTCTTAAGTAATTATGAAACATTTCTGGAAAAATGCTATAACTTTATTTTATGGTTAAAATAGCAATTACTGAGCGTGTTTTATAAACATCTCAATACAATATTTACTAAACATGTTAGTGAAAATATATCTTTTATGACTAATAAAACATATGTATGGGTGGTATAGACTTATTGTTTTACTAAGACGTCAAAATACGTATTTTTCCTATAGTTATTCAAAAGAAAATTTTTCATAGGTGAAATAGTTATTCAGGTTAGGTGATTTAGGTTATTTTCGGATATTAAAATGTATGAATACATTTCGAGAATGTTTGTGGATTTCAGAGGTAGTTGTACACGATGATTTAGAGGTTACCTGTTTTTAGTGTTTATCACTGGATGAAAGGGCAACGTTTTAACATTCTTATATGATTCACACAAAAAAAGATAAATCTAAATAGCAGTATTATAAAATGCTGCGACGGTATTAAATTTTCAAAGAAAAATTCCATGAAGATAGTTTTTTTAAGTAGTAGTTTTAAGAAGTGAAAGTCAAATTATGTTCTTTGCTCTTCAGGTGTATAGAATTAGAAGGCATCGATTATCAAATTAATATCTGTATTTGTTACATTAATCATAAGGATGGGAAATATTTAATTCTCTAATTTATTTAAGGTTTCTAATTTGAAGGATAACAGGAATAATACTAATGTGCGTGACTTTATTAACAATGTTCGTTTCAAGTGTTCGTGCAGTGAAGGTGAGGGAGAAGTTGTCGCCCACTGCTTCCTGTTATAGCGTGATAAATCCTATATAACAGATTTTATCTAAAATACAAACAATGAAACCAATTATCATTGATTAACATTACAAAATTTTATATATTTTCACTAGATAAGTTTATACAGAGAGCTAAAGGTTTTGCCATACTAGGGTGGGGGGATTCATTTAGTATAGTTAAATTTTTATAATGATAGACTCATTGTAAAGGGAAGAGTATCATTGTAAAGGGCGTCCTACAAACATTTACTCAAATTAGGTAACATGATCCTGGAATGACTCTAGGACTGCATTAGTTGGTATAGGTTATCACTGCCGAGTATACGATTTTAACAATTTTACTATACCTACCAGTACTAGTTGCAAGTAAGTTAAATAAACAAATTTACGAAACATACATTTTTCATTATCAATAAATAAACAATGATTTAATGAATTCAAAACAATATTTAAGTCAATAAATCTTTTATTAGCTACACTGATTGAGCTGCAAGACTTCGTTTTGAGAAAGTTATCATTTGGTGCTATATATAATATGGTCATAATAATTTGTGAAATTATTTTGAAAACAAAGGATAGAACATATTTTGTACAACATTGAATTAAAAAAAAATAACTTGAATATTTTGATATAACTTTAAATTAATCATAATTGAAATTAAATGAATTTATTGAGCCATATGTTTGCTCAAAATTGAATAAATTTTACTATTGAGTTTTTACAAACAACTCACGCACAAATGCCAATGTTAACTGATATAACAACAGTTTTCGTGAGGGTTAGATGACTACTATACAGGGTGCCCGTAAGTAACCAGCCAAACTTCTGGAGGTCATTCCTTGGGTTAAAAAAAACAAAATATTTTATGTGTACAAATCGTCTATCTCACTCCATTATCCGGCTATCTGTCTGTATGTGTTTTTTACTTAAAACTTAATATCTCAAAGGTTATTTAAGATAAAACCATGAAAATTGGTACGAATGTTGATCTTTACAGTATGCATGTACTATTTAAATTTAATTTTTTTACAACAATATTTTTCAAAATGGCGGCCATTTTAAATTTTTAAAGCCAAATATCTTAATAACCTTAAATTTTACTAAAAACTTGTAAGTTACAAAAAAGTTTAAGAATTTATTTTTAAAAATAATTATATAAAATGTTTTAAGATTGATCAACTATTAACTGAGAAATTACAATTTTTATCGAATTTGAACACTAAAGTTTTCAATTTTATTAATATCAAGCATATTTTTATTTGATAAAATTGTAATTTCTCAGTTAAAAAATGTTCAATCTTAAAACTTTTTATATAATTATTTATAGAAATAAATTCTTAAACTTTTTTGTAACTAACAAGTTTTTAGTAAAATTTAAGGTTATTAAGATATTTGGCTTTAAAAACTTAAAATGGCCGCCATTTTGAAAATTATTGTTGTAAAAAAGTTAAATTTAAATAGTACATGCATACTGTAAAGATCAACATTCATACCAATTTTCATGGTTTTATCTTAAATAACCTTTGAGATATTAAGTTTTTAGTAAAAAACACATACGGACAGATAGCCGGATAATGGAGCGAGATAGACGATTTGTACACATGAAATTTTTTGTTTGTTTTAACCCAAGGAATGACCTCCAGAAGTTTGACTGGTTACGTACGGGACACCCTGTATAATAGTATATATTCAACATTTGAATAGTTGAAAAATATAAGAACAGTCAGTTATATAAGAACAATTATTTTTTATTAATAAATTTAAAATTGATAAACATTGAAAAAGTAAATTTAAACATTACTCTAGCTAAACAAATGAAACAAATGTTTTTATTGCTACTCTTTTGCTGATTATTTTGTTGGAGATCTGGTTTTCACAAATGTTATTTTTAATTTGTAGTTCAAATTGTATATGTATGTGAGGGATAAATAGCATTGAACTCGCCTTTTGTATCATGTTAAATTATCAATAAAGACATGTATTACAATAAGACAATATACAAATCGATAGGTAGATATTTATAGTCTGAAAATTGAAAACTTGAATCGACATAATAATTTAAAAAGTAATGTAATCCAGAATTAAAATGTATTACAATCATTAATTTCCTAAAGGTAAATTGAAAATTATTGTGTACCATGCAGTATATATAATCCAAAAGCAAAATCAATCAATAAACCACTCAGAGATAGATATGTTTGGTTATCTCCTTGAAGCCACTTGTATCGATGGATTACTCACACGTCTCGAGTGTTTGTATTGATGGTGTAATATTATCCATCTAGTAACTGATTGTTGAATAAACAATGTCTTTATTATTAATTTAATATGACAATCACACTCATCTTACAAAAAATGTAAATAATAGACACACTTATATGAGTATACTACAAAGAATACCACTTAAATGAAACTGTTATGTATTTATACTTGTATATGTATATTATATTATAAATTTAATTTTAATAAATGTAAACAATTTATTTATGGTGACAAATATTAAATACAATTGATATTATTAATATAATATTTATAATAAACTAACAAAATAATGAAAGAAAGAAAATAAATGAAATAAATTGACTTTGATGTTATCAAAATATAATATCAATAATAAGTAGTCATAGCTTATATAAATAAAAATAATAGCATACACAACAGTTTTACAAAATAACATATCAGGTAATTATAAAATAAAATTAATAACAATAACTCAAATATACAATATAATAATCTTTACAATAATTCGTAAAACACTATAAATATTAAAACTATTTCAGTATCGGTAATTAAACATAAGCATTTACTAATCTTTATCTACCTTCCTATTTATAGCATCTAATTTAAAATATTTTACACGTAATATACAAAATAAAGAACAATAGGTAATGAATTTATGACTAGTTTGTATCGGAAAACTAACTGTTCATCAACATAACGTGAAAAGGTTACTTTTAATGTGTCGTAATTCCCCTGTCACAAAGGACAGAGCAGTTAATACACTCGTAAAACTTTGTGTTATACCGGACAAAGTAACAATGTATCCAGGTATAAAACCAATGGCGTTACATGTGATATGTGTCTGAACACTGCAGTTACATCGATGTCTCTTAAAAGTCATGTTGTGTAGTTCGTTCTTAAAATACATCACAAGTTAACAGACAGTTGATTTTTAAATATAATTTGTTTCAGATTAACTGGAAACCTTCTCAAAGCTGTGTCTTTCTTGCTTTTGTTTCACCCTGCGCGTGTTGGATAGGGTATCTTCGAACTCCTTGAGAAGTGCCTCTTTAAATCTTATATCCAGAGAAGCTATGTATGACAGTGCTGGAAGCCATGGCAGAGTGGTTGCAATGGGGTAATCACTAAGAGGTTTTTACTGTTAAGCCAGATGGGAGCACGATATTCAGCAGAGGAGTAAACTAAGAAGGAACATAGTCGGCGAGTCACGAGAAGTCCTCTGAACTCCAATCATCTTTGAAATTGAAGGCGCTGTTTTCCATTGAAACGGCACAAGTAATTTAGTATACCTTTCATGGTTAATATTTTTCTAAATAGATTTGGTGAAAATAATGTATACCGTTACATAACGGAGTGTAAAATATTAGAAATGTAAGATGTGTTGATACGGGGAAAATATAGACAGAATCAGTATAAAAATATGTAGCCTAATATTGTAACTCAAATCGTGTTTTATTGCCACTTGTGAATATTTAAAAATTGCGTACATGTAAAAGAATAATCCAACACATCGTACGTACGTAGAAATTAAACTTTTAATGAAAACAAGTAAGATTTACTGAGTCAAACACTTCTTAACGTGTACGTAACTATTCTCAGCACATACGTAAATATTTTAAACTAAATTAATTGAATTATGTTTTCTATATTTTAATAAAGGTAAAATTTTAAGGTATTATTTACGCCTTAAATATATAAATAATATAATCAGTTCCTAAATACTGTACTGTATTATTATATTACATATTATTATTCAAAACACTATCATGTAGGCAAAGTAAAAAAAAAAAATATATATTAAAAATTACTACCTGAACTTTTCAAAATAGTTGTATTAATAGATCAAATGTGTTATTCCCATGTATTTTAATTTACAAAAATTTAAATAATATAATATAAGACATAATGCATAATGGACAGTATAAAATCGAAGATATATAATTCTATCACTTTATTACTGCCTTTGGCCTCTTTATGATGTTTGCACCCCATGACACGGCCAAGTCCCCTAGCCATCGTCTATTGGGTATTTATGTATTTTTTACGACCAGTTTCCGATCTGAGTAAGGGATCTTGCTTATTTTATGTTTACGACGCCCTATATTTTCATCAGTATATATCCTGACTCTGTATACCACATTTATATCATATACAATTTCTCTAAGAACGCAGAAATAGGGATTTTATTTTAACTTCATTAGAGTCTGTATATTTTTAGTCTTAAGAAATCATTCAAACAGGGAATTTTTAAAGTAATAAGACGTGCTAGAATTTATTCTTATTACATCACACAAGTCGGGAGAAATTAATATGGCTTTTGGACATAATTAATGTCAAGGTATAATATTTGTTTGAAATTTTCATTTTAATTGTAAAACAATAACAATACAATGAAATATTTATACTAAAATCACGGTTCAATCATTACGAAAACTTATTTTTGTGTAAAATAAAATCCTGAGCTAACGTTATCCTATTAAAGTCTTTGCGATATTATGAAATTATAGAGAAATAATAATTACATCTTACTGCAATATTATTTTGATATCATGAATATTTTACTCTGATTTTACCAGGACTAGTTGCAAAACGAAAATTGTTTCAGTGCCAGAATATTGAATATATAATATTCAATTGTTATACTCAAGTGTTTAGCTTTTTTTGATACTATGGTAACACTATTTTAAATATTTGACGTTTCGCTATTATTAATTTCTTCGTTAGTATAATTAAAGTGTGTGTTAACAGCTGTTAAGGAAGTTAATATGTATAATGCATCCACCTACTAAATCACAACAAATGACCTGCCTTTTCACTAGTCCTTTAATACTAAAAGTAAATCGTACAAATAACTAAACTGTTCATGAAACGAATACAAAACAAATGTTTGTACATTCTTAAACCCGATCGTTATTTAGGTAGAATATGAACAAATTTATAAGGTATATTATATACATTGGTATATCATATTAAAAGCTAAAAATATATACCCAAACACATATTCCAATTTAAAAAATAGTAGATATTCATATTTAATAAATTGCTTTAGTTATTCACTAACTAATCTAAGTTGCCTTTTCTAAATTTTAGTGTTAAATTTTAGACTATAACTTCTTTTATATTCGAAATAAAACATGTTACTGAGTTCATAAAAAAACAAGAAACAAATATTGGTTTTAAAGAGTTTTATCCTATATAACCTTAATACAATAGAAGAGTCTCCTATCATGACTCTTTAAATTATATATTGTGGTTTTTCTATTTATTCTGAGGGTTCCTTTGAAAACGATATCTAACTTGAGTGGAATTATTTGTGATTAAAATCATCCTTACTTTCATGTTGTTTTATAAATGCAAAAAAAAAAAAAGGACCATCTTATATCCATAAAGATGGTTAAAAGAGTATAAGAATAATATTTCACCAATGTCAACAAGCTTTTTATAAGTGGTTTATAGAAAAAAAAGGAGATTTTCCCCTTTGTTTAAGCTACAGACTAATATCAAAATAAAAACTTCAACAAATACATTGCATTTCAAGTTTTCCTTAAATGAGATATGTATGTAAAAATTACACTATTATTATATGATCTTATGATTTATAGATCTTTCTAATATCCTGTAAAATTAAGCAATATTTTTCAACTGTAAACGTTTTATTAGATAATTTATTCATTACATTTTTATAACTAATCATATACGAACGAACACTAAACATACATTTAATATTTCTTTTGTATTGATAAAATATAAAAATGTTTAGTTTACTTTTCCATTTCTATACTTTTTTTGACGAATCGATCGCCATTTTAAATTAAAATCTGATTGTAGGAAAACATGAAAACATCCACTTACACGAAAAGATTTTTTTCAAGTATCAGAGTGTGTATAAACTCTAGTCTTAGAAAACCTCAAACCCAAAACAAGCCACAAAGTTGACGCCCACTAAAACGTAATGGTGTAGTTTAATGCACACAAAATGAGAAAGCCACTGACCTTGACCCTTTTTATGACTTACAGAGCTCTTGTTTAGAGAACTTGTACATACTTTTATTATAATAATATAAATAACTAAATGTTTATGACATAACATTATACAAATTAATTAAAATTAAAGCTACTTTAATGCATAAATATATTTATTTTACTAAAATATGTATAGTTGGATTATTTTCAATTGTAATTTGTTTAATTACTTCAAATCTTTAACTGTAAATTTTAATGTGAGGTAAAACAATTTAGTAAATTAAAGAGATCAATTTATTTATGATTGTTATTGTTGATGACAGTTTTGTGACTGTTAGAAATATTTAATTTCATGTGCTTGCTAAATAAACTTCTTTTGTTATTATAACATTGTTTATACACATAAAATATTTTCATAATTTTAAGTATACAATTATTTTAATATTTTTAAATGTTAAAATTTTATACACATATAAAGAAACAAAATATGTTAATTTAAAATGAAGCAGTTGTTAGACCGACAGCATTTTTTAAACACCGGCCCAGTTAAGGCCATGTATATAGATTTTCCCAATGGTTTTTTTAAAATAAAACCATCTTTTGATAGTTTAAATGTTTGAATATTTCCATAAATAGCATTACAAATGGTAATTATGCCAACAATATTATGACATAATTGAGACTAAGTTATTAAATGATTTAGTGTCATACTGGACTAAGCGATGATTGCCTGGTGTGGCACAGATTTAGAAAAATAGTAATTCTGCTATCTTTATGAACACAACGCTGTATATGCTGAATATTGTAATTGAGGACAATTACCTTCCAGAGATAAGTGTTTCTTTATACTTAATCCAAGCGTAAAATGCAATTTTACACTAAATGATTTTACTATTGGCAATCTTATCAGATAATAATGGATGTTATAGCCATATATATTACTATACAATAACTTTATTTACATAATTAACTATTAATTAGTAATATATATTTATGTCAACAAAAGATCTGTGGCGGCCAGTTGGTGCAGCAGGACTATTGTTATTGTCCCACATTTTATAAGTTTTTCTTGAATTTGTCATTAATTATTTGGAAAAACATATTAATTTTTGAGTAAAATTAAGTTCAGGAAGAAATGGCAACAAATATGAGTGAAATATGTGGCAACTGCGAGCAGAAATTACCAAAACTGGGAGACTACGCCTTATGCTCGGTATGTAAACAAGGATTACATTTAGACACTTGTAGTATAAGGAAACAAACTTGGAGGTCGTTAGGAGTTAATCAGTCATCCTGGACCTGTGGAAAATGCAGGAAAGCTAAAAAGAGCTCTACCGAGGAACCGGAGGAGGAAAATAACCCCGATGACGAATTTGAGGTTAGTAATAGTGAAGTACAGAAGACCATCTTATCTAAGATAAACAGTTTAATGGGCATCAAAGGACAACTGGATAGCATTGAAAACTCAATTAAATTCCTAGCTGAGAAATATGACAGCCTTATAGCGGAACTGGAGCAAGTGCGTGCAGAAAATAAAGTGCTTAAGGCAGAGGTCCAAGAACTAAAATCTAAAGAGAAGTCTAATCACGACCTAACTGAAAAGCTGACTGTAGAATTAGCTGACCTGGACCAGTATGGTCGTAGGTTCAACTTAGAAATACAGGGTCTAAAGACTGAGTGTGATAAAGAAAGTGAGAAGGTAGAGGAAGTTCTTCAAAAGGTGGCCGGTAACAATAAGGTGCCTTTTGACCTGCAAACTATCCACCAAGCACACAGACTTCAACCCAGGTATGATGGCAAGCCAGCAACAATCATCGTGCAATTCTTCTCCAAATCTGAAAGAGACCAATGGCTGCAGTGTGGCAGAAGGGCTAAACTGGAAGGAGTTTATTTTAATGAGAATCTCTGCCCATACTACAGACTGTTACTGAAGGAGACCAAAATAAGAGCCAAAACACATGATTATAAATTTGTATGGTTCAGGGGCGGAAAAATCCTGGTGAGGAAGGGAGAAAATGACAAAAATATTCTAGTTATTAAAAGTAAAGAGGACTTAAAAAAGATAAAATGAGTAGAGTAGCATGGTAAACAAAGTAAAAGAAATCTACCCTGTTATAGGGTTAGAGAACGTATATTTTGTCATCTCCCCCTACACCGGGATTTCTTATCTGTTCTACCTACATATTTTCAACGCTGGCCTATTTTTTAAGGGTGGTGGTTCGATAGATTTACCTCTGCACAATTTTAAATATTTATTTACAATGTTAGGCTATATTATCTATAGGCCTAAGTATTTATTCTCAGAGGTAAGCCTAGTTAAGTGTTCATTGGTTTCTTTTCTCAATGTCTATTATTTATCACTTTTGTATTTGCATGGCTCAAAGCATTTATTTATTGTTACACTGATCTCTATATTTTATGCCCTGTTATTTTTTCATAAAGTCTATTATGCATGGTTGTCAAATGTATATAGATTTTATTCATTGTTATATTCTTTCATAGTTCATTATTTATTCTTTTTGAATGTCCTGTTCCAAGGGTATTTATTTCTAATAATAGGCTACTTAAGTTTCACACTGTTATTTATTCCAACATTTTACTATCTGTTATTTATGTTTCTGCATGGTTATAAATATTTGTTTGTTATAGCTTATAGTGTTTGTTTATTGTTGTCTTGTTTCGGAGATTATTACTTGTTATTTTTGAACTTACAATGTTATAATTATTTGTTTGTTAAGTTAGGCTATATTAGGCTAATATGGTTCTTTTGTATCAAGATTTATTGCTGGTGTTCTTATTGGATTAGATTTAGATATTTATATGTTTCACTAGGCTATATGGTATCAGATTGCATATCTAGATTAAAGTTAGGATTAGGAATAGTTCATTATTTATTCTTTTTGAATGTCCTATTCCAAAGGTATTTATTTCTAATAATAGGCTACTTAAGTTACACACTGTTATTTTGTCCAACATTTTACTATCTGTTATTTTTGTTTCTGCATGGTTATCAATATTTATTTGTTATAGATTATAGTGTTTATTTATTGTTGTCTGGTTTCAGAGTTTATTACTTGTTATTTTTGAACTTACAATGTTATAATTATTTATTTGTTAAGTTAGGCTATATTAGGCTAATATTGTTCTTTTGTATCAAGGTTTATTGCTGGTGTTCTTATTGGACTAGATTTAGATATTTATATGTTTCACTAGGCTATATGGTATCAGATGGCATATCTAGAGTAAAGTTAGGATTAGGAATAGCAATTCAAATGATATGGCCCCAGAGTTAATAGATAGTAGACTGTTTTTTGACACATACCAAAGTTTTGACGAATGGTGCAAAAGCGTAAAATATTTAGATAGTAGGTGTAGTATAGAAATAGTTTACCTTAACATAAGATCAATTAGAAAGCACTGGGATAATTTGAAAATACAATTAGCAATAGGTAATGTTACTGTTGATCTACTGATTTTATCTGAGGTGTCCTGTGACCTAAACGAAATAGCTGTATTTAATTTGGAAAATTTCACAAAAATTGTTAAACTACGGGAAAACAAAGACGGAGGGGGCCTAGTTATGTATGTAAATAGTAAAACTTTGAACTTTACTCCTACAGATTTGCATGAAATTGTAACGTATGAACACATAACTGGAGAGCTGGAGATAATTGGGTCCAGTAGCCGAGGCAAACTTGGAATCCACGCAGTGTATAGACCCCCCACCTCCTCTAGCGGATTTCCCCTTCCTCAAGCTATTCAGGAATTTGAAACTACTTTACAAGCATTAAACTCATATAAAAATTTAATATTCATTGGAGATACTAACATAAACAGTAAAGATAAAGACAATTTAAATGTACACAGATATGAAGCTGTTCTGGCAACCTGGGGTATGGAAAGAGCAATTTGGGATTACACCAGAGAAGAAATTAGACTGGATACTGTTGTAAAATCATGCATTGATCATATTTATTACAAGTTTGATAGGCCTATTGAAAATATTTTTTCTGGTGTTATAAAAACAAAGATCTCAGACCACTATCCTATAATTGCTAGAATTGTAATGGAGGAAGGAGGAAAAGGAGACGCAGAGGTAGAAAAATTTGAAAAAATAAATGAATCGCTGCTTAAAGAGAGATTGTTACGAGAAAACTGGGATTTAATTGCAGAAAACAATGTTAACAGAGGGTTTGAAGAGTTAATTAGGAAATTTAGACTTAATTATGAAAAATCTAAAGTAACAATCACTAAGAAAGGTGGTGGGGAAACTGGGCAAAGCCAAAAGTCAAATATTTTGAAAAAAGAATGGATGACACATAGAATTTTGCAATTAATTAAGGAAAGGGATAGAATTTTTCATCTTTGGAAAGGGGACCCCTCAAATCAAGGACACAGAAACCTGTATAAACGACTTAGAAACAAAGTAAACAGTGAAATAAGATATAACAAAAATAATTTTTATAAGCAATTGTTTGAAAAGAATAAATATGATGCAAAAAAGGTATGGCAAAATGTGAATAATTTACTTGGTAGAGAGAAAAAAGGTAATATTGACAGGACAGTTGAAACAGCTATGGGAAAAATTATGAGTAAAAATCAAATAACTAATGGCTTTGCTCAGTATTTTGTGGAAGGGGTAGAGTGTTTAAAACATATATGCAATTTCAATCAAAATCATGATATTATGCTCACTGACAATAATTTGAGATCTCAAAATAAAAAGCCTGAATATTTTCTACAAATACCGAAAGCTACCAAGGAGATAATTTTGAATATAATTAAAAAAATTAATAAAGACAAGGCACCTGGTGTTGATCAAATTAGAATGAAAGATTTACAGCTGATTGCGGATATAATAGCAGAACCTTTGGCCAGACTAATAAATAAATCAATAACTGAGGGTATATTTCCAGAATGTTTGAAAAAGGCAGTAATTAGACCAATACATAAAAGCAAAAGCAAGAAAGAATTTTATAATTATAGACCAGTGGCTATTCTTAGTAGTATTGATAAGATATTTGAAAAATATGTATCAGAAGTCCTGAATAAATACCTGATGGAAAATAATATCCTAAATCGCAGGCAGTTTGGTTTTAGAAAAAAGCTCAATACCCAGCTTGCCTTGGAGGAATTTGCAAATGAAGCAAATGAAGTGATGGATTCTAAAAGTCATGGATTGGGCCTATTTATTGACTTCTCCAAGGCGTTTGACACCGTTGAGCATAAACTAATTTGTAAAGCGTTGGAGAGGATAGGTGTGAGGGGTCCCTATCTAAATTGGTTTAAGAGTTACTTACATAATAGAACATTTGTAGTAAAGTTATTTAACGATTTCAGTGATGAAAAATATATTAATTATGGAGTACCCCAGGGTAGCCAGCTTGGACCGACATTATTTATCATATATCTAAATGAAATACTGAATCAAATGAAGAACTGTCAGATATGGGCCTATGCAGATGATATTTTGTTATTAGCAGTGAACAGAGATTTAAATATAGCTGAAAGACATTTACAAGACGATTTTAAAACTTTTACCAAGTGGGCTCATGATAATGGTTTGGTGATAAACAGTAAAAAAACCTGCATAATGCATTTCTGTCCAAAAAACATGAAATTTGATAACAACATCAAAATTGCATATCATAATTGCAAATGTCTACACAACATAGAAAACTGTAACTGTGAAAACATAACGATGGTGGAGAAGACAAAATATTTGGGTCTAACGGTTGACAATAGATTGACATGGAAGGATCATGTGTCCACGTTACGTAAAAAACTTAATCCATGTGTAGCTGTCATGTATAGATTAAAAAATAAAGTAAACCAAAAGGTTAAAATTAGTGTTTATAAGGCACTTATTGAGTCAAATATGAGGTATGGTGTTTCAGTATGGGGGACAGCAGCAGAATGTCATCTTAATTCAATAAATATGCTTCAAAAAAGAGTTTTGAAGACTCTCTTTAAAAGCAATATTGGTCCCAACCTAGGCATAGATGAGAATAATGAGTTTATTTGCATGGGCCTATTAACAGCTAAAGGTCTTTACATACTTAATATGTTAATTAAATACTTTGGAGAGAGTGAATATAAGATACCGTACAGTAGAACATTTAACACAAGGAGAGTGATTAAATATGTAACTCCAACTCCTCGTACACTGTATGGTAAAAGATTGCCAAAATATACTGTTCCCCATTATTCAATCAGCTACCAAATAATATTGAAGAAGTTAGCAGTATGAATTATTATAAGGAAAAAGTTAGGCTATGGCTATCTGAGACTACTCTGTTGATGTGAGACTAACTATAAACTTACCTGAACCGATATCCACTAGAATGGATAGTGACCATAAACAACAAAACACATTATCACTATTACTGCACTATCACTGCACTATTACTTCACTATCACTTCACGGTCACTAATGATTAAGTACAAACAAACACATACAAACACTGGTTAAAACAATTTACAACACAAGACACTGTGACAATACTTACTCCACACATCAGTCACTAAGGCTAACTACTTGACAAATAAACAGGTATATAATAGAACCCATACAGCACTGCAAATCACAGACACTGAGACATAGGACTAGCTTGAAAGACAATGATCATATACCTTGTACACTGTTGGTAACTCTAAACATACACGGTATTCAAGTAAATAATATAAATATTGACTCATAGGGTAAAGAAACACACCAAAAGTAAAACTATGATTGGGTGAGTAAAAGGTAACCTCTTTGACTTTTTGAGGTTATGTTGCTGTTGTGATGGAGGGCTTGTTTACATTTCTCCTTGAGGTGGACAGAAGGTCCAAAGACGTCTGGAGACAGGCACAGAGATATTACTTCTTTTTCCATGACATCTTGATGAGTTATCTGTTTTCTATGCATTGATTGGGTGACAAGCACAGGATATATGTAGGGAATAGTTTATTAATTTATTGTTACTGTTAACTATGTTTGCTCGCCTTGTATTACTAAATTACTACTAGTATATTATTTATTGTTATTGGTTATTGATAATTTATTTATATCATATGTTACTTTATTATTGCTAGGTATTTATTTGCAGCAGGATAGATCTGCAGTTGCTTGTAAAGAGAAAATTATGATAAGTTGCCTGCCCCTGAACCGCCACAGTAATTAAAAATGTTACAAATTCCAATACTGTATATTTAACGAGTAAGAAATGGACCCCACCGACAAGTTTTTTGTAACTTGGTGGGGCCAAACAATTGTAAACAAATTGTTAATAAATAAATAAATAAAAAAATAAATAAAAAAATGTCAGAAAATCTTATTTATTTGTAGTCAGTCTGATTTTTAAACATTCTAAACTAAACCACACATTTTCGAAAAATTCGAATTTTGTTACTAAATATGAATTGGATCATTACGTGCTTCTTGAATATTATTATTGAAAACATAATTGCTGGTAGTGTGAAGATGGTGCTTTTTAGTAAATAAATGGTTTTACTGTTTACATAGCAACTCAGCTTAGTTTGTCATAGTCAGGTTAGGAAAATGTAAATCGAATGGTTAACAACTAAAAATTTAGCTTTTTAATTAGAACTTGATTGGAGACTACGTTTAAAATATTAAGATTTGTTGGTTTTTTTTCCTAAGGAATACCCGATGGTGGGTCAAAGTTGATACACTTTTCTTTGAAGGCTTCTTCTTGTGCTGTACAACAAAACAATGATCCTCAAAAACATGACCATAAACATTTAAGTTGCCATTGAAACAGATAGATTGTGTGGGTCAAATTTAACCACGTCGTCGCTAACGAATATTCTGTCTATTAATGGGGGAGGGGGGTAGAACAACATCCACCAGTAACACACTAAGAATCAGAATCAGAATATTTTATTTCGTTAATAACATGAGTCACATGAAATAAGTCAAACTTTACAAACAAACTTAAAATTATAAAACATTTGTTCCCACATCCCTAAGCAGCACACCCTAATAGAAATTCATCTACTAAGTACGGGCTCTTTTCAATAAAAAAATATTTAAGTTTAAAAATGAATGCTTTTGAGCGGTCAATGGATTTTATTTGTAGAGGTAGGGAATTAAACAATCGTAAATCAGAATAATGGAGACCCTTCTCTTTAAGTGTAAGCCTGTGAATGGAATACGTCATATTGTTTCTGTTCCGAGTGTTGTACAAGTAACCAGCTTTGTTCTCTATGAATAAGTGACTATTCGTTTTAAAGAAAGACAACACTTCAAGGATATAAATGCCCAGTAGTGTCCAGAATATTTATTTCTTGGAAAATAGCCTTTCATTGGTGTTTAAAATTACTAATCATTATCTTCTGGAACCTGAAAACTCTTAATATGTCACTTGATGAGCCCCAAAAGCAAATACCATATTTAATTTGGCTATAAATATAGTCATAATTAAATATGGAGTTGGGAAGCGTTAAATTCTACTGCACCAACCCAACCTGATAATAGAATCTTTAAGTCGATGTCAGGGCAAGTTATATGCACCTGGTTTGCCTAAGGTGTGTCTAGGTAGAATGTATGGTCATAAGGCAGTGCCCACTGGTGAGTCCTATATCCGGTCTAAACATCTGCTTTAAATCAAATAAATAAATAAACCTCTATTCAAAATATAACTCCTACACACATAGAAGTAAAAGACGTTGTATTATATTGAGATTGAGGGTAACAAATCTTAAATTGTTATTACATAATTATTATAACATTACATATTTTATACATTACATTACAACTATTTGTATGTATAAATCTTATTGTTGTTGTTTTATGCTGAAACTACGATATGCTTTAAAAATCAACAAGAGGTAAAATTGGAATATTATTTTATATAATAACTAGGACAACTATGTCCTCTCTATGAAAAACAAAGACCATTAGTATATATAGGCAATATGACTCCCTTTCTTGTGAGATTGTAACAAAATAGTTGTAAGCTAAGTAGTATTTATGTGCAAACAATAATTAATTAAATGTTACAATCCACTTAGCTCCTTAATTTAGTAGAAACCCGATATTGATAAATTGTAAAAACTACGAGTTGTGGTAATATGTTTTAGAAAGATATATTATTGATAATAATGATATTTAAGTAGACTAAGAGAATTGGGATATATAATTTGGTTTTTTAAATAGTTTTTTTTTAATAAAAGTAAATATGTTTTATAAAAAAAAAAAACTTTACAATGTATTACAGGAACTGAATCATTAAAAACAACATAATTTAACCGAGCACGGTTATATAGAGATACACACAACCTGCAGTTTGAACAGGTGTCTCACCTAGATCTGTAATGTATCTTCTACAAGAAGGGGATTTGGAGAGATATTGATAATGTTTGAAGAAACAAGACGTATCTAGGTTAGAAAAACTGAGATAGATTGATAGTTTTATACAAAAGTAAGTATTGAACTCAGTAACTTTATATTTCTATCAACAATATTTTCTTGCGTAATTAATGACGCTATTTGTTGTTATATTATTCACTAACATAATTTCAGTTTCAATATGACATCAGCAATAGTTCTTAAGCATGAATATTGTACAAGTGGAATATTTAAAATAATAATTTATTATTAATATATTATTTATGTTTTATTGAAGCATGTAAATTATTTTATGAGTATTTTGAAGAGAAATATTAAAAAACTAATATTTAAAATTAAAACTCGACCAAAAGTCATGCTCAGACTTATAAATACATTTATTGTTTTAAGTAATTGAATGTTATTTTCACCTTCACTAGTATCAATTGATGAATACATTTTTTTGATTAAAGTATCTTTGATTTTTGTAATACTTAGTACGAATTCCTAAATATAAATACTTAATATGAAAAAAAAAAGTTTTAATACTAATCTCCATGTAATAAGATATGTATTTCACAAACACATAACATTATGAGCTGTAAATTTAAGTAAGTTCAATTTAAATATTTATTGCAATGATAATATCAATTTTACAAAAAAATTCAATGTTATTCCACTAAATATTCTATAATATTTTACACAATCAGCCATAAACAGTTTTGAATTAATTCCGATCTCATTCTCTTGATAAAGGCTTCTCACCTCCAATAGCGTAATATCCCATTTTAACACGAAAAATTTGCTCAGTGTGTAAAATGCTTGTGATGCTAAAATGCGTTGAAGGGGAGCCTTAAATATTTGGAGCATTGAAGTAATTTTAATTGAAAGATGTGTTTTGGTAACGAAGTGGCAATCAGCTTGCCAAGGCAAGTTCTTGTAAGTTAGCGCTCCGTGCTTCCCAGCAGTAAGCCTATATTGTCATGATTGAGTACATATATTATCTTATTAAATTTTTTATTATCACGATTGTTTCTTATATTGACTATCAGTGATTATTGAAAGGTTTACAAACCCCTATAGTATAATTAGTTTCGATAAAATATGTTCCACCAACATTAAAACATTTTAAAATTTAATTAAAAAGTAATTGAAATTAAAAAATATTATTTATTTAATTAGTTGAAGTAAAACATAATATACTTTAGTTTAAATAGAACGCCAGATATTTGATGGTTATATTCAATCTTTCTTTTTGATATCAAAATTTATATCACTGTCCAGAAATAGTATATTTTGATTATCTATCACTAAAACTAAAATTATTTCAGACAATACTTTTTTTACAATAGTAACAAAAGTATGGTATAAATCGTAGTGCAATATGGGATGAAAACGTTTACCATAGCTAATTCTCGTGTGTTATTCGTAAAAAAATATATATTCAATTGGTTACATCTCAGTATTGAGATTTTTGAACGTTATAAAACTAATTTTTCTATATACAATAGTTTTAATTTCTGGCTGAAACATTACTTATTATGTTTTTATAAACATTATCTTGTTTGTAAAACTTAAACTATAGTTGGTAGAATAAAATACATCCAGGGTTCGTTACCTCTTGCCACGCATCGTTACATTTTGCTTAGCCTTCAAATCTCGTATTCAGTTCATTTGATCAATGGTTAAAAAAAAATCATTCTTATTCATAATTTCCGGCCTGCATTGAAAACAGTTTTAGATTGGCAGCAACAATATATAACGTTTAAAATATAAATATGTTACTCTAAAGTATTATATATAATTATATGGCTAATGACCCTAATTATACCTGTTCAGTAATTAAATTTTTAGAGTTGCTTCAAAGAAGGGATTGAAATACTGTTCAGAATTTTATGATTGTAAACATGATTTTCATTTTAGATTTTAATCCAGGGCTATGACTAAGTTTTAAAATAACTATTAAAAAAATCACATTTAAAACAAACAAAAAAGTGTAGTTAGAATAATTGCACCCTTATTAATAATTAAAACCCTTCATATTAGATCACGAAACCATAGTTAAATGAATTGATTAAAACTAGAACGAAAAACCTCTCTGTGATATATGCTAATACTTTTTCGTCAGACGTAAGATATTATTACAAATAACTAATGAATAATAGTAAATAAAAATAAATAATAAGTCAGAAACAATCTTTAGAATAATAAAACAAAAAATTTAGAATTACTTCAATTTACAGTTTCCGGTGACAACCGCGTCAAGGTACTATCTACAATATTTACAAGATGACCAGACGTTTCACCCATACTGTGATGTGGCATCCTCAGTGGTTTCTCTGAGAAGCACTGAGGATGCCACATCACAGTATGGGCGAAACGTCTGGTCATCTTGTAAATATTGTAGATAATACCTTGACGCGGTTGTCACCGGAAACTGTAGATTCTAGTTATGACACCGGCCGCTTAAGCCTAAGTTCTAGGATTAAGATTTACTTCGTTGTAGAAGTATATTTTCATAAGTACTGACATTTCCAAAGTTGTAAATTATGAGTTGGAGGTAAGAAATTGGGAAATGTAAGACAAATTACTCACTAGAAAGCGCAAAGTCTTATTATACGTTTATTTATAATACTTTGAAACAGACAAATTTACTATACTATCACATGCTTTTTAGTTTTAAATAGGGTTGTGTAAATTTACTAAAGTTTATTAATCTGCTATTAGGAAAAAAGTAAATGACACCTTAAAAATAAGTATAAAAATAACTAAACGTCTGTCTTATCTATTGAATAGTATTCAAGGCGTGTCTTTAAATTATCCCTAAAGACACGCCTTAATTTACTTTTATCGTAGCACAACGGTTGTTACAATAAATATGTTAATTCTTGTAATGTTAATTAAGGAATAGATAAAAGAAAAACAGGTTTGATAATTTTTATTTTGAACCTCTAATGTTTATACATGTATAATATATATTTTAAACAATAGAAAATATAATATTAACATAAGGATATTACGTAATAATCAAGCAATATATTGTCATATCTAAATACCCGTTCAAGCAATGTTTGTATTTGTCGTTGAAAAATATATCAATAATATTTCTTAACGATTGCTAAGCTAACTTTTAAGGTTCTTAATCAACACAAGTGTGACAGAATAAAAACTATTGCTAACCTTCATCTACAATGCCTTATTGCAATGAGATAAATAATTTCATTTACGCATACAAATTTAATTTTTGTCTAGTGCTAATTTTAGACGTAAAACTTTTTACGATTTGTAATGTTCAAACATGAAACTCTCGGAAACAAATAAATTTTATACTAAAACTAATAAATTAATATATATTTTATATTACAAAGTGTTTAAAAATATACTATAGATCTTAAACGAAAACTAAAGATTATTCGTATTTTTGAAATAGCTATACAATAAATGTTGAAACCACTTAACATTATTTTTTAACGAATCGGTTGTATAAATGTATACAACATTTTTAAAATATAAAGTAATTTGTTACAATCAATTTAATACAACATATTTATGTTTTCAAATGTTTTTTTTAATGTACAGTAATTAGAACATCTTTAACATTAACGAACTAATGTAAATAATATAATGTAATGTGGTAATGTAGTACACAATTATAGCTTTATGTTATGTAGAATACTATAACACTACATTACTTTGATTTGTTTGTTTGTTCTGGTAAAGTGTATAAAATAGAGTATATAGCGCAATAAAGTAGTCATTGACTAGAAAAGGTTATATTTTCTATTTTATACAGGTTCAACTACCTAGTTAAGTTTTAGCAAAACATTTCATTATTGTTGTTGTTTTGTTCATTTCTACTTAGTGTATTTTATATTTTTAGATATCCTCTTGTTCCGTGATAATTTCTAAATAATCAGTAAAGTTATACTATAGAAACAATTTCATAAATAGTATTATACAAATAACTATGGTATTCAAACGTTTCAATCAATTATTGATCATATATTATCAAATGAATCACTTTAGCCCAGTTACATATATTATTGTGAACCATATAATATGTAGGAAATAATACAAATAATAAATTAAAATTACTACAAATAGTAGAGTTAATTCCAATATTCCATGTTCTAGTATTTAATATAAGGATTACTACTTGTGGAATTAAATTTATCACGAAATACTAAATTATCAACTTTTCGACATTATTTAAATATAAAACTTACAATTAAATTGAAATTAAATATTAAACTTGTCATGTTAATGTTCCATATTATCGTTACGTTTCTAGATCTAGTAATACCCATTACATGTTATACTTATTTACAACTATTAAAATTTGATACTTATACATTTAAAAATCAATTATGTATGAAAAATAGAATTGAGGAAATGGATATCATTAAACATTTGTATTTAATGACTATGATTCACCCCTATATCATTACGCGTCTATGAACAATACACGAGCGCAGTTTCCGGCTCATCTACAACAAAAGCCAAGTTAAAGCTTTTATCTTCGCTACGCACTCCGTAGTTTTGATTTGTTACGCATTATCAGCTCGAGGTGTCATTATCTGCTATACGTTATTCCTTTATATCCTTCCACATAAATATTGTAAATACATTCAATGTATTAAACCTTTTTATTTTATTGGTTTCATATTATAAAATTTTGAGAAGTGATTTAATAATCAAATGTTAGTATTTTCCGATTCATCCCTATAATATTTCACTTACTTCTAATGTTAATGGTATTGTTTTAGTAAAAATAAAATTTCCAATTATATCTTAATAGTTTTAAGTAACCTTCTACACGTCTCAATATAATAATTTGAAAGTTTGAATGTATAGTTTTAAAATTGTACCTAACATAATATAATAATTAATAAAACTGCCTTGGAATATTTTTTATTTTTAGATATTTTCTTATTGCATGCAAGGTTCAATAAATGTATTGTCCAATTGAGGCTATGTAAATATACGTTTGTTAGGTCGCTAATACAATTGCGAAACTATTCAGGTCATTACAGAATTTTAATTAATATATATAAAACTCACCAATTATAATAATTTATTATAAAATGTTGAATGTTAACATTATACATTCACACATTTTTAAATTTATACATGTTTAAAGCTGTAATATAACATGAATTAACTGAAAAAATATATTTTTAGTTATTATAGGATCAAATGGCTTGTTCCACACATTCTGCCTGCTAACTGACGTCGTTTTATTTTTCTATTAAAAGCAAAAAAAGCTTTATCTGTTATCATTTCAAGAAACTTACAAATGGTTAAAAAGTACACCTAACAGTAAAACTTTTCAGTAATTACGGGTTTAAGACGATTAGACATAATTAATTGGAATATAATAAAAGAGTTACTCTTTATCTAAGATATATTATTTTTATTGAACAGTTCAATTTCAATTATAAACAAACAGTCAACATTTTTATCAAAATAACTATTGTTATACTAACATGTATCATTATAATAGTTTACTGGGAAGGAACATAAAGAAATCATGACTTCCATTACATGAAAATAAACCAACAAGACGACTGTCATTTGTAGATAATAGTTGCTAGCATCATTACCATTTAGTATAGTTACAATGTTTCCCATTTGAAAAAAGAAATAAACTTTATGAATACACTATCTTTTTGAAATCATTTGCTTTGTAAAGTAACATGACAAAGATAGAATAAATAATGCTATTCTTGCTGAATCATTTAATATACCAGTTGGGAAATAATATTAAAAAAACCTAAAACGTGTACAGTTTTTTATTTAGACGTTGTTTGAAATTGGTGTTATGTGTAGATATGGTTTATCTTTGAAGATATTTCAAACCTTAACTATCACCTTTTGGTCTTTTTTCACCCAAGAGGTGATATATTATTTTACATCATGTATTAAACGGGTGTGCTTTTATGGTGTCCAACATTGTAGGGCCTTTAAGGTATTTAGAGAATTGGGCCGTCATTTGTTCTCTTATTTATTTTATTCCATGAAACTGCCCGAGAATACCATAATAGTAAATTATTTACATTTTTCGTTAAGGGGATTTGCTACTGAAAAGGGTAGATTTTTTTAAAATGGCAGTAAATTACTTGGAGTATTTTTTTTATAATGAGGAACATGCTATCAAAAAATACAAAAATATAAAAAATTGAATTTATAAATTTTAACCTTGTGAATAAATTAAAAAACGTAGTTTTTTGGTGATTTTACAGTGCCATTTTTGAAGTGATATAACTCCAAAAGTAAGTATTGGATTTCAATGATTTATGATTTATTTTAAAGGGAATATAGTCTTCTTATAAGTTAGGTAGAATCAAATTGTTATGCCTTACATAACTTTTTTGATCAACGTTAGAACATTTTCTTTAAAAAATATTAAAAAAGAAAAGTTTTTATTTTTTTTATCTCATACTAAATGAAAGCTACAGGCATAAGTCTACCTAAATATTCAACTTATTATGTAAAGAGTAAGTGGTAAAAATTTTAATAAAATATCTCAAGTAGTTCTTGAGATATATCAATTTTTAGAGAGAAAAATGCAAAATTACAAACTTACGGGAAACAGCATTTGAACGTAAAAGTAAACTAAAATGATTAAAATAAAGCAAACACTCTTAGGAAATGAAGCAAAACTATTGTTATTCTCTATTGTTACCAATTTGGATATAATTATCATGTATTTTACACACAAAAAAACTTATTTTACAATGGGACTATCAATATCACTATTATCAAACTCAGTTGACACAATTTCTAAAGGATTTACTTCGTACCGCTTACTAATGTTCCTCCGGTTTCGTAGCGCAATATCTATTCCCTTTTCTTTACTCTGACCATTTTGAAAAAAATACAATAAAAACACTTTGCTAAAAGTAATCCAGAATCAACCACAACAATCAATCACAGCAGAACAAAAACAAACAGTTAGTAAACAAAAGCAATCAGTCAAAACAGCTGTCTCTGAAACTTTTTTTACAATTTGACAACTTATTTTTGTCAATAATATATAGTATAATGGTAGAAAACATATTACATAAAATAGAAACTACCATAAACAAACAGAAATCTCACTATTTTCTTTAGTACAAAATTTATTACAAAACAAATCTCAAAACTGTGAATTTTGCTGATTTGGCCACTTTACAGCGCTATAAAAAAATGTTTACCCTTGTATGAAAATTGAAAAAGTTGTTTCTATTGTACTTTTCTTATGTATTAGGATATATAAGACCAAAATATGAGAAAAAAAATTTTTCAAATTTTTATGGTTTTTGGTCATTTTCAGTAGCCAATCCCCAGTATAATATTATTTTTTAAATAGATTATTTTTTGTTTACACCTCATACCACCTATTCCCGTTTCAATTTACAAATTGCTTTTGGATTTATTGTAAACCGCACTGAAATAATCCAATGACAGTTACTGCATGTAAAGCCCCCCTCACTACTCGCCCAGCAATGTTGTCAGATCTAAAATCATTAAAATTCATAAGTGATATGTCTAAACATCTGTTGCAGTAAACGAACATTATTATTTGATACTATAAACAAATATACGTGTTGATGTAAATATATTTATGTATGTTTTGTGGAAGAAATATGTTCCTATTAGTTATAGTATTTAAATGAGTACTTTATATTTATTTATAAATATGTGTAATATGTTTTAATGTTTTTTAAGCATTAAATAATTTAAACGAACAGTGAAGCATTAAGAACGTTTGCATGGAATGCGTTCACTGCACAATTACTCTAAATATTCTACAATTAGAAATCATTTACATTAATATAATGTAGTACAAAAATACAGTAATAGCACATACCATAATTAACTTTACTATTACCTTTTAAGAGGTATTAAAATAGTTGTATAAATATAAAATAATATACAATATATAGTTGTTTTGTAAACAAAATGCCAGTCAAATTTACAGTATATATATGAATATAGACATACTTATCGTAGATGAAACATACGAATAGGTGCTTCTCAGAAACGATATGGCAACACTGTCTAAAATGTCTTCGGACTATTTTGTTGCGGTTTACACTAGTGAAAAACTGTCTATGGCTTGATTTAATGTTCTCAAAATTTACCAGACACTTATATTGATATTAAAAGTTTTATTATTATTGAAGAAGGGCTAGTTTACTGAAATAGAGTAAAATACGTTTATTGATTTTACTCTATAGAAGGATTTTACATCTAATGTCCTTTGGTATACGACCATTGACGCAAGTATATTATAAAGTTGTTCTCAAACTTTAACTGTATTAAACATTTATTGACATTATTGTGTTATTAAATTATGCTGCATACAAGTTAAAAGTCTACTACTACGATAATTGTTGTAGTTTTAATTAGAAACTATAATTATTAAATTACTATTAAACTTAATAGAAAACTTTAGGAATTCATTTTATAAAAACATTATACGAACATATCTGAACAAAGGTTTTGGTCAATTAATTAATTAACTATAACTACTAAAGGTTTCATTTTCAGAATCGTTGGAATTAGTTGATTAGTTAATGTATATAATAGGTCCTTCCAGACTATGACCTAGTCCCTCGTAATATAATGTTTTACATTAAATTGAATGCTTTATAAATAAAAAAAAAATACTACATATTGTTTTTGCAGAACTATTTACTGATATAAAATTAATTGCATATACTTTCTCATGAAAAATATAATTTATGAGTTAATATTGTATGGGGAAAACTGTAGTTTTAGATTTATTAAGTTTTTTGTGCAAAGTATATTAATGATAATATGCGAATATATTTTTATACCAAGTCATAGATAATACATATTGTTTAGCTAAAAAATTACACGAAAATAGGATAAAGGCTTTATCTAATACATTTTTGAAGATTAGCAAAAGACCAAAAAGAATTTGAAAATGTCCGAATTTGGAATATTATTTTTTTTTTATTCATGAATCAGTGGTATAACTCATTACCAAACTCAAAGAAAGTTGGGGGACTCTATAAGGGTTCCCTGGGAAATTACATCTGCTCGTCCATCCTTGGGTTGGGTATCAATATTGCTACTTGAACTGGAATACAATTTAGACTTGAGCTGTCTTAGACGTAGTTATAAGGCATAGTTGTGGTTACATGTATTGGATTCCACAGTCAAGAGTGTATGTATATTTGAAACTTGCACTAAACTATTAACTAACTAACTGACGAACTAGTATAAATAAGTTACGCTTAGTTAGTTGAAATATATAAATTTATACAAATAATTTATATTAGATTAGTAAAGTTAAAATTTATTAACTTGCTAGACACTGGAAAATTGTACTATATTTATTGCATATATACACATAAAAACGTAATGATATTAATCCTTAAAAATTTTTATTAATACCATATTTATACGTTATCTAAAAAACAACAAAAGTGTTAAAAATTAATAGAGATGTTGCACTAATTTATTAGAAAACATTATTGTTATGATTAAGAGAAATTCTTTTACAAATAATGTAAAAAGTGACCGACTCATATATCATATCATATAATTACGTTCATCATATAATACATGACATGAATAATAAAAAAGGCCATGAAATAACTACAATATATATCCTGTTGTTAAGAGGAAAAAGTCATTTTAATATATATTTTAGGGCCGATGTAATTTAAATAATAAAGTTTAACTTAATTAAAATTTACTATAAATTATTATTTTACAGTATTAAGCAAGTAAAAACAAACACATATGATGCGATAAACATAATAAACAACGCAACCCATGTTATAAGAGTGAAACTACGAATTCATGTTGCAGTAAACATTAAAATATGATTTAAATATACAAATTAATTTTTTTGTGTTATGCTTTTTATTCATGCAAAACACTATTTTCTGTGATGTTTTGTACAAAAAAAATCAATATGGTCACAACTATGTGTTTCTCATTTACCGAATAGTTATAACAATTACGCACATGGTCATAAAATTAAGTAAAAAATCTATTTGCATAGTAACTTTATTTTAAACAATTACTTTATTAATACAGTTGGTCATGACATTAATAAAATCCATTACTTTTAATTATTCTATTTATTACTATATTTTACTGTACTATATACATAAGTATAGTATTTATAATAATAATAATAATAATATATAATATATACTCAAACATAGGTCGTAAATTGATACTATTCTAATTATTATAATATCTGACAATTATACTATTGTTAAAACTAGTATTATATAAACTGAGCTGCTAATAGAGTATTTGTTCATAAATATCTAAATCTAACAGACTTTTTCTAACAGATCTGTTAGATTTAACAGATCTAAAATCTAACAGACTAAATCTAATGTGACTTTTTATGGACTTTTTGGAGAAGATTAAATGTTAATATCAATAAACAATAATGATTAAATGTTAATACGACGAAACAACTCTTAATCTAGTTTCAATGTGTTATGTATATCGTTTGTATTTTGATAAAAATGCTAAAAGTTGTTGATTGTTTATTTTTATTTTAAAAAGTCAAATACAGCACCACTTTTTATTTACAAAATTTCCAAAGAAAGATTGTAAATAAAATAAACTTACACAATGTAAATTAACAAAATCTCAGCAGGTTAGTTTTATATTTTGTATTCCTACCTATAATTTTAAAAGGAAATATGTAACTGTTTTTCTGAAAAATATTTCAACTTAAATCATACTGTTTAGAGTTTCCAAATGGAACGTCACAAACACTAATTCATTTCAGCTGGAATTTCAAACCGTGTTTGGTAACCGATTGTCATGGAATATTTTTACCATCCATGGGCCAGAGGGATTTTCCCTACGAGAAACATTTCATGTAACACTGGGTAATTGGTTTGAATTATGATATCATCCAAAACTTGTACTAGATTGTTTGTATAGTTTTTAAACAATTTTGTATTTTTGTGAGGTATATTCGAAACTATCATTTGTTATATTAAACTACTTATTTATTATTCTGCACTCTACATCTGCTACTACATTGCATTCTCCGTCAGGTTACCAGCTTAATTCTGTATTTTTTGGATTAGGCTTAAGCTTCAAGGTCTCGTACCATGTAATAATTAAATATTAAGGGTAGATTGATAAACTGTAAGATTTCTGTCTATTTTTAAGTATGCCTTCGTGGGGGATGATGTTGTTATTGTTCGCAGAAATCTTTAAAGTGTACGTGACTTCTCAGTGGATCTAAACGAACTAAGATTTTGTTGACTGAATTTTCACTTATTTTATGTATAATACAATAATTTATAAGCTATTAGAAAGATTTAATTACAAACATTGCTAACATATATGGCTTAAAAAATATTCATAAAATAAATAATAATAACTCCTTGCCTTGTTTACCTTCTTATGTGTATATATTATTTCATAGTCAATTATGTTTTGTATAAAGGGGCGTTTGGATTAATATAGTATTTCATTTTGGTATGAAGTAGCTGACAAGCAAACCAATTGTTGAATTTCAATTATGGCTTCCTATTTTATAAGATTCTTGATTAAAATGTATATCAATTACATACGAGCCTTTTACCGTTTTTTCGAACGGTAAAAATCTTGTATGTAATCGAACGAATCCCAAAATGCATAGTTATTAAAGCGTATAAGATGTAATGCTTATATCACCAATAACTAGAAAATAACGAGCCCTTTGTGGTCTCGGAACAAAGCGGGGCTGAAAACAACAGTACGTCGTTTACTGGTTGATTGAAGTCCAAATAGGAAGCTTATCTACTGAAAGAACAAACAACGTAACAACAATAAGATAAACTGAGTAATTTTCCATTTCATTACGTAAAATAAATTGCCTTCACGTAATAAGTTAACTTTACAAAATTTTGGTTTAAGCATTTACTTATAATATTTGTTACAGTTCCCTATGTACCACAACATTAATATTGTATTTCTACTTGTTCGGACAGATAACAAAAACAATCTAAAGAAATAGTCTATTTATAACTGTTATATGTATATAAATAAAGCAAAAGTAGTTACTTTTTAAATAATTAACGAGATTATTTATATAAGAAGATGAAAGTACAGTTCAAATTATTGTTCCTTAGTATTTCCTACATTTTAAATTGTAGTCTTGGAGTCTTTCTATACGATCTAAAATTTTATATTATAATGCCAGTTTATAAAAATGCATAGGAAATGGAAAATAAAAGGCTCATAAAACCATTTATTGCTGTTCTAAGTATATGTAAAACCATTAATAAAGTACATTATTAAACCATTATTAGAGTCAGACTGATACATTTTTTTACAAACTCTAGATTTTTTAAAAAAATATTTGTAATATAAAAACAAAAAAACTATAATTCAGACCAAAAATCAGCAATCTTTTCCAGTAACGTTGGCAGTAAGCCGTTTATTATATGGTGTGAGTAGGCTAACCGAAAATTAGAAAAAAATATGCAATTCATGAAAATTAATCGTTAAAAAACAGACATAAGAGTACAACCTATGAACCTTTTCCGTTAATTCACTGCTATTACTTTTTCTCTTACTTCACTACCACCTAGTACCTAGTAATAACAATCGCTATTATGGTTAGGTTAGTTTAGGTGGCTACTAAAATTTATTAAAAACTGGTAAATCCAATTATTGACTTACTGCCGAATGCGTTCTCCTTGTGTAAGTTCTTGCAAAACGATATCGGATTCCTAGCGGATAATGAATACCACAGTGGGCGTAAAAATGATTGAGGAACAGTTTTTAAAGCAATAGAATTTTTATCAAGCGGAAGTGAATTAACGGAAAATATCTGTTACAGTACTTCAAAACTCCATTGCTAAAATAATTCCTCAAACAAAGATGAAAGATTTGGTTGATTATGAATTTAATATATAAAGGAAGTTATTTTCTAGACTGTTGTGCTACATATTATACAATATAGTATGCAGATGTTCTCTCAATCATCATCATGTGTGGATTTATCTCTATTGTACTATCAACTTGTAGGACTTTCTACACCAACCGACCGATCATCAACAAACTTTCCTTAAAGTTACGCAA
This sequence comes from Stictocephala bisonia, assembly GCA_035578905.1. Taxonomy (NCBI): domain Eukaryota; kingdom Metazoa; phylum Arthropoda; class Insecta; order Hemiptera; family Membracidae; genus Stictocephala; species Stictocephala bisonia. Next base: position 294,513 of record JAQJVL010000872.1, read on the forward strand.
TCATGTTTATTTCAGAAAGTTGAAACTCAACATCCGACAAAAGTCTACATTACATTAATTCAAATGAGGGTTTCTCCCAAATAATTACTTTAAATTCCCTTTATTTAATTTACTTTGGGATTATAAGAACAATTATTTTTTAATTGCAGTTCTTACACTTCAATTTATGGGTTTTTTACGTAATTTACTTTTTGTTTTTAAATAATTTTGTAAACGGTACAGAGTTGTATGTATTATTAATCAGTTTTTATATTTGACGGCCAAATATAATAATAAGAAAAAAGTATCGTTTGGTATTTAATTATACTATAACATTCTAATTAATTAATTTTCTAATGCACTATTCCATAATTATTTTAATATATTTCGATATAAAATTATAGCTTTTTAAATAATCATGAACGTTTAATGAATGAGTAATTAAATAAGAAATTAAAATAGGAAATAATTAATGTAATATACTAATTTCGATTTCAAATTTCGATTTAGTTCCAACTAACATTAGTGGTTTTTTTTATATCACCAACTGCAGTTTGAGTTTTTTTTATACAACCACAAACTCATTTACTGCAGTTGTAGAAGATAGACGTTCAATTGACGTTGGTACTCGCCATCCAATACGGTTGGTTTTTACTAGCTTAGCACTTATAGAGTTATTTAACTTTTTAATTTGTTTACCTGAGTCAACTGAAACCTGTTTATTTAATAAAATCTCTAGCATTTGAGGGTGATAACACTACGATATACTTCGTTGTTCCAAAGTGATTCATTCTTATACAACTAATTCAATATTTTTTATATTACTTATTTCATTTATAACCTTTAAGGTGATTTAATTGGTTTGTGTAGTATGATTTTATTTGTATATATGAGATAAAAAACATACTGCCTATAGTGATGAAAAATTATTAAAGATCATTTATACACACATTTTTGTCAGAAACACAATGCTCCTTACAACAGAGAAAGAGCTAAATTGATATTTACAATCTGAGAGTTACAAGAGAAATTTACAGAACCGAATCAAGCTTTTAAGCTTCTTTTAATTGGCATAAGACTCTCAGAACTTCCCAATAATAGTGTAGCGAAAGTAAATTTGAAAATCAATTAACACAAAAATATTATATTAAATGGAGTTAGACAATAATGTTATCTCACCCTTTTTTATTACTTTATTTAAGAAAGTATTTCTGATAGCAATAGATTTAAAATTACGAGAAATAGGTTTATGTATATTATACTACAGACTGGATGGTAGTTTAAGTAAATTGTAACACAGACTCATAACAAGTTTATAACAAAACAAAAATATGCTGTTATTATACGTAATATAATAAATTTTACTACACATGGTTAAACAAAACAAAACATTATATCAATATTAAAATAATTTTCATATTACTACTTACTATATAAATCGTATTAATTTTGAAACTATGGTAGATAACTTGTCGTAAGTTATAAAAAGGTGACTCGTGGTATTTTGTCACAAATAAAAATTAAATATACAATAGTTGGGTAGTTTATATGAATATATTTTAATTTTTCATATTATGATACAAACTAAATACTATCCATTTTACTTGCTATTACTATATAATTAATTCAAAAGGTTAATTTGCTACAAGACATGACATGTTTATATTCTGTGAGCGATAACGAAGCCTGCAAGTGATAACAAACATGAGGTCACACGAGGTTTGACTATAAAATAACCACCCATGGCTACGTGATAGTTCGCAGAACCTTATTACTTAGTATACAGAGACAACAGTTTGAATAAACATGACTCTAGTTGCTGACTGATTGAAAGAATATTTTACTGGAATTTCTATAAAAATCTCTACCCTAATTGTAATACTTTTGGAAACGTAGTAATCTTAATTGTACAATTCAGTAAAATATGTCACCAAGTTACATATTACCATCCTAGACCTATTATAAGATTATAGGATATGCATCCTCTAGTTTTTTTATTCAAATAATTCACAGTATTCCAAATGTATTTAACGTGTGGGTAAACTTTAGACTCTATGAGTGGAAAATTGCTCAAAGACTCTGTTTTTTAATTTGTTTGAGAATTGTATATTATTCATTTAATCAAACAAATATATTCGAAATGTTTAATATTTATTATATTATAGTTATAAAATTAATGTTTTGAGCATTTAACTATTTTTCAGAAATTGTTTTAATAATTATAATTAGGGTATAATAATATAACCCATAAATTAAAACTTTTCTACGTATTTCTGCTGTCTTCAATTACATAAATCTTCATCTTCAAGAATTTATTGTAGGGAGGAGAAAATATCATACAAGCTTATTCTTTTAACAGATCATAAATTTAATATATTCACATACAATTTAAAGTTTCTTATTGATTTGTTTGATACTAGTTTGCTACTAGTTTCGCCACGTCACCATTGGAAAGCAAATATTAACTGCTGAATAGGAAGGCTTGTAATTACGTTGGCTCTGCCAGTCAACAATAAAATACTATGCTCTTAGCAGTATTATATGAAATATTACACTAGAGTCTGGGAATAAATGACTACTATTCAGAATTCATATCTTGACGCCGATCATCAAGATATGAGTTGAAATGAGGAGCGAATGAGTGTGATGAGTGTAGATGAACATATTTAATTAATGCATAGTTAGGGTCAGTATACATTGGTCATCATTCAGACACTGATCGTAGGGATTGAGCCTATTTGACAAATGAATGAGTTTTATAATTGTATATGAATGAATGTAGTCATTGTTACTAAGATTGACTGTTAGAAACATTTTTAAGAAAAACTAAATTTAAGTATAACTCAATAAAGAAGGAATATAAAGGACCTACAGATTGTTGTGGAATCCGAACCGCGTGGTAATGGTCTGTTATGAAGCTAACTTAAAAGCCTAATAATTAGTGCTTTATACTACAAAACATACGTACCCTTACTATTACCAAACAAGCATACTCCAAACTACTCTAGTAGTATCCACGTCAATGGCAAAAATTGAATGAACGCAATGTATGAATGAATTTATTTATTTAAAGACGGATTTAGGACTATTTAGTCTTTTATTCTACTCAAATCTGTCATGATGAAGAGGATCGAATATAGAACCTATCGACTACAATCTCCAAATTAATGAGTCCCCTGGTACAAATGTTTTAGAACACTGTGACACCAGTGCCATCTAAATATTATTAGAACTTGAAGTGTTTGTTTTCCATTAATTTAAATTTATTAAACTTTGTATCATCATATACAACTTTTTTGTTCGGCACATCTAGAAAAGCTACCAATTTTTAAATATTTAATTTCTATATACATGCTGGCAAACATGTAGGTGCTAACCATCAAATAAATTATTTTAAATAAATGTCTGTCTCGATTATTCATTGGATAGAAGATAAACAATGTATATTGTGTTTGGAAAATAACAAAATCATAATGTAACAGGGATTTTAAAAGTACATAAACTGTGTAGTTTTTCTATAACTATTAAATACATGCCAAAGAAACAAAATAAATATTGCAAAACTGAATAATCTAATTATATTAAACAAAATATTTTTTTAAGTATCATTAAGATTCAAATTGAATAATATACGTCATAATAACACACAGTACAATTAGTGGATTTAATATTGTTGAGATGCATTACCATATAAACCCAAATATAATACGACTTTTTACTATTTTTATCCATGAACTCACGTTATCACAAATTAAATAAATGTCCAAAAACATCTTGCCGTATGAAAAAAAATATTAGACGAAAAGATTTATTAATTAATTTGTAAAACTAAAACTAACTGAGTTAAAAAAACCAGATTTGTTAAGTTCCACTGACTTAATATTCTCATAAGTGTGGAGATTCCATCTGAGTTTAATCAAACTCACTGGATTAGTTTGTGCATGTTTTTGGCCCTTCGTTAATACTGGATGATTGGTTTTTTAATGGATCAGTGGTTTAATATTCTTTTACGGTCTTTCTTTTCATTTTTTGTTTAAAAGAAAAAACCTCACGCATCCAATCAGGCCTGGATGTAAATTTTAATCAACTGAGGAAGTACCGACTGTTGGCATTAGTTAACACTCGAAACTTTGGTATTGCATTCCACAGTATAAAGCCTTAGGCAATGAAACACCACACCGGAAAGTGTCCTACGTCTCTCATATCTTCTGTTGATTTAAGAAGACCTGATTTTACTAGTGGACAATATACTCAAACTTACCGGTGTTAAACTATTACTACGAGACACCTCTGCACTCTTCGTGAAACCTCGCCTTGTGACTTTTGAATACATTTTAGTATTTAAACTGTCTTGAGTAAAACCACATTAAGTAAACCTTTTTTTAAAGCTGTTCACTCTCAGCAATTTATTTGCCCTATCTATAGTAAAAATATAGACACCCAAATAATTGAAATGAAACTTTTTAAATAGCTTATATGTTCAGATATGTGTTTGCTATTTTAACATTAATAGGTCAAACAAAACTTAAACTAAATGAATCAAACCTACCCTTTCCAGAAGAAAGTTAATTTTCTAACATTTTCCGTATTATAAACATCATTATTTACGTTCTAACAGCTGTTAGAATTTAATGCACATCAATATTTACTATTAAACTCATGTTACTTTTTGACTAATTTAACAGACAAACACTTCAGCATTCTTTAAATTTGTATATAGCTCTCGTAAGATCTTTCTTGGTCAATACTGTTTTAAAAGCCTATTTTCAGCACCTAATTAAGTCATTATACCGAGTTAGGATGTACTAATTTGAAGGAATATTCCTTTAGTAGAGCCTTTGGAAATCATGTTGTATAGCTAGTTTTCAGTGTAACTTATTATTTCAAACACAATATTTTCAATTATGAATGGTTAAAATAAATCCGATCTTTTATATGTTTGTAAGAAACGTGAGAAACATTTCGGTTAAATTGATGAATCTGCTTAACTATTGATGAAGTGTAATACATTTAGACCTGTTTATAATCATTATTACTATAAATGATAAGATAAATATTGTTATGATACAAGCGAATATGAGGGTCAAATACTTGTATTCGCCCTCATATTCACAAATAGGGCAACTAAGGGACCTACAGCTTTATATTGAATCCAATGCATGTAATGCTTGTCTGGTTTTCAGCTAAGTAATCAGTTCTCTCTTCTAAAGAAAATCTTAACCTTGACTACCATCCAACATGGATACCCCAGACTTATCTAATAGTTTACACGTAAATGTCAACCATTGATCGGTTACTATGTCAGTATTAAGAGCCTATCATCTTCAATTTCATCAACACTTGTCCCCAAGTAGCTGGATTACATCACTGTCTTCAGTTTATTATTTATTAAACTTAACAGTAAATTTAGTTTTAGTTTATAAACAATTTGATGTATAATATACACTAAAAAACATTGATTTGCTGGTTTAAACATTTATGTTAAAAGAACTCTTAAATTATTTACGTTTAATATAAAAGTATCGAATGAACCAAGCTGATGTATTCCAAAACTGTTCCGTTCAAGTTGTGTCGTCATAGAATGTTCAACACGTCTTGTGATTGAACAAACATCTCCTTGACTTTGTCGATAGGAGAACATTATAGTTGGCACGTTTGCTAATAATGGGTTAAGTCTGGTACAACCCTACACCTCCCGAGTTAAGTTCATCTTCTCAGAACGTTACGGTAGAGATAAGTCTTAGTTGTTCTGTTTTGTTCTTGGCAGTACATAATTGCAAGTACATGTTAAGCATTTTTTTACTTACGGTATTACTTTTACATAATATTTTATTTTTATATTTAACATTGGATTGCTATTCATCTTTTTATAGTACTAAATTAGCTAAAATGTTTGCAAGACAATATAATCAAACATAAAAAATATATGTTGATAATTTAAGGCTATATTCATCCTTAAACATTTTATTTTGTATAAATCATAAAGTATTAGCCCGTATAATTAAATATAAAAGAATGTCATAGTTTAATAAAATCATCTTTATCTAAAGAGCAGACTTTTATAAATATATATACAGCAATGAGAAATTTTTTTAGTATATATGATTACTGTATTTTTTCCTCTTTGGCTTAAAACCCCTATATTGATATATTTTTATTAAATTAAATTTTACAAAAAATTTAATTTATAAATGAAAAGGTTTTTAAATAATTTTATTCACTAACGAAGGTTTTAACTACACAAACAGAGTTAATTATCTAAAGTACTATGAAGTGTTCGAGAAGCGGGAGTGAAGAGTGAAGAGGGTTGCATTGTCTTCATCAAAAATCCCAGTGGGTTATTGAATTTAACTACTGTTTTCATTGAATATCTGAAACTATTTCTGAAAATCTGAAAATATTTTCGGAATTCCCTTCTGAGAAAATAATTTATTTGTGATGTTTTTAGGAAATACTGTAAAAAGTAAATGCATAGTAAGATTGTTTATATAGTACATATCTGACAAGCCCCTGTGACGTCGTTTATAACTTATTAAGACCTTAAAATATGGAAACTTAAATATATTCATAGCACCTAGTTTTAATTCATTGATTAAACTGTTTCCTCTTTATTATTAAAATACATATTTCAATTTAATATTTACCAATAACATCAGTTACTTAGTTTTTTTAACACTTTTTCCAAATAAGTATAATGCCTCGGCCAGCAACCCTTTCTTCAATCCTGTTTTAGATTTGGAGAGGTTCAGCTGTGTAATATTATCAGACAATATTATCCTTATCCTTACCAAGATGACATTGACATCCCGGGCTTTCCTTATACGGTTGTCAGCCCTTGATGGGAAGAAAGTAATGTTTTTTCGTTAGCCGTGTTTACGCCAGTTATGCATGCAAAAAATAAACCTATAATTTAGTGGTGACGTTATGAGAGAGGCTAAGGCTGACTAATTAATAGTGGTGCTACAAATAAACAATCAATTTTTTTTAATCTTTAATTTAATTAATTATTTTCAGAATATCCTTGTTCAATTATTTCTACACTTAAAATTAGCAACGATTTATGTAGTCCATTTAAAAACCGAACTAAATTATTCCATTTTTATCATTAATAAATCAAAACAGAAATTCTCAAAATAACTAGTACACTTAAAAAAACCACGTGTTAAGGTGCAGGTAAGAGTTTAATAAGGTCTTTACATTATTATTATTATTATTATTTTTAAAAGTGAAAGGGACTTGTTAACCTATATTCTTAAAAGTACTTTCTTTGTTAGGTGAATGTAACCAAATTATTTCTATCAATACGTTTTAGCTAAGTTACATTCTGCCTAAAAACTATTATTTTCATCATGTTTTACTTCTGGTAAAGATTAACTATCATGCATCTTGTGATCATGCATCATGCATTTATCTAAAAATTTGATACATGCATATGATCGATATGTGTTAGTCAAGGAGCTGATATTTTACTATTATTTGGAAACTATTAATATACTTATTTGACAAATATAATTAAAAGGAACAGTATTTGGCTGTTTAGTTTGTTATTAAATTGGTTGGTAGCTTAGTTGGTTATATAACAGATTCGTGAGCAAAAGGTTTTCAGTTTGATTACAATCAGTCGTAACACATTTTGAGAGGGATAAGCTGTAACCACCAGTTGTTCATTTGCCATTTGGCTATTAATTAATGACACTTCCTAAGAAATAATCGACCTTCGTTTGTAACAATGACTAAATTCGCTAATTTAATCGAACTCATAACACTCATTCAAAATCTAAATTCACCAATATCTTGACAATCGGTGTCTTAAGAATAAATAAAACAAATAAATAAAGCTAGGAAGCTGTAAGATAACAACACAGATCAGCTGATAACCCCACAGCCGATTAACTTGTTTTGCATATCTTTCTAAATTGAGTAATTTCTTGAACGGTTTTTAATACAGCTAAATATTAATTTTTTTTTTTTACATTTCAGAGTTAATATGATGTTTAGTTGTTTAAAGTGTTATAATTTATATCCAGTTTATTTTTTCAACTAAAAATCGAATTCTAATATCCTGTGTTTTAAATGCTTCAAATTTAAAGCCGTTGTTAAAAAAGACCTTGAAATGCTGTATGGATATATTTCCAATCCCTGCATATAAAACAGTAATAGATAACATTTTCATAACTTATTGTACATATGAAACAAAATATTCATATGTTATATATATTTATATTTATTTTCATTATAACAATAAATTGTGTACTGTCATTTTATAAACAATATTATAGAAGTGTATTAGGAGATACATGCTTGAATGGTTTTAATTATCTCTTATTGTTAACTCTCCAAAACCTCGTATCTGATTAGGCTAGAACGAATTCGTATAGAATTTATACGTAAAAATTATTTCCTTAAAGTTATTTCTTCAACTTATATTATTTAATATATACTTTTATGTATTTGTATGTATTAACGATCCTTTTCTGTAATCTGTTATATCAAAGTGTGGTAAAATGGAACAGGGTCTATAACTGAGCGCATCACACAAGCAGTTTAATTATACGTGACAATTAAATTAGTCTTGAGTCTCTCTTGACAATGGCAGGATAATTCACTTGTCTCTTGGGATGACACTTACATTTTATGGCAGTATAAATTACTACCATAGTATTTAGTAAAACCCCAAAAGATATAAACTGTTTATGAACATCAAACATTTAAATATTCTCCTAGGAACAATTGTATTTCATAAAGTGCTTATTCTTAAGTCTCTACAGTTTTATTTTTAAATTAATACCCAAATTATCCTTAGAGCATATTTTATAGATACTTTACAATTTTATATTTATTCCTATGTAGTTAATGTTTAGAATTATATAACTATAAGTGTCATTTAACTAACTATAACTGTAATATAATCTTGGTCTTTTTGATATGAAACGAGCCTAGGCAATATGTACATTATTTAGATAGGTCTAAGTTTCGGGCTGCATTTTGAGGGCCATTTTGAAGGTTGGCGTGAGATGAGTTTGGTCTTGAGGTCCAAAAGACCAGGATCATAGAAACAGTTGTGACGACAATACAAGCTTATCCATTAAGAACTGTACCAATATATTACTTACTTTATTCTGTCAAACATCTATAACTGATTGTTGAAGATTAATAATTCATTGTACATTTTGTAGTAAAAAAATTCTGTTTTCAATGACCAAGCGTGGCCTTATTAAAATCATGGGTATTATCCTAAAATAAAACACATTCTTAAAAACACAAATCAAAAACACATTTTCAGTTTTTGTCTTGAACAGTAGTTAAAACACATGAAAGGCTTGCTGAAACTAATACCTACATTTTCTGAACTTTTTAATTGACAGTAGTAGATATACAGACATATTGACATCTGGTCTTTGAAAATGGTATTTTTATACTGAAATGTGTACTATAAGCTAATGTTTAAGAATCAGGTTAAGCCGTTTAATGGAATACAGTACGTATTCTTACATTTATTTACCATACAGATCACTAAATCAACAGATAGTAAATAAAAGGCTAATTCATAATAACAAACCTTATGTTTTTAAATGTTTCATTTATTTCAATGTGTACTTACAAACGTTTTTATTCAAGGAAATTAAAATATTTATTGCACTTCACTTTAGAATTGAATAGTAACATTTTATGTTTGAACGTAAAAATATCATTTGCCTATTTTATTTCCTAATAATATATGACCTTTTCCTCTGTAAGTAAATGAGTGTAAATGAGTTAAGAGCTAAAAATAACAGTCTATATGAACAACGTTATAATATATATGACGAATGTTATGTAACGTACAATATAACAATTTGTTACTTATTCCTAATGTTGGGATATACATTATACATATTTGAATAGAACAAACAAGGGCATTTGATTCATATTTCCTTACATCTATACCTATAAAAATACCACTGACTCAGTCACTCATCGCTGTACCTAAAAAATGATTAAACCTACGTGGCTGAAATGTTGTAGAGTCAAAGGTTTGAGACTGTCTACATCTTTGGCCCTATGACTTTTTGCTTTGTCTCACCTCCTTCATTCTTAGGTAAAGCTAGATTTTCAAACTGTGCGTGTAAATCAAATTGGTTAATTTACGGTCTCTAAGAGTAGGCACAGATTTTTCTATACTGTGAAACTTTGTTATCTAGGAGAACATACTGGAATCAATGGGAAAATATACAATTTAGTTTGAACAGATGTATAGCCAAGGTCATAGGACATGGCTAGAAACATGATATTTCACTGATTCAGAGTCAATTACCATTAATTATAAATTAACAATTTATAAATTTAACGCATATTATCTATATACATCTATATATAATTGTTTCTACGTATTATGTATCATAGTTCCCAAAAATTATAAGATATTTATTTTAATACAGGTACATAACATTTTATTTAAATAACAACAAGAAAATATTATTTATTAAGTTTAAAAATTAAATAAATCCTCACCTATGCCGTGGAGTGAAATTGTTATTAGACATGTATTTTAAATCAGAGCAATAATAACGCTATTGATAAGACTGCGAAACTTCCAACACACGAACACCCACACTTTGCGTACAGCTGTAGCATTATGTGACACGCAAGGATAAATTTACAATAACATACTGAATATCACTGCTTAGTTATTGCAAGAAACTAGAGCAGTACATTTTCTTAACACGTTTTATGTTTTAAAACACCACATTGTTTTAAAGTTTTTGGACCTTAATATGGCCTTAAAGAGACAGTATTAATACATGATTAATTGATTTATTTGAGAATTGTACAACATTAAATGGGACGACAACAATACATATATAATAACTATACTCGCTTGTTTAGTGTGTATCAGACTTTTTACAGCACAGTTAAGTATAATATACAATACTATAATGTAAAAGACTTAGATGCTTCTGAGACATCAATTGTTATCGTATGTAATTTTATATACATGCTTAATATTGTTGGGTCCTGCTAGTAACTATCAAATTTTAAGATGTAAAAACTATTAGATAAAATTATGTTTTTTTTATGTTACACGACCATATTTGATATTGGAATGTAGAATATCGACATAATCGATATTAACAGTTTATTTCGAACAATTCCAATTGTTGTTAGGACAAATATTTGCAAGTAAATTAAATCATAGTACCATGTAGCTAAATATATTGTATAGATTTCAATGAACAAAAATTAAATTTTGGTAACGAAAACAAATTTGGTTCAGGTACTAAAAATAACCAGTGCACAGTAAAAGTGGAATAATGTTTCTATTAAAGTCAACCACGTGGTAAGTTTATTACATGTCATCATCACGGGTAATTACACAGAAATTACATTTTTATCAAGCCACCTGCGTGATAGTTTTAGTATTTTCTTATTAACAAACCTTGCTTTTCATTTTTTCATTTGCTATTTCATAATTTTGTAGTATACCACATCAAAAATTTATGTTCATGATGTATCAAAACAGTAAAGCTACAAAAATCCACTACACATCATAATTATTGTAATGAATTATCGTATCTAATAATTTATACAATAATTAATCAAACCAATATACATGGTGACCCTAAAATACGTTCCAAAGTTTCCAAGGATCCAGTTCCTTGGGTCAAAATAAGAAAAAGGTGCCAATAAACATAGACCCTAAATTGTTTTGTCCGTCTATCTGTCAGTTTGTGTATTTTACAGATAATTTAGTAACTTAACTACCACTACACTTACGAAACTGAAAGTTGGCATAAAAAATAATATTATTGTGTAATTTAATTGGTTATAACAATTCTAAAATATATTCTAATTTGAGAAATCGGTGGCTATTTCAATTTTTTTAACTAAAAATTACTCAAAAACGTGCCGAAAATGTACTTAATGTTAAATATATTAAATGCTTCAATACTAATATAGTGAGTCATAGTTTGTCAAAAGCCTATAATAAATAACTGACTATCATACATTTTATCAATGAAAGGTATGCTGAGCTTCATCCAGGACACAGCTAACTACTGATGGTTACAAACCTGAAAGAACGCAGCCCCCTTGCCTAACGCTGGTTAGCAGGCGTTCTACAGGCTTTATTGTAGCGGGCACACCGGGCTATTAAGTTGCAGATAATGATGCCATTATTAAATATTTTCTATATAAGTCATTTTTGTACAGATATCAACACTTTTTTAAATTGATACATTGTTTAACAAATCACTGATTGTTATTTAATAAATTTGCAAAAATCAACTTTGTACAGCTTTAGTACTTATTTTACTCCTGAATATTTTTATATCTATATTATTATATCGTGACGTGGAAAAATTCCCTAGTCTACTATGTTAAAGAACACGTCATGTTAGCATAACAATTTAATATTATAATACTACTTTAAAATAACTTACTGTGCTTATCAAGGAACATTGCGTGAACATTTCACATAAACATACATCAAGGGTTTCCAGTTTAAATACACATAAATTACTTTATTTAACTTCGAAATAAAACGTTTGTACGTTTATAAGATATACAAAACTGTAAAATATTAGTTTGTGTTTAATTTTAAATGTATACTACATAAATTCGATAGGTCACATGTGTTAGTTGTCGTAATAAATATAAAAACTCCTTCATTATTTTAGATACTACATGTGACGCTTGGCTGTACGCTGGACGATCCCGCGTTCATTCAAGTCTGTAACTATCAGTACAACCATTTTTGGAACTTGTCGATTAGGTTAGGTTATTTTACGTTTGTTTATGCTGTAACGGATTATAACCTAAATTTTATAGACTGTTCAGCATAATTATTGCTATACAAATTTCTCTTTAGTCGTATAGCTTTAAATATTGATTTAGATCAACAAACGAGGTAGAAATAATACATTTATATCTATTTTAAAAATATCAGATTTTACTAAAATAGGTCAACTAAAAATAAAAATTCACTAAGGCAAATGTAGGCATAAAAAAGAGAAAAAAAACACCAACGTGATAAATTATAACATAAAATCCTTAATTTTTAAAAATAAATGTGAATATCTAATACATTTGTCGATCTAATACAATATTCAAAGCTGTACAACTATAGAGCGATATGTAAATAGCAAATATGATAAAATTAAAATTGCGAGCATGAATCGTCACATTTATTAACTGCTATTATGGATGTTAATAATAATTACATTAAGAACATAATCAACATTACTACGCAATGCAGTTATAGTAATGAAATATGTTTTAAACTATTTAAAACATACGTACAATGTAAATAAAGCTCATATTATTTTATTAACTGAACAATATAAATTTAAAATGAACATTTCTAACCAATAACTATAACAAATAATCAAAGACAAATGTGCTCTCTTAGCAACCAGTGTTTGTTCAAAGAAAACAATTGTTTAAGCTTATACAAGGATGAGTTTTAATTAGGCTACATTTCATCCTTCACTTCTACCATCACATGTTTACCCCAACTTTGTGGGTATCAATAGGTTAATCCAGTTAATAGTACCAGTTTTCAAATAAGCTTACATGAGAATGAAGTTTAAAAATAGTTGGAGTATTGACTGCAGAACTTATAGTACATTTTAAATATTTAAACCACTTTATATTTAATTCTGTATTGATACAAATTATTTACTTATTGTAGTCTTAATAATATTTAATTAATATAATAAGACCATCTTAGTAAGTAAGCATAAATAGTGAATTAAGGCTTGTATATTTTGAATAATTAAATGCACATTTGTTTAAGCAATTATTTGCAAAAAAAATCGAATTATGAAAATTCTAACTATGACCGTAAAACAACTACGTAAATAATAAATTATGAAATTACTTATTAAGTTTTCTGTTGATTTGCACACCTATGAGTAATATAAAATATTGATTTGTACTATGACAGACTTGGTAAAAAAGTAATATGTATCATCACTTTTTTATTCAATTATTTTTGCCAAAATAGCAATATTAAAAAAATATTTTAAAGTTTCAGCCTTTATTTGTGGTACTGCGTTAACCTGATATTACTTGAAATCCATGTTACATTTAAAATAGATAGAAACGACAAAATCAATCAGTACTAGTTATACTTCTTACTTAGCCACGATGAGTGCTTTTTAAGAAATATCATCCTAAATTGTATAGCAACTGTTGCTATGAATATAAAAAAAGCCTGCTTCACTAATACACATACAATGTGTTCTCCTTCTTACTCTCTCCTTCGCTGTCCCCATCATGCAAATTTTACAAAACGTTTTAGGCTCTCAATATTAAAATGTATATCAAACTCTATCAATGAAGCTTTTACATACTATTCTTTTTACATACATACTTTTACATACAAATTACTCTTTCAGCTTTAGATAATTGTGAATATTCCAAATCAACATTTGTAGGGATGCAGTTTATAGATAAATAATTAGTAAGACTGGAACATATATAATAATTAAGATATCCTAAGTTTGAATCTACATCAGGTTAGTTAGTAACTTTTTTTCTACTATATTTTGAAAGCATTAATATATTAGGTGTAAGTTTTCCTAATAAGATTGCCTGTCGTAATTTAAAAGGCCAAGTACATCACTTTAGATAACTATATCATTTTTTATAGGCCCTAGTATCGTTACAATATGTTTTTCTGTATAGTATAAAATGGTTAAAAAAATAAAACTCATTTCTGGTACGTTTTGTCCACCATATAAATTAAAACACAATTTACCTACTTTAACCACGCATTTATGAATCAACAAAACAACTGTTTTTAAATAGTAATCAAAATTAAATAGTAAATAATTATTGTTTATCGTTTAGTAAATTATAGTATAATCAGTATTATAATAAATAATAATAAAAAGAAATATAAACAAATTTGAATGTTTCCTTCGACAAATTTATCGCTTTAAGAAATACGTCCCCTTCGGTCTAGGGTTGAAAGCAGACTCATGTTATTCCTTAAATACAACATGTACAGTTACTTGGTGGTCGGAGTCTTGTATAAGGTTAGATACATAAGATGTCAACTGAATACTTAGTAAAAAAACATATCCCTAAGATAGCAAACTGGTTATTATTAAGAAATAAGAACTAAATAAACAATTTTAAATATAATAATTAGAATAATAATACTTAAGAATCTATATTCTATGTAAATAATGAAAAAATACCGTAAATATATACATTTGCTATTTAATTAGTATAATAATAAATAAATGAAGTATAGTATTAGCAAAGCATATGAAGTAGTAGCAGATTAAGAAAGCATAAATTGATCTAAACAAATCACCTTTGAATATACATTCGTATACAAATACATAATTATATATATTTTAAGGGATATGATACAAATATTAATATTATTAAGGAACTAGTCGTTTAGAATATTAAATATAAATATACATCTTTCTTTTTGTATGCTAAATTTTGCATTCAGGAGCACGAAAAGTTAATTTAACTATGTTATAAATACAAAAGTGTTCTTATAATTTCTCCTTGCATTTATTATTTAATATTAGTTGAATGTAATAAAGAAGAAAAATATTCTAAGTGTATTTTATGACTTTATTTTACTAAAATGAACTAAATTCCTCACTATAAAGATTTTTAATACATATTTATACTCTATGTATAAATATATAATTTTATATATTAATATTCTCTATATTAATATATACAAATCTAATGGTGCCTGTCTGTCTGTGCGTGTGTGCGTTACTCAATAACGCAAAATCAGCTGGACCCATTCAGCTGAAATGTTGCATGGACATTCATAGGGTCTCTGATTAACACATAGGCCTATCTTTATTTTGAAATTTCATCAGGGCACTAACCCAGGGGCTCTTACAAGTATCAATGCAGGCCTTATTGCAATACAAATTTGATAGTTAGTTGTTTATAATATTTTAATAATTTAGCTGTTTGAAAAAGAAACAATTTACTTAGCTCTGAAGTAAATATCAAACCAAACTTAACCACAATGAACTTTTGCGCTCAATATTTCAAGCGGAAGGAACCTGCACATTTTCATGAAGGTAAACAAAGCTGTAAATATTGTTTATAAGTGTATTTTATAAAACTTCCTTTTTTATAAACATAATCATGTTAACGATCGTTTAAACGTCATATAGTTAACTTATTTCATCCATATTTTGTATTACTAAATACAATAAGCGTAATATAAATTTACTTAAACCCCGTTTGAGGGTGGGTACTCTGCCAGTAATACATAAAAGTTATGTTAATGAGAGAACGTAAATTGTATATGGCTTAAAATTAAATATTTTTAAGGAACTAGTCCTTAAAATAAACTTTCATATTTATATTATGTAAATTTATTTTAATTATAAAATTTTAACATACAATTACCAAGCCAATTTATTTGCTAATGGGTAATTTTTTTGAATCCTGAGTATACTTTTGTACAGTTTAAGTTGACTTTTTCGAAAACTTATTTAATTTAGCTCTATAAAAAAAGTTTATTACATTTCTCTTTCAACTTTTTTTTAAATTTCATTTTACGATTTATTATACATTCTTATTCATATATTTCTCAATAAATGCAAGTTGTTGTGTCGATAAATAATACAAGCTATTTTGCGGTCCAGCACAGGAGTACTTGAAATGCACTTTAATTCAGCTGTACTGGCAGTCCTCAAATATTTATCAAACTATTAACTAAGACGTATATGTTAAATAAATTCTATATTTGTTGGTAGTACAGGGCGTTTCTTTAAATATACAATCCATTATTTTTTTTAATTAAAATTTCAAACAGTGCATATACCCATAACACATTTTATTATTATTAACATTTATTTCTTCTATTTACACGATTTTATTGACATTTTTTATTTAAAATAGTCCTCCACAGTAAACACTCTATGTTCTTTATAACCTCAATTTAATGAAACTGCACGAAACCTAAATAAAGTGAACAACAATGCAACAATGTAAAAAAGCTGATAGCCCGGGAACGAGATGGACCAGGGCTACAAACCTATGAACTTGTAATAATAATTAACCTTCGTTTTCTGTACTTGTAAATAGGGTTGCGTTTTAAAATAGACTCCCTGTATTTTACTATGCATAGTGAAGTTTTACTGAGCAACAGGTTAAAATTGGTTGTAATAAGTAGTTAAGAAAGATCCTAAATATTTTATCCCGTACAAAACCTTACACAAGTACACGCCTCGTATCTCATATATCTTAAGAATTCTAATAATAAAAGATTTATATTTCAATTTTATTTATATTTAAAAGTGTATAATTAGTTTGATAATTTGAAATTCCATCCTACTGGTTAATAGGTACTTTAGATGAATGGTATTTTATTTAAACTGTTCCATCAAGCTTAGCGACCCTTTAATGAGGTAAGGAATGGTGAACATTGATTACGATTTATATAATTAAATTTCATTCGTGTAATTCAATGTCTGAGTACCAACCATTATGTTCTTCTCTTAATGTATGAATTAATTTAATTTTGAATTCGTTAATGTATTTACTTAATGACAAATGAAAATTCTGTATCCAACCAATTAATATGGAAAAGTTTTTAAATTTCATGGAACCCTTTATTGAGAATATATTCCGACGTGGAGGCTTTGGACTGCAGTGGGAGTGGTAATGGTTTCGAGGTACAAGGTATTTCACTCGTTGAATAAAGTTGACGCACAGGTCTGCAGGCCCATTTGAACTAGCGAGTGCAGTTTTATAAAATATAGAAAATAGAAATATATGGCCATATTTGTTTTTAATGTGTTATATAAAACGTAAAAATAACTTTAGTACGTAATGGGTTTTATTGTGATAAACAATGTTATTCTTATTTATTTTGTAAAATTAATAAATAAATTTTTTTACGTAAAATTATAAAACACGAACACAATATCCGTGATAACTGATGGGGTGACAGACTAAACGGCTTTAAATTAAATTATGGCATGACTGGTCCATTACAGAACACCCATATACATTGTTAAGTATTAGTAAAGATCGCATTGTACTCGTAAATCTACAGATATTTGAAGATAAAATGATCTGATAAGCTAAAAGAAACAAATATATCATTATGTGTGTTTTTTTTCAAATTTATTACACATTTTTTTTAAAGTGTTATTTAATTAAATCGACAGAAATTTTGAATAGTCCTAAATGCCTTTGCTTTTATTACTACCGTATCACTCTTGTTTACTGAAGATTTAAATTTTTCATTTCGAATATTCTTTCTTAATAATGTGTTAAGACATATCGTATATTTCTGCAATACGTCAAACAGTAATTAAAATATGTTTTACTTACTGTAACTCATTTAACTTTACGTGATTATCAAAACTTATATTTTACACTAAACAGTTGTACTTAGAAATATAAAATAAAAAACTTCTAAAAACAACCAAGTACAACTAAACACGTTTTAAAGACATTTCCAATATCAAAATGTAGTGTTTTATAATTATTTAACACTGCTATATTTGCGTACGATATTATTATTCTTTGATTAACAGCACAACAACTGTTAATGTGTGACATTAAAAATATGAAAATAATACTTTCCAATGCAATAAAAACAAATATAACTACTCCACCACGTAGTTTGCTTAACAAGTATACCAAATACGTGTGAAAAGATATCCTCATTTAATTTTTGTTTTAGTAAATTTTTTATAGTATAGTGTTTGATCAGTGTTTAATTTTTGGGAAAGCGTAAATCATTAATTCATTCACTTCACGTCTTTTATTATATGACCACTGCAATAAAGATTTATATTCTTTAATTTTTGTTTGAAATATGTTTAAGTTAAGTACGATAAAAAAGCTATACAATACTTGAAAATTATTAAATATTATTACTGTGTGATAAACTAAATTTAAATGTGTAGTAGCCGTACATTTTAAATACACTTACCTAAACCTTATTTACATTGTTAGAGTCGTTAACGGTTGTCAACTCCATATAATATTTAACAATTTTACCAATTTAATGTTGTAATTAATTATCAGAAATATAATATCAATATTAGCTGTCAACTTCCAAGTCTTTAAGTACTTACTTAGAAATGCTTGTACATATATTTTCTCTAGGTAACATACATGGTGTCCCGTAAGTAACCAGCCAAACTTCTGGAGGTCATTCCTTGGGTTAAAACAAACAAAAAATTTCATGTGTACAAATCTTCTATCTCGCTCCATTATCCGGCTATCTGTCTGTATGTGTTTTTTACTAAAAACTTAATATCTCAAAGGTTATTTAAGATAAAACCATGAAAATTGGTATGAATGTTGATCTTTACAGTATCCATGTACTATTTAAATTTCATTTTTTTACAACAATCTTTTTCAAAATGGTGGCCATTTTTAATTTTTAAAGCCAAATATCTTAATAACCTTAAATTTTACTAAAAACTTGTAAGTTACAAAAACGTTTAAGAATTTATTTCTATAAAAAATTATATAAAAAGATTTAAGATTGAACAACTATTAACTGAGAAATTACAATTTTTATTAAATAAATATATGCTTGATATTAATAAAATTGAAAACTTTAGTTTTCAATATTGATAAAAATTTTAATATCTCAGTTAATAGTTGTTCAATCTTAAAACTTTTTATATAATTATTTATAGAAATAAATGTTTAAACTTTTTTGTAACTAACAAGTTTTTAGTAAAATTTAAGGTTATTAAGATATTTGGCTTTAAAAATTTAAAATGGCCACCATTTTAAAAAAGATTGTTGTAAAAACATGAAATTTAAATTGTACATGAACACTGTAAAGATCAACATTCATACCAATTTTCATGGTTTTATCTTAAATAACCTTTGAGATATTAAGTTTTTAGTAAAAAACACATACAGACAGATAGCCGGATAATGGAGCGAGATAGACGATTTGTACACATGAAATTTTTTGTCTGTTTTAACCCAAGGAATGACCTCCAGAAGTTTGGCTGGTTACTTACTGGACACCCTGTATAAAGTGGAATAATCGTAGTTTTTTGCATAGTTTACTTACTACATTAACTCAACCTCTTTTACACATAGGAAGTCCAAGGACAATTAACTATCCTACAGTGTTTTAATAAAATGTTCCTGCTTGAACAGTAAGTATCATGCATTTGATTTTATATAAATAAAGTATATATGATTATATGAGTATGTATAAATATATGAATTCATGGGTAAATAAGAATGAGTATATTACAAATTTAAGTATAATAATAAGCTTATTGTTCTCTAGTTGACAATGTGAGTACCTTTAATTTGAATTTCCAAGACTGTATAACTTAAAGAGTACTATACTATATCTACAATTTAATATATTAATATATGTTACTATCTTTTATAACCACTAAATTAACGATACTTATAATAAATAACGTAAAAGAACATTTTAGTGCATAAATTAAAAATACATTTAAGACGAACCATCTAATACGAATTAATTTGATCCTACCCTGAGTATTTGTCTAGTTGATTATTAGCCTTATGTCATATATTTGTAATCATTTAAAGTTTGTATCATTAAGTTTAAATAACGTAGTAAAGAAAAATAACATGTTTTCCGTCAACTCACTACCATAACCATATCAAAGGTTAACATAACATACCTAACATAATCTAACCAAAAAGAACATGACCTAACTAAACCTAACATATTATAACCAAAACTAACCAAAGTAGTAGAAGTGAATTAACGGAAAAGGTACAAAATAGCTGTATTTAAGTTGAACTTGAATGTTCTGAAATTTGTTAATACATTTGGGGAAAGTTTGTTGTTTGTGGTTGGCCTACTAATCATGACCCCCTTTTATAATTAGGCTAACTCTCATTTCACTACGTCTGACAGATCCCTTCACATTATAATTAACTCAATCAATGGACAAGTGGTGGTTGTGTGATTTAAATCACCACTACCTTCAGGCATAAGTTAGAGGCACTAGCCCTGGCCTGGACTTGAAGTATTTATTCATTTTCCACTGTACTCATTCTCCCCCTTACTCATTCTGAATAACTTCCCAGCTTATATAAATAGTCTATGAAGAATGGAGAGAAAAATTTTAAATAAGACATTAGACTCTCCTTCAAAATATGGATGGCCTTACTTTCAGAAAAATATTTAAGTTTGCCTGTCCACTGTAGCTGATTTAATCTTTAGGTCAATAATTTATTAAACCTGGCAGCTAACTCAAATTTTTTTTCTCAAAAATAACTAATGATATAACTTAGTAGCCAGGTACACTGTAATTATATACATGTGTATTATGGAATCTGAACCACGTCATATATGTCAACTGTAGTTGAGTATCTTGAAGTAGACTCATAAAGGCAAACATGTGAGAGTGGGTTGGGTTATATCATAAGGCATATAATTGTTTTTAAGTATAGGTAAAAAATGAATCACTAAATATATGTGTGTAGAAGGGTATAGTGTGAGATAAACGAGATGGGATGATTACGATTTGATAATTTTGGCCAGAAAAACGTAAAACTATATTTTACCTGATATTATATATAATAAGTTTAGTTTATAACTTTTCTATTAAAGGGTAGCTTAAAAATCCTACCTATGAATACATCAGATTTTGTTGAATAGAGAAAATAAAAGTGTTCAAGTCTACATGTATATGTAAAGACGCTTGTATTTACACCAAAATACCCACACGTACATAGCAAATACGTGGTGGTATTACTCCAAGAGAGAGGATATAGTGTGTTATAATGGTCATGTTTATTTAAACAGAAGCACGTTTTATACGGAAACAGCCAGCGGCCTAGTGGTCTAAGGCGTCAAGTTTTCCAGCCTGATTAAGAAATTTGGACGTTTCCGTTACCAGCCTACCACTAATGTTTTTATCCTAATCACGGTCGGGTTATATTAGGTTAGGTCAGTCTAGTTAGGTTAGGTGGCAACTAAAGTTGATCATCAACTTTTCAATCCAATGATTGGCTTACCGCTTAATGCGCTCTTCGTGTGTAAGTTCTTGGAAAGCAATAAGATAAAGCCAGCTATATCGGATTCCTAGCGGATAAGGAATACCACAATGGACGTAAAAATATATGGGGGAACAGCTTTGAGAGCAATAGAATATTTATCAAACGGTAGTTAATCAATGGAAAAGATAAAGATATTAAAATCCTGGCCTTAATTGGAAGTTCTCATTAGTAATATTCATCTTGTACTGAATATATATATATATTTCCTTACTCCCCCTTAAAATATGTTCCTTACGCAAAGTGTAGTACACAATATATCAATAGTATATTATAAATGGATATATTAGGGTTAAAAAGGATATAAGGTTTATTTAGAAAAGAAAATGCTTGTAATAGTTGGTAGATAATATTTAAGCCTCGATCACAACTTAGGTAATTGAATAAATACGTATGACTGGTCTAATATACGTTATTTAAATGACCAATATTTTCTACAATTATACTAAATTACTCCATCTAAAGTATATTTTTCTCGTTTGCAGTTAAATAATGAAGTATGTAAATAATTATTTGATATTTAACGTGAAATAATATTAATAATTATATAGTAAAGTAATACTGTCTATAAGACAGATGAAAAATAGTTCATTATAATGTTAATATAATTAATAAAACTACTTTTTAGAATGTCCTCGATAATTGATACGAACGTCTTCTTTGTAAAATGTTTAATTGGTTTTTATAATGGTTCATTTATAAAGTATTTTATAAAACAACGTCAGACAACGTAACAGTGATTAAAACTTTGTTGCTTCTTTGACATGGATAATTAATTGTACCATTGTTATATACGATATGAATCAAAGAACAGTTACAGCAAAAATTGACTGCTGTGAAACGTACAAAAACGGTTTATTGGTAACCATTTCTATAACTACCTTAGTGTATCTTATTTACTAACATACTTTTCCGATTACAATTAATAATTTATGTATAAAATGGAAATGAGCTAAAGTATGTTCAAATATGCATAGTTGTTCTTTAAATAAATTATTTTACAATTAAATGTACAGCTCAATTACAATTAAAGATTTGCATACTTATTAGAAGTATCTTAAGGAATAAATAATTAAAATAATAAGACAAGATAGTTAAAATTTTCGAAAATATCATATTGTTAATACTAAGGCTACTTAAACGTGTATATTTTCTAAAATTAAACATACATAAAAAAACCATTTCGTTCATTCATAAAAGCTGCTATATCATTAAGTGCAATTAAATTGAACCAAATATAAATATACTACAATGATAATATGCAGGTTCTTTAAACAAATAGAACATTTTTAATGGAAGGAGAAAAACCAAACAAGATGTAAATTTTCTAAATTTAAAACTAATTGTTTTTTAACAAGATTTAAAAAATTAATAATTTAGTTTAACATTTATTTTAATTGTATAAAATGAACAATAGTTCCAAGAAGTGACCTTAAACGTGTCAAGACCAAATAAATAATCGT
The DNA here is from genome assembly GCA_035578905.1 of Stictocephala bisonia. Classification (NCBI taxonomy): domain Eukaryota; kingdom Metazoa; phylum Arthropoda; class Insecta; order Hemiptera; family Membracidae; genus Stictocephala; species Stictocephala bisonia. The sequence continues at coordinate 317,966 of JAQJVL010000872.1, forward strand.
TTTAATTTCATGGGAAACAATTGTTTTTGTAGGTTTATCAGTTATGAACATAACTTTAATAATAACTTTTTTTAAACTATCTGTATCCTAACAATCGTAGTATACTAATCCAAAAACTATTTGGAGATTAAAATAAAAAAAATCAAAATTTGTGGAAAATAATACATACTTAACAATGTTGAGTTTATTCTCCGTCATCCACTCTAATGGAACTGCACGTCAACAACAACTTCAATAAAATGAAGACAATTATATGACATCAACTCAGTTCGCTGTATTGTAATGGTGAGTAAGAAACTCTCAACCATAGTGTTATTTGTCACATGGTTTTCATAGACAAACTTCCAATCATATAAATGATTAACTATTAGACCTAAGAATTATATTTAAATTAAATAAAATCTACTTTACAAAGTGCTTGCGTCTTACTGTTTGTATGCTGATATCCCGTTACAGAGCTAAATCCAGGTTTTGTATCACCTGATTCTCGGATTGAATAAAGATCAACTGTCCCCGCTGAAGGAACGCAATTGGTAGTTATAAGTTTGTAAATCATAGTTTCGACTTACACTCCTCAACTGATAATTTGACAATTCTCACATAAAGTTCCTGTAATAGCATTTTACCACCCCCATGCGAATGTGACTCAATATTACCCAATCCTTACAATTCTGACGGTCAAAGGGCGTGATAATAGAAACTTTGTTGACAGCCAAACATATGACAATTTGATTTTTGGCGAAAAAGACCTACAGGATAAACTAGGAAGCTAGTCAAAGTGTTAATTCTCTAGATTAATGTCGACCTGCACGTTGTGGAATATCGGAGTAGATAGAATTTTCGTAAACTCTGACAAATGCCTCTTTCCATCTTATTTTCGGGGGAGCCATGTTGCACTGGACCATAGTAGAATGATTGTCAATTACAGAGTATTATAGCTGTATATACATTTTTATTTAGTTAAATTATTTTAAAATCGGCACATACCACATTGCTGAGTAAAATCATTGGTAATTAAATTGATTTAAATAAATATCGGTAGAGCTTAATCTCTCCTCATTATAGTTTATATAATGTAAATAATACATAATATGTTGCCATGTTTTCTTCTGTTACAAAATTCCTTTGATAACACCTTTACTTTATTAAATGTTAAAAATAATAATATTAAATAAACAATAGGTATACGTGGTTAAATAGAGAAACATGAATATATAAAGCAAGCTGGTCAAGCACTAATGAAATAAGTTACATTCATAAACGAAAAAATATTGAAAAGTGAAAGTTGACCCTCCAATCCTGTACATGTCCATTTGTCACACATTGTGTCTAAATATTGGTTGAAATCGGCATACCACATGAAACTATGAATCAGTAAGATAGCAAACCTTTTGAAAACTTAAATGTAGTTTTTGTTTTTGTGTCTTTGAACAATAGGCGAAACAGTTATTTGCATGATTGTTTTATTGAATTATTTCACATATTTATTAATTTGTTTAGTATAGTTGTATTTGTAAATTTTAGGATTTCAAATTTGTTGCTTGTTGATTCTAAAGATTTTATTGAGTTGTTGTGTTCTATATATATATATATATATATATATATACAGTGTGTCTCTGAACTCTCTGATTTCAGCTATAATATGTTGTTCCTAGTTTATATGGGATACTAAATATTATATTTAAACTGTCCAAAACTCCTTGTCTATCCATACAGCCGCCATTTTGTTTTTTTACTAATTAATTTTTATCTCAAGAACTATACGTTGTATTGAGCTGAAACTTTGCACTGCTCTTTATTGCATAAAGAAGTATTAACGAAAAAAATACTGTTTTTCTCTCTTTAACATTTTCAAAATGGCGGCCAAGTAAAATGTTTAACCTTAAATAAGTCAAAAACCAAAAATTACTAAAAAAATTATACAGAACAATCTTTTTTAGAGGATTTATTTATAAAATTAAAAATAGTACTTTTTTAAAAATCGCATGAAAAATAATAAAGAAAACTTAAATTTTGTAATACTATGTACAGTACTCTGTGCCGAGTCCAGATGTTGTACGAGTATTACAATAACAGGAAAACGCTGATAATAAAATATCTGTACAACAAATTTAGTTACCAAGAGCAATAAAAAACTTACAAACTACTTCTACACTACAATAGTTGCTCAACATGTCCTCCTCCATTTTCATTACACAATGTGAAACGTGCGTTAGTGATCTTCGCACCTGTGCAAATTCATTGTTCTCCTGTATTACAGCTGCGGCTTCTACAATTCTACCTGCCAAATCCATTGCGTTTTCAACAGGTGTTGAATAAACTAACTCTTTCATTCTTCCCCAAAAATAAAAATCCAGTGGTGTCAAGTCGGGTGACCTTGGAGGCCACGATATTGGTCCCCCTCTTCCAATCCATTGTTGGCCACACGTCGAATTTAGATGGTTACGTACAATTTACCCAAAGTGAGCAGGTGCACCATCGTGCTGAAACCACATGTTAATTCTTTGTTCCAAAGTAATATTTTCCAACAGGTCAGGGAGTATATCTCTTAAAAATACAAGATATGTAGCTGCAGTCAATCTTTGAGGGAAAATATAAGGGCCTACAATATTGTCCCCTGCAATACCTGCCCAAACATTTATTGAAAACCGTCGTTGAAATCCTCTGAAAGCGACTTCCTTCGGATTTTCTTGGGCCCACACATGGCTGTTCCTGGAGTTAAACATTCCTTCTTGGTTAAAGGAACATTCATCAGTAAAAAGTACATTTTCAGAAAGTTTGGGTTATCTGTTACCTTATGGATGAACCAGCGCCAACACTCTTCACGTAGTGGGTAGTCTCTAGGTTCAAGTGCTTGTACTCTTTGTAAGTGAAATGGATACAGCTGTTGTTCTTTAAGTACCCGCTAGACAGTATCTTTGCTTGCGTTTAACATTTTACCTATTGTTATTGTTAAAAGTTTTAATCGTGTACTTGTACAGGGATTTTCCTCAAACCTTTGAATTACATTTTCCTCAAACTCAATAGAACGTATTATTCTTTCTCTACCAGTGTCAGCCATATTTACATCAAACTTTCCAGTTTCACGCAGCCTGTTGTGTACTGCATAAAAAGTATTCGCACTCGGCAATTGTCTATTTGGGAAACGTTCAGCATACAATCTTCTTGCTTCGTATCTATTTCCAAAAGCAGCACCGTAGAAAAAATGCATATCACAATATTCTTCATTATTGTAATTAGCCATCAAAATCAATTTGGCACACAGTTAAACTTACAAATAACAATTTTAGCAGAGAGTTAAAGTTACAAATAATAATATTAGCACACAGTTAAAATTTACGAATAACAATATTGGTACTTCTGGTAATAGGTTATGTAAGAACATTCTAATATGTAATGTTACACTAAAATTTAAATCATATGATTAATACAACAATGAAATTTGGGTTTGTAACATTTGGTTAATCAGCTGTTATAAGCTATTTCCTGTTTTCTGTTATTGTAATACAACATCTGGACTCGGCACAGAGTACTGTACATAGTATTACAAAATTTAAGTTTTCTTTGTTGTTTTTAATGCGATTTTAAAAAAAGTACTATTTTTAATTTTATAATTAAATCCTCTAAAAAAGATTGTTCTGTATTTTTTAGTATTTTTTGATTTTTGACTTATTTAAGGTTAAACATTTTACATGGCCGCCATTTTGAAAATGTTAAAGAGAGAAAAACAGTATTTCTTTCGTAAATACTTCTTTATGCAATAAAGAGCAGTGCAAAGTTTCAGCTCAATACAAAGTATAGTTCTTGAGATAAAAATTAATTAGTAAAAAAAACAAAATGGCGGCTGAACGGATAGACAAGGAGTTTTGGACAGTTTAAATATGATATTTAGTATCCCATATGAACTAGGAGCAACATATTATAGCTGAAATCAGAGAGTTCAGAGACACCCTGTATATACATAAGATTCTAATGTTATATTTATCCCACTGTGTAATTTGTTATATATTTAACATATTTAAAATTATTTTGGATTCAAGGAAGTTCAAAAAAAATATACTATACTGTATATGTATAAATGTATTTTTCACATATAATTGTAACACACATAAATGTGAAACATTAACTATAGGTTTTCTCTCAATCAGCCTTGACCTAGAAAGATAAATAAAAACTGCATGGTGTTTTTTATAAAAGACATGCATAAAAAATATTTAGTTATTTTTCGCAACTAATAAATATAATTGAAAAAGAATTCTCATTTATTTATTCCTTTGTGTTCAGGGACAAGCAGTTGAAAGCCTTTTTATAATCCTCAACTCAACGGTACTTGTTGAGTATACTTTTAGTTTGAATTGAGGTTGTGCATGCTAAATAATAATATATAAATTGGTTATCAGTAGGTTTATTTTTACAAATTTATTAATATAAATGTAATGTATATAATATTATAATAATACTTAAATAGCATTAAATAAGAATTAAAAAATCTTCTTAGTATAGGCTACTATTTCAGAAACTATTCAGGGATTGAAACAAAAAAAAATTAAAAAAATCCTTGAAAAATAATACATATTTAATTTTACATAGTTAAATAAAACACAAGCCACTGGAATATTTAGATTAACATATATTTAGAAAATATTTTTAAAGTTGGCATAAATCACTAGAAACTCCCATTAAAAACACATTCTCTTACTAATTAAAGCAAGTATATTATGTTAACCCATAATTTAGTTTGGATTTTCAATAAAAATATTTTCATCTAAAAAAAAATTATTTATTAATTTAATTTGTTAGATCGATGAAACTTAAATAAGTGGTTAAAATACTTGTGATACACGTAGACGCGCATGATCACTTAATATGGTACACAATGAAATTTAACTAATTATAAAGATGTTCATGTTTAGTTACTGGTAGGTTATGAAATAACTCTGGATTTCTAATATAAAATATAAATAGGTTGCTTGGTTTTTTTAGCAATTATTTAGCGTCATTTTAATATCTTTTATCGTGATTTTTTAAATTTCAGTTTATAATTAAAAAAAAATATAGCTCAATAGCTTGTGTCTTATAAAACTCTAAGATTTTTTTTGCCCAAAAAGCTGCTACAAGCAATACCCAAAACAGGGTTTAAGGCTTGAGGACTCCTTTGTTTGTATTGTGAGCTCTGTGCATCCTTTGTGATTCAAGAGCATGGTAACAAAAGGGTATTTTATCTCGTAAGACAGAGGCACAACTGAAGCACTATTGTTTAGATGAATATATTAATTGACATGTGTTTTTTTCATCATAAACGTTAAAATAACTAAATTTATATTTTTATATTATCTATTCGTCTATTTAAAATATGTGTATTCGATGTCGGTATATAAAGTAATATAAGAATAGGATTTTAAAGGTAATAGTTCAAAGATAATTGTTATAATTTTTTAAAATTTAAATATAAACGCCTTTATTAATAAAGTACTTTATCTGAAACATCATCATACAATTGTTAGAACTAGTAATTTTGTAGTAAATATTATATTATATATAGGAATAAGTGTAAATAGTTCACCAATAATTGTATAAATCGAATTGTTGTAGTAAAATTAATGGGATAAAGTTGGAAATGGTTTGATTCAGTACCAGGTTCCTTTCGTAATATAAATGTTTTATATCTCTTTTGTAGTGTGATAAAATTGGTTGTGTGTTTTGTAATGTAGGTAAAAGCTCCTTAGGTATATAATAATATTTTGGTAAGTCATGTATCGGGTCGTTTGACCGGTACATTTCGTTACTTTCGTCGTGGTCTGCCGGGCTGCCTGAGATCGCGCGGCCCGGCCATTTGCTTACTTTGGTGGCCGTTGGCTCGGAATCGTTCGTTCCTTTTTCCAGCTCTCGTCTGTCAGGTTGGCCGTCATTCGACTTTTTTCTCGGCGGCCGATCGTCTAAACATGTCCGGCTAGAGACTCCTTAAACTCCAGGGTACTTGAGTGGGACATTTTCCCTCAGCCTGCCGTCCGGGTGAAGTTTGACCATCAACACTGCAAGCCTGGCCTGAGGAACATGTATGGAGGCTATTTACGACTCTGCTGCCCCACCTACTTCTTTGGATAGAAGACTTCTGTCCTCAGGTCAGTGCGTTCCATGTTTTTCCCGGCGGCTGAGCTGGGGGTTGTAATGTGTGAAAAAAAATAATAAAAAAAAAAATAAAAAATGAAGAAGATGTTCTCCACTAGGCCACGCCCTTATAAAAATGAACTGAAAGTTTTCGTTGAACTTGAACGCAGCCAAGTGATTTTTATTTTTTCCATATATATACATATATATATATATTTTTAATAGTGTATACTTGTTAATATTTCTTGTTATTGTAAATCTTTATTTAGTTTATTTTTGTTATAGTTGTTAAATTTTTATATTAGTTAGGCCCTGTTGTTAATTTTTTTTTTTTTTTTTTTTTTGCATAATTGGAATCAGTAATTATTTTGTAGGCCTAAGTTTTTTTATACTGTTTAAATTAAGGAATTGTTCAAATTATTGTTAGTGTTAGTTATTTATTTCTTCGTGTATTGTATTATTGATGTCAGGGGATAATAGAATGGTACCGTGTTATATATATTTTTTTAATTGTTTAATTTTTAAACTTTCACCAAAAGGGGATTATATTACTTTTACTTAACGTCCTATTCGGAGCTGCCCAGGGATTCCGGCTTACTCAATGGTTATTTGGTGTTATCAAAATTTTTTCTAAATGTTTCACTTTTAAGTTGTTAATAAATTGTCTTACGTTTTGGGTGTCTCAGGCTTTGCTGCAGATAGGCCCTGTAGTTGTTAATTGTTAATTTTGGTATTTGTAGCGTTTGTTGTTTTTGTAGCTTTTGTTAATTTTGTGTAGCTTATTTGTTAAGTGCAATTGATATTGTGGCCTTCTGCCTGTTAATATTGTGGCCTTCTGCCTGCCAGTTTTTGAAGTTAATGTTTACTTGAAAATAAAATCAGTTTTGCTTAGCTGCCGAGTTGTCATTTGACTCTCCAACTACCACCTGTGATCCCATCGCTTGACTGGTTTTGAGCCATCGCCCAGTTGGCACGCTTTCCAGTTTTGGTGGGGGATGGGTCTCAATTGGTAGCAGAGCGTGGTTGCCTAAAAAAAAAAAAAAAAAACAACACCTAGGCAATCCGCTGGGTTACTGTTTTGGATGGGTGGATTGGAGTGGTCGGCAGTGGCTCGGTAGGCCGAGGGTTTTGTTCGTCTTGGACCCTGGAGTTGTCGTTATTTTGTGTACTGTTGAGAATTTTGTTTTCGAGATGGCCTATCTGCAGAATGTTGCACTCCTAGTGAAGGAGGAATTGATTTTTGAGTTGAGGGTACGGGGTGTGACTCCGGAGGGTGATGTGTTGATTCTCCGGAGGTTGCTGCGGGAGCAGTTGTCCGCGGGTACGGTGGTGGAGTGGTCTGATCTACTAGAGGTTGGTGATGAGTTGTTGGTATGCAAACGTAAGGTGGAAGATTGGGAAGGGGTGTTAGAAGATTTGCAGTTGGAACCTCCAGTGGGTCGTGACCGGGCCTGCCACCTTGCACGTCTGGGGCATCTGCTTGCCCGCTTACGGATGGTCAACCGGGCACCGGGGTTGGAACCATCGGATGGGGCGTGGATCTTGAAGAGTGTGTCTAGGCTTGAAGAGATTTTTCAGGCACTCTCCGGTTCCACGACTCCTACGGGTTTGGGTCAGCCTAATTTCTCACTGACACCCAACGTGTTGAGGCCACAGGCTGAGACAATGGCTCTCAGTGTGCCTGAGGCTCCTTCTAAGCCTGCAGGCGTTTCTGTTGAGGTCTCGTGTGGTTCGGCTCCAGCTGCCGTTCCTTCTGCTTCGGCTCATTTGTGTTCACCTGCTCTTCTGCAGCTGAGCTACCACAAGCTACCTAACCCTCTCACGCCCATGATTCAGAATCTCCCTGTGATCGATGGGATGGATCCTGAGGAACTTCTGACGTTTCTTGTGGCCTTTCTCAGACTTAGTGAGATGCCCGGCATGCAGGCTGGGGACTTGTTTCGTCTGATTTTCCCTTATTGCAGAGGTCCCGTTGGGGAGTTGCTGAGTTCTGTCTTGGCCAGTGATGCCTCGGTGGACTCGTTCCATCGAGAGTTACTGTCGTCGTTTCTTCCCATTCGACTCAGGGAGAGGATGGTCATGGACAGATTCTATCGGTCGCAGGGTAGGGACGAGTCTCTGGCGGCCTATGTCTCGTCTATCAAGGAAGCTCGTCAAGCGTTGCGCCTCACACTTTCCAAAGCTGAAACCGTTCGTGTCATCCTGGAAGGCACTTCTCCTGAAGAACGGTGTAGACTAGTTTTTGCTGGTGTGCCTTCGTCTTTTCGGGAGCTGCATGAGCTGTGCATTGTTTCGCACAGCGTGCAGTTCTCAGACCAGCAAGGGAGGGATTATGAGAGTCATCGTGCTCTCCCCACCCGTTGACCGGCTATGTCAGTAGGTGTGAGTCAGCCAGTGGAGGGTCGTGGTTCTCGGCCTCCTGTTGTGTGTTTTGCTTGTGGCCAACCTGGTCACATTCATCGTGACTGTTCACGTGCTCGAGGTCGTGGGGCGGGAAACGCTCAGCGTGAGGGGTTGCCTCCACAGTAGCTCCCCGCGATGTTGGGAATGACCGTGGCCATTTGCCTCTGACACGTGCCCATAGCAGGAGTGTCGGGGATTTTTCGGGCATTGCTGGCATGGCTTCCCTGGGACTTAGTGCGGTCACCTCGGTGTGTCCTGGCGTTTTTGTTTCTGTTGGTGGTACGGTGTGTCGAGCCCTTCTTGATTCTGGTTCGGCATGCAGTATCATCAGCCTTTCTCTTTTTGAGTCCCTTGACGCCTTAGGACTTGTCAGGCACACCGAGCATTCTTCTATTACTTGCTGGATGGCGTCCCAAACTCCTCTACCAATACTTCTAAAGGCGTTTTTACATTTTAAGATCGAAGGATTTTCCTGGAGGTGAGGTTTTCTTGTTGCCAAGGACCTGGCGGTTTCATGTATCATAGGGGCAGACTTTATTTCTAAAAGTGGTATGGTGCTTGACCTCCAGAAGCGCCAGATGTTTTTCAAGTTCAATCGGCGAATTTTGATGCCTCTAGTAGGGGATTCTGACTGCCCTCCTGCAGTCAGAGAGGTGGGTTGTGAGCCCGAACAACCCAAGGTGGATCCAGTTGGTCATCTCCCCCTGAGCAGGCGGAGGCCATTAGGAGACTGTGTTTGCGGTTTCCTGATGTGCTTACGCCTGAGCTTGGGGTCACCTCTTCTGGAGTATGAGATCCACCTCACCGATTCTCAGCCTGTTAGAAGTCATCCGTACAAACTTGCTCCCCCAAAGATGGAGGTTATGAGGGCTATGATTGAAGATCTTCTGAGCAAGGGTGTGATTGAACCGTCTCGTTCCGCTTATGCCAGTCCAGCTTTTCTTGTGCCCAAGCCTAAAGGTAAGTCTAGGCTTGTGATGGATTATCGGAGGCTCAACGCTAAGGTCGCGATTGACTCGGTACCTCTGCCTGATTTGCATTCTGCGTTTGATTGGTTCGGTAAGGCTAAGTTTTTCATTGTTTTTTGATTTGAACCAGGCCTACCATCAGATTCCATTGAAGAAGGAATCACGGCCTATGACTAGCTTCTGTGTTCCTTGGAATCTCTATCAGTTCATTAGGGTTCCTATGGGTCTTGCTGTGGGTGCCCAGACTCTCACTCGTCTGCTTCATTCCATCTTCCATGATGTGAAATTCAAGTTTGTCTTCAATTACCTGGATGACCTTCTTGACTACAGTGAGACTTTCGGGGAACACATGCAACATCTGGAGGAAGTTCTTAGTCGCCTTAAATCAGCTGGCCTTACCGTCAATCCAGAGAAAGTCACTTTTGCTCATCCTGAGATTTCTTTTTGTGTCATCTTATATCTTCTCGAGACGTCTGCATAGATCCTGCGAGGACCCAGGGCATTCGGGATTTTCCTCCTCCCAGAGATGCCAAGGGGATTGCCCATTTTGTGGGGATGGTGAGTTTTTACCATCGGTTCATCCCTAACGTGGCCGATCTGGCTGTCCCGTTGAACGTTGCGAAAGAAAGGTGTCCCTTTTGTGTGGGGCCAAGCTCAGCAGACTGCCTTTGATGCTGTCAAGGAGGCTATCATGCAACCTCCTGTCCTGCGTATGCCTGATTTTAGCAGAGAGTTCATTCTTCAGACTGATACCTCCTCCTCCGCGATTGCTGCTGTTCTTTCTCAGGAGTTTGATGGGGTCAGGCAGCCCATCGCTTTTGCTTCGAGGACATTGTCTCACCAGGAAAAGAAAGCTTCTTCCATCTATGAGTTAAAGTGTCTGGCTGTTGTCTTTGGTACGGACAAGTTTCGGCATTTCTTGGAACACGCTGAGTTCTTGCTGGAGACTGACAATCAGTCACTATCTTGGCTTCTTGCCCATCCCAGACAGCTCGGGAAAATTGGTCGCTGGGTGGTCAAAATTTCTGCTTTTAAGTTCCGAGTCCAACATCTTAGGGGTACCCAGAATGTCATCGTGGATGCTCTTTCCCGCATGTATCACGAACCCAGTGATCCACCGACTGAGGCTGTTGCTCAGTGTGGTGCTGTTCTTCTGGATTTTCCTCTAGCTTTTGACGACCTTCTGTCCCATCAGCAAAAGGATCCTGAGCTGTCAGTCATCTTAGGTGAGCTTCAAGAGGGAGGTGCCCACCCTCCCTATTTTCTGTCCAAAGGGGTACTCTGTTGCCATCCTCGACAGAGGGGTGAACCCCGTAAAGTGCTGCCTAGTCATCTAGTACCGATGGTCTTTCAGTATTATCACTCTTCTCTTGTGGGCGGTCATCTTGGCATTCATAAGACAATCGCTAAGATTCGTAGGTATTTCATCTGGAAGGGCATGGACCGGGATGTTGCTGGCAGAGTGCGGGCTTGTCACCTGTGCTCTCTCAGCAAGCCTAGTCAAAATGCAAAGTTAGGGTTGTTGTCTTCTGAGGTGGCCGAGCGTCCTTTAGAGAAGGTGTTCATCGACTACGTGGGTCCTTTTCCCCGTAACAAGTCAGGTAGCTCCTACCTACTTGTTTGTGTGGATGCTTTCTAGAAGTTTGTTTGGCTTTTCCCACTTCGGAGTGCTACGACTAAGCTCACCATCCGTGCTCTCCAGTCCCAACTCTTCCAGCACTTTGGTGTGCCTTCTACTCTTGTGTCCGACAACGGTAGCCAGTTTACCTCACACGAGTTTCGTAAGTTCTGTTTTGGTAATGGTATCAGGCATGTGACTACCTCTCCTTATTACCCACAGCCTTCTCATGCAGAGCGGTTCAACCGCAATCTTCGGTCTGCCCTTATTACCTTCCATGCTGAGAAGCAGAACACCTGGGATGAGAGTCTCTCTTGGCTCAAGCTTGCTTTTAATTCTTCCAAGCATGAGGGTCACAATGCCACTCCCTTCGAAATTCTACATGGCTTCCCTCCTAACAACACTTTGTCCAACTTGTGGAGGCTAGAGGATCTTCTACCTACACCAGGTGCCACTGACGTAGTGTCCACGTGGCCGGCTGCTCGGCGCAACCTGCTACGTGCTAGAGAGAGAGTAGGTAGGAGGTATGATAAGGGTCGTACTCCTAACCCTTTTCAGGCTGGAGATCTGGTTCTTTGTCAGGCTCACCCGGTCAGGTCGGCCGCGGAACGAAGAGCTGCAAAGTTGTGTTATCGGTGGTCTGGTCCCCACCGCATCGACATGTTTTTGTCACCGGTGACTGCTCAGCTGGTTGATCCCCAGTCAGGCAGGGTGTTCAAGAAAGCCCATGTGTCCCAGCTTAAGGCTTTCCTAGGAACGGTTGATCCAGGAGTTGGTGTTCCTGGGGGTTTCTTGGGGCAAAGGGATTGATCACCTCTGCGCCCTAGGTGGCTGTTCTGAGAGAGTCTCCTTCTCTCTTTCTTGTCGAGCTCGACAGTCAGGGTAGTTCACTCCCTGTTCCAGGGGTTTCCCTCTTAGGTTCTCTTTGGCGTCCTTGGAGCACCACTCTTTGGAGGTTTCTTCTTCTCCTTCATTTTGGTTCCCTGAGGTACCGAGTTTTCTCCCCTGCCTGGGTGTGTTGAGGTTTTGCAGAGGGAGGTTGTACCGGGTCGTTTTACCGGTACATTTCGTTACTTTCGTCGTGGTCTGCCGGGCTGCCTGAGATCACTCGTGCCCAGCGATTTGCTTACTTTGGTGGCCGTTGGCTCGGAATCGTTCGTTCCTTGTTCCAGCTCTCATCTGTCAGGTTGGCCGTCATTCGACTTGTTTCTCGGCGGCCGATCGTCTAAATATGTCCGGCTAGAGACTCCTTAAACGCCAGGGTCCTTGAGAGGGACATTTTCCCTAAGCCTGCCGTCCAGGCGAAGTTCGACCATCAACACTGCAAGCCTGGCCTGAGGAATATGTATGGAGGCTATTTACGACCCTGCTGCCCCACCTACTTCTTTGGGTAGAAGACTTCTGTCCTCAGGTCAGTGCGTTCCATGTTTTTCCCGGCGGCTGAGCTGGGGGTTGTAATGTGTGAAAGAAAAAAAATAATAATAAAGAAAAATAAATAAATAAAAAATGAAGAAGATGTTCTCCACTAGGCAACG
>JAQJVL010000873.1:0-80000 GCA_035578905.1 Stictocephala bisonia
TCGTACAATATTTAAACACAAATATTCATCTGTGTCAACAATCTCAGGAACAGAGTTAATCCAAAAAGCGTTTCGGTTCAGATATAAGTTAGGAACACAATCATTAATTAGATTTGTACAGTCAAAGTATCAAAGTACAATCTGTACTTCCATGGTTTCTGAGGGATGAAATTTTAATAAGGGCTTGGGTGGATGTAATACACTAAATGCTTTGGACAACTATTTTTAATAAATTAATAACTATAAAATTATAGCTGTTACTTGTATGAGTTATTGCTTCTGTATTTTTTTTTTTTTACTTTTTTTTAGGATTAATCTGTTTTCAATATTTGGTATTATTAATGTAATGTATATAATTTTGAAGTGTCTTTCCTTGTTGATATTTATAAAACTATTCATTTTAGCAGATTATATGCTGAAGTTGTATTTTCCTTTTCACCACATGTGACTGCATATATAAAGTAAAAACTTAATTACTATACAAATAATATACAGTAGAACGTTGATACATTGAAGTCCTTATAGTTCAACACCAGCCATGTTTGTTAAAACTATTCAAGAAGAAATTACAGTACAATTTCCCTATTACAATTTTTGTTTTTTTTTAAATGTTACTGTACATTCCTTATAGTTATACACCTTCGCAGTCCACAAAGTGTCAAACTAATAAGGTTTTACTGTACTATTTAATTTTTTTTTACCTAGGGTGGAGATTGTATTGTTTTTTTGTGAAACAAACAATGTTGTTCATGCTTAAAATCCCTTCCTGTATTATACTGTGTAAGAACGTTTCTATCCAACGGAATGTATCTTCCTTACATTAGACATAAAAACTATATTAAGCCTAAAAAAATCTGATCGTTATATTTGATAGTAAAATTACTGAAAACAAATTAATAATGATTTAATATAAAATAATTTGTAGATTTGATTTGTATATTATGCATTTAAATGACACTAGAATAAATTCAGCATCACAATCACTGCTTTGACACCACTGGACACAGTGTCTCATGAACTATGGTAATCAGATTGAGATTCAGCCGACTAAACTCCACCTTGACACTCTGTCAGAGAACAGATGCTGAATCATGTGCAGTACTTGTTACATAACCCTGGCAGGCTTTAACCACCTATCTCATAGGTCTGTATTGTAGACAAATAAAACCTTATTGCAGATCTAAAAATGAAATAATCTCACTACCTCTTGAGAAACTAAAAAATCGAAAGCTTGAGAATTATAACTCTCGTACAGTAATTAAGCAATTTTCTGATAAAAAAACGTTGATTTAGAAATCCAATTACAACTCTCCTGTATCATTTTAGGTGAGTAAAGAGAGTCTCTCTCGCTCTCTCTCTACTCACCTGAAGAAAGTGCCAGTGGTACTGAAAATTCGTGTTATCATGTGATTCTGTTGTGTATGTTACTACTACTCTGGTGTTAATGAACTTGTCTTCTAAGGTAAGTTTGCTGATGTCCTATCTCTTCAATAAATAAAGCAATATTATGATAAAAGAAAATTGATTTAGAAATCCAATTACAACTCACCTATAGTGATAAAGCAATGTTATGATGAAATAACGTTGATTTATAAATCCAATTTTCTACCTAATTTTAACTGACACAGTAGATAGAAACCTTTTTAAAAGTGTTTTGAGAAAATGATTTAAATTATGTACACTCAATGTGTGTCATTCTAAAATATATGACTGAGATTCTTGAAAGTTCTCCCAGCCTAAAGGAACACATGACTTTGATTAGAGGTTAGTAGAAGTATGGCAGGGTGGAGATACTTTTCTAAAAATTGTATACTATATTCTTGCTGATTTGGTGATTGAAAATGATGAAATATTAGTTACCAGTGTAATAAAAATGCACCGATAATCAATTATTTTTATTATTTTTATTTATTTATTCGTAAGACAATGATCGTCAAGTTAAGGGCAAATATGGATTTCGAATGAGTGTGATGAGTGTAGATGAGTGAATGTAGTCATTGTTACAAACTAAGGCTGACTAGTCCTTAGGAAGTGTCATTAATTAATAGCCCAATGACAAATGAACAGCCGGTGGTTATGAGCTGATCCTTTTCAAAATTTGTTATGACTGTGATTGGGATCGAACTGAGGACCATAGATAATGCAGTTGGAATTTAACTTGTTAGATTACTTCTACTTGTAAATAATATCTGTCTTTATATTTATTTAATTGCAACTAATTATTACCACAGTCTAATAACATACAGTAGGGTGGTGCGTAAAAACTTAAGTTGGAAAATCAGAGTCCCTATAGTGCGGAAAAGTTGCGATTGGTATTAACAAGAAAAACAAAAAAAAATATTTGAAATCGGAGTTCATCTTCCGATCGCGCAATCGGCCGAAAGTTACATAAAATTATAAAAAAATGAATTTGTTTGAAAAATAAAATTTTTTTATTTTGGTATTTTTGTGTTCCTATAGCAATTTTTTTGTACTTTAGGCTTTGAAAAACTATAATAAAAATTATTTGTCGTCTAGAAGTATGTTTTCTGATCGCGCAACTACATGAAAGTTTAACGAAAATTGCCCTTTTTGAACGTTTTTGATAGGCATTAAGAAAAAAATCAAGTGAGGCATAAAGGGTGTTGATTTTGAGTTTCATGCCAATTGTGCAGCTCTTCGCTTGTTTAGATAATAATATTATCTGAACAACCCAGAACTCACCACGTAGAGGTGGCTGCACTTCGAGTTCCACCCACCCACACCCTTCCCATCCATCCAACCAATGAGGGCGGGTTTGTTATTTACATTATTTACACATCGCATTTTAGGTACTTTCTTTGGTTTTCAGTCTATTTTGGTGAACATATTTCTTTGGCCCTGTTTACTCTGCACTAGCACTTGGTTTAGGAACCACTCTGTATTTTGATTTACTCTCAAAATTGGGCATGAGTGATCTGGATTCTAGTGTGGCTCTGATATAACCATCTCTTGATTGGGACCCACACACTTTGAGCGACGCTTCGGTGATGAGCTTCACGCACCTTTCAACGGCTTGTGTATGACAGGGACATTTTTTTACATCCCAGTTAGGAATATCACCACACTGAATCGCCAATGAAATTTCGTCATCGGGTACATTTCGAAGAAGAGGAGGAGAAAACAACCTTGTGTTAGCCCAATCAATTAAATCCGAGTAGTCACAAGCATTGAAGTTTAAAGTAGGCGTGATAAAGTTTCTGACGGTTTTACCCTTTGTCCGTGTCTGTCTTGCTTTCAAGACTCTTCTGAGACCCAACTCTTGTATATGCTGTCTCTTATCAAAAATCATGGCAATCAACATGTGCTCAGGGTGAACGAAAAACGCGTTCCTTTCAATAACTGGATGTATTATTGCCTTTAACTCGTCAGACAAATATCGAGAGGTTTCAATAGGTCTGTAAACGTGATGTGGCCCATCTGTTATGTACTTACTGCACTTTATCTCAAACCAAACTGGCATGTAGGATCTTAAAATGTACTTGACTAATTCCTTTAGAGCATCAGATGGCTCTTCTTCGCTCACATACAACCGAAGAACCCTGTTTGCGCACGTGAGCCATCTGGCGTGCGAAATAGGGCCCGGATCTCATTTCGATAATTCCATTGGAAATTCCCCAGTCTTTATGGCTTGACTTATGTCCCAAAGGTACTGTTGGTCTTTACTTAGCAGTTTCCTGTCCACTTGAGGTATATCGCAATCAATAGGTTGAAAATTAATAACTGGTAGTTTGTCGCAACTATTTAACTTCTGCCCAATCGGCCCACTAAATGATTTTGGACCTGTTGTGTTTCCGTCCAAATGTTGGAAAAGATGACGGAATGGTAATTCAATAAAATGAAGCATGCAGACTGCCCACTCGATTTTCAGAAATGTAGTTTATCTTTCGGCCACTTGCACGATCGTTAGATGATATCTGATTTTAAACAGTTTTGTTTTTTGTAAATAGAACTTGACTTTTTCACAATACAATAATATGTTAAAAGTGGCAATTTTTGTCAAACTTTCATGTACTTGCGCGATCGGAAAACATACTTCTAGGGGACAAATAATTTTTATTTCAGTTTTTCAAAGCCTAAAATGCAAAAAAATAGCTATAGGAACAAAAAAAATACCAAACTAAAAAAATTGAATTTTTCAAAAAAATTATTTTTTTCATAATTTTATGTAACTTTCGGCCGATTGCGCGATCGGAAGATGAACTCCGATTTCAAAAATTTTTTTTTGTTTTTCTTGTTAATACCAATCGCAACTTTTCCGCACTATAGGGACTCTGATTTTCCAACTTAAGTTTTTACGCACCACCCTAACATACAGTCATGACACTTTCTTGGCAGTGCTGTGGAGCTGGCATTCCAAGTAGCCGATCCACATAACTTGCTGCATTTCTGCTGTAGAGCATGGTATCTGGCAAAGAAGTGGAATATTAGCAACTGAAAAAGTGCCTTGACAGATTATTAATCAGTAGTCATTTTACATTTACTAATCAAACACGTGGTTGTAAACAGTGCAGAGATGCACACTGCTGCTAGCTGGCCGCAAGGATCGCTAGCGTGTGCTTGTTGCTATTATCTAACGGAGTGGCACAACTGTATGTTATTAGACAGTGTTATTACTGTTTATGAATCACCTGTTTAACTTTTTCTATCTAGACCAAAAATGTTGAATGGAGATGATTGATTGTGTACTATCAGTTACATTTAAATAATGTTCATTTAATGTATCTCATTTATTTAAGTAATCTCAAATAAATAATAGATAAATATAATAATAAATAAATAAAGAATGTATTGTTTTTACATTTTAACCCTTAGAGCGCCATTTATACAATGCCTATTTTCCATGAAGCGCTAATTTATTTTTAAAAAGTCAAAATTAAATTTTTTAGTTGCTCATTTTATTTGTTCTGTACAGGAAAATAAAAGATATGATAACATTTTGAAACTTTTACTAGCTTACTTTACCTTTTTTTCTTATATATGAATATGTAAATAAGCAAACTTTTACTTGAAAGTAAGCCTCTGGCATAGATCACTTATACAGTATGAATCAATACAAAATATTATTACTATCAATGAAATTTGTATAAATGGGTACATTTACTTGTACATAAACTGATAAAGACAGGGCCTGCACATAACACATATAATAAAAAATAAGTAAAGACATATAGCACTTGATTACGATGTATTTAGTAGCTTCCACAAAATCAAAATCGGCCGGATTATTTATATTAACACTTAAAAATAATAAATAACTAACATATATTATACCAAAGTAATGATAAAATAACTAAATACACAGTTTCAAAGCTGTAAGGCGGCGGACAATGACAACCGCTCGGCTCGATAGTAGCTGCACGTATATGCGCTTGTGGCGTTGGGATATATACAGCGGAAATATACTCTGCCAGACAAAAACCTGTCCCCTTAGTGATTGACAGGCCAACAAAACGTCAGGAGCCGCACGATGTGTCTCTCATGAGTCACCGCCCATAACCCAAACGCACTACTGGATTGAATTAGAAACATTACTACGAAAATAATATTTTTGTAATTATTATGTGTATATGCGCTTACAGTGTTTAGAGCAAAGTCAACGTGTATATGCGCTTACGGCGTGGTAAGGGTTAAATATGTGGAAACTGTATTCTTTTATGTAACACTTTAGTGATCATACTACAATACTATTAAATAATAAACAAAACTTTATTGTTTTTTTTTTTTAGTGCTGTAAACAATATTTATTAGTCTTTGGGCAAAAATGAAATAGTGGTATGTCGTGACATTGGCTACTAACCAGTGCAAGTGACTCAGTCAAGTTCACGAGCACGGATAGCCTGGGCCATCTTAACTATAAGAAAAAAGATTGAACTGTTTTCATATTTTAACTAAGCTCTAAAATTTTTAAAAGGTTTGTAAAATGTGACTAACATTAATTTATATAATATTTCATTAAACATAATTACTTGTTATATTTTTAATGCAAAATTAATAAACATTTTTATTTACCTGATACGTAAAATTGTTCATAGTCTATTTGGATTCATGTTATTGAAATGGATGTATTGTAAAAAGCTAGTTGAACTCACCAAAAATGTGTTCCAAGAGAAGTGTCATGTTCCACTGTAAAGGATCGTGGACAATGGTTCACTCACTGATTGCCTAAATTGTACATGTCCTGTCTGATTGTGCACTCTCTCACTCACAACTACTGTATTTACTTTTGTTGGCTCAAGTATGAACAGCCGTAATCATTGCCATTAAATAAACTTACTTGTAATAAAATGTTGACAGTTGAATAATTTATTTCTCTCTGTGATTTGTATGAATGTTGAAAAACGTCACTACATTTCAATAGTTTGATACAAGTACATTTTCACTATAAAAGAAGGGATTTCACAGTTTTGTCAGTAGGTATTTTTTCGTGGGATATTTTATCTTCTTACTTTATTTTAATGTCTATATTAACTGTTATATATTGCCAGAATGCATAGAGAGCAAGAAAAAGAAAACAGTTAACTTTATTACTTTAAGTATATTGAAATATTTGAAAAAAGAAAGTTACCCAAGTGGTTTTTGGCCAATTTATTTAGGTATAAATGTAATTCGAAAATAATTTATAACAAATAAACAATAAACAATATTAAACATTTAATTAATTATCTATTTAGAGGTTTAAGTATTGTTATATCAATGTTTATACTGTATATTAAACAAAGTATATGATAGTGTTTTGACTTGGCTAACAGAAACATGTTGAGTGAAAAATAACTTATTTCAGTTGAATAAACAGTAATTGTAAATACACAAAGATATTTTACATGTAATATATTTATCTTTAAAATAATTTGTGTAATTTCACCTTTGATAGATGTTATTTTTCTGTAGATTTTATCCTTGTGCTCGACTTACACCAGTGAGTGTGCGATTACATGGAAAATGATGTTCTAGACAAAGTGAGACTTAATGAATGTTCACAGATATGGAACGTAAACTAAATGCTGCCACTAGCAATTAATCTCTCCCACCGTCCAACTGGGTTATGCTCAATAACTGATAGTTATTGAGCATAACTATCAGTTATGCTCAGTGGTAGAGGACTAGCTTGTCATTTCATGTAATTCTAGTTAATGAAGGTATCAGCAACTTCAAAGTTATTATTGTAAAACATTTTATTTCCTCTTTCAGCCCACTAAATAAATAATTTTCCAGAAAACTTAGTAAATTATCAATTATTTTAGGCTAGGTTAAATGCATTAGACCAGGAATTGTAAATTAGGAGAGATAGGACATCAGCACACTTTACATAAGAAGTTAAGTCCACCAACACGACTCACAGTTGTAGTAACCAAACACTCATCTGAGGAAAGTGCGAGTGGCAAAATGTATTATGACTCTGTTTGTTTACTGCTACTGTGGAACTTGTCTTCTTAGGTAAGTTTCCCGATGCACTATCTCTCCTAATATACAATAAATATCAATTAAAAATACATATGAACAATAAGTACACAATCTTGTTATTTATGAGTCTATGTACTATCTTTGATGTATTTTGTAATTAGGCTGGATACAACAATAAACACCCATCAAAGTTATAAATCTAAGGCCAAAACCCTAACCTTAAAATGAAAATTAATGTTCACACACTGTTTTTCTACATTCTTATCTATTTATTAAAAGTGTTTTGATTGAAAAAATTAAAAGTGATGTTAACAATGTATAATTTAAAAAATACCCTTTAAAACTCATATAAAGCTAATAACTTAAAAAATACAAGAAAAATAGCCTAACAATCCATTAAAATTAGATTTATCTTTACCTTTTAAAATAGTTAAAATTAGATTGAAGAAATATTCAATTTTGATTAAATTTAACAAATTGTAATGATACTCATCACCTGTAATGTGAAACTGAATCCAGTTGGCAGTCAGGCTGCTGTCACTTTACGGATGTCACACACCTGTGTATGTCTCGTGGTGTTGGCTCAGTCTTTACTGAGCACATATATTGATTCTCACTATCATTGTGGAGTACAGATATAGCTGATACGTCTATTGGATATTGAAGTTAACAACACTTATAAAAATGTGTCCCTCCTTACTTAAATGATATGCAGATCACAGTACCTATTTCAAAGATACAATTGAAAAAGAAGAAAGTAGTACTGTACGGTGGATGAAAAGATTAGGTGGGAAAAGAATATAAACTGAAATCATCCCTGAGGAAATTATATTTTTTACAAAACTGTTGCTCCACAAATCTACTAACGATATATTTTGGATTAATTGAATCTAAATTACAATTCCTGAATCCAGATATTTTATAAATAATTAAGAGTACTTTAAAATCACTATTTAAGAAAAAATAAAAAAAGATATATTTTGTATCTTTTGTTTATTTATTTTTTTAAAATTAAACTTCACTTGCCATTTGACATCCAGTCCTGTGCGTCAAATTTATTCAACGAGTGAAGTACTGATGTTGACTCAGTGGGGATTCGAACCTTGGACCTTGCTCTCTGCAGTCCGAAGCCTTAGCCACTGAGCCACCACTCCGGCAAAGGCTAATGAATTCAAATTTGTCCTGATTCAGCATCAGTACAACTGAAAGATTCTGAAACTACAGTATTTTATTTATAAAGGGGAAACACTACTGCAACTGGTATCTTACTTGTAACACAAAGTACTAAATGTAGAAAATGTATAACACAAAAAGTTTTAAAATCATCTTTTAAGCAATATTTTTCTTACAGTAGTCCTAAATTGTTCAATGAATTGCCAACTAATATAAAAAAGTCAACAAATTTAAGAGTGTTCAATTTAAAGTAAGAAATCGGTTATTTACTTTACAATTATAGTTTTGTAAATACACAAATTAAATTAATGTAAAAATTTGCAAAACTGATTTTTAATACAATAAAAGTGACATTTTAATTATTTAATAATAGTAAGTATAGATTAAAATATGGAAGTGTAAAGTATTATTTTTTCTTGTTTCTTAGATTTATATGTTTTTAGATTTATATGAGATTTATTTATATTTTAGTGTAGTATGTTGATTTGTCATAAACAAATTTGATTTGATATGTCACGTATAATTGACAGAGATGCAACAGTAATGGTGTTTACCGTAGAAACAAATTAGCAAATAAACAGTTTGTGGCTCAAATAGGATCTAATTGAAAAATGGACTCTAGAAATTTAACTGTAGTTATTTTGTACAGCTAGCAACAGTACTTGAGACATTTGTATAAAGCTATAAGGTATAAAAGTCAATATATCCACTTTGGACAGTGTCAATATATCCCTAAAAATATCATTGTTTTGTTGATTTGTAGTTCAAATGGTGGAATAAATCATTATTTTATCATCATTATTTTCATTAAACAAGTAGTAGTGCATAATAAGTAATTTATTGTAAACAAATATAAAAACTCATATTGAAAGAAATTTACTCCATATAAAATATAATCTGGAAGAAAAGTCTCTTAGCTAACTATTGGTTGGAAACCAAACTATATGCACCAAGAATATATTCAAAATTATTTAAAATAATACAAATTAAAAACATGAATTGCCTAAAAATTAATGTTATTAGTAGAGCCTATCTAAATTATGACGAAGGACTTACTGACATAATTCAAATGTTTACACTATTTGAGCAATACAGAATAATTATATTGATATAACAATATGTTTATAGGAAGAAATAATTAAAAATATCAAAAACTTCACCTTAACAACCGTTCTAAATAGACACAGCTGGTTAAAGGGTGATTTAGTAAGTTACGGAGAACGGCATTAAAATAAAAAAAATGATCTGCAGTGAGGACCTACATCTGTTCATAGTGCAGAGAAATTGTACAGTGGCAGGGCCAAAATTGTTAGTGATCCTATCAGGAAACGGACGAGGACTGGCTGCGTGGCTTCACTGCCTCAGCCCCTTAGCTATGGCTCCTCCAAAGTAGCTTTATGCCGAACATACATTTTGGGCACATGCCTTGAACTGCATGTCAAGTGCTAAACCTTCCTATATTATGCAGCTTTTCATAACATTCAATTTAAAAGTGTTAGCAAATTGCTCATTGGTCAAGCACTTGTTAGTTGTTACAATCAAACAGTAACTTTATTAAGCCAAAAAAATATGTAGACTTCTTGAAATATAGAAAACATGTTATTCTAGCACATTTGTTTAAATCATGGATAGTTATTTTACAAAATAATTAAACTTAATTTCATAAGATTTCAAATGAAACTCAGCAAAATTTTAACTTAATTATTCTATTAAAATCATATTTTTATTAAACTTCTGTAGTTAAAAATATTGTTAAAATGTTTCACATTTTACTTTATACAATAAGTATTTTCTGTAGTCAGATCAATTATTATATCTGTTAAGTTAGCAGATTAATAAATTAATTGAGTTTTAAGTAAATTAAAAGGACATTAAAATAAGTAATATATACATTTTAGCATATCATTCTGATTTATTTAACACATTTGTGAAATCACAAAAAACTGTCATTTAAAAATCAATTTAAACATTCTTTCAACCTTTTTAACGTTTGTTATGATATACGAGGCTCGTATATATATATATATATATATATATATATATATATATATATATATATATATATACGAGTATAATCCTTTCTTTTAAAATCTAGAAAATTAACTAGTTTTACTCAATAGCAGAAATTGTACTTACTCTAAAGATTCTAGTAGAAGAAATTGAATGGTAGATGCTGACCTAAGAGACTTATTTAAATACAAGCTAGCACCTTTTTGAATGTCTCTATTCACAGAAGAAGGAATGTGGAAGAGTTGGAAGTCAACTTGGTTTAAAGCCTTTGGTAATATACAAGAAGAAGTAGATTTTGATAACAGAAAATTCACAGTTGTGGGTATTTGCTGCACGAATTTATATTTAACAATGCAATAAGTAACACATTTCAGATGGATTGTAGTGCTTATGTCACCAAACACTTTGGAGCCAATGTCATAATGTCAGTCGGATCCAAAGCAATCAAACCATATCAACAGCCTTAGTTGCACTCTTCACAAAGTAATTTCTTTCACTCTACATCCATCAAATTTTCACAAAATATCCTATGACAGTGATCCAATGATACCAACAATCCTATCCTATCCAATGACACCAACAAGGGGGCTTTATGGCAATGTTGGTTCTAGAAATTGAAGAGAAAATAATCCAGAATAAGCACTAACGGAAGATGCTTATATCCTTATTGCTAAAACTGCAATATAAAAGCTGAAGAATTTGAAAGTTCAAAATTAATTACAAGAGAAGACACCACACATGGTGGTATTGGACCACCTGCTCGCCCATACACATTCGGTAGGCAGATCACCTACTGAACACAATTTGATGTTCTTACAAGAATGAATGCAGCAATGAAACCTTCAGATGGTTGTCACCGGAAGAATATTTCCGAGAAGACAATACCACTGTACATTTATCTCGGGTGGATGGGTCAATACCATCGAGTCTTATAAGGTGTCCACATGTATAGCAGTTAGATTCCTCAACCTTGTACAGAACTGATTTCTTCTGAAAACGGACGGTTTAGAAATTACAAGTGATATATTAAAAAAATGGCAAAAACTTGAGGTTTTACATCGCCCCACAAAATTTAACAGGTTCCTAAAAGTCTAAAAATTGGAATCTATTACCAGAATACTTCCAAAAATTATTACAAGATATCCTGGTCAGACATACCTGCCACCTTGACCAAAATATTGTACATTAATCACGCACCGTATCATATTATAAACTAAACACAAATTTTAAATAAAATACTAAAAATAATGACCAAAACAACAGTGTAGAATGATTGCTATGCACTTTTTTCAGTGCAAGGCTATTCATCAGCTGATCATGTGGTTCTGTTTACAGTGCACAGAGTACTAATGTTTTACATGTTTTTACTATAATTTAAATTTACATATTAATGGTTCACTTATAGTACGGTTCAGATGACCTATTATTTAAATATGATACAATATGCTAAAACACTGGTTTTAACTACTACATAAGTAATGAAATAATCTCAGCTACAATTGCCATATCAGGGCGACATTGGCCTAAACTCTTCAAGGCAAAAATCATAATGGGCTGCCTACCCTCACCATAGTAAATTAAATGATGATTAATTGGCCTTTAGTTTTCAAAGGGTTAAGCAGAGAAAAATATGAGTTCAAGAATTAAACCTTGAAATCAAAAATTAATATTTCACAAAAACAAAGTACCCTGTCATAAAATCACAGCATCCACCACCCTGTTTGTGATCTGCACTCATGTATCAAGCCTGTCCTTTGGCCAGTCTAAATTCGCTACATCGTACACATCGTAAGCCATTTCTCTGAAAGTTACAGGATAGTAAGCAATATTAGTTTCAGTAAACTCTACCGGAAAGGTTGCTTTTTCTGTCACATTTTTTAAAACATATTGGTGTCCAATTAAAAGGTGAATGATATAAAAATCTCTCCAGCCCTCCCACTTTTCTTGGAGAAGTTTTAAAATGTATTTAGTGTCAGCCCCAAATATTACTTTAACCCTGTGAAGTATCTCAGGCTCTTTATAAAGCACTTCAGTTGTCGGTCGCTCACCTGCGTTGTAGTACCATTTAGTTTTGTCGTATACTTTGTAGCACTCCAACCATCTCTTGAGAAATCTTGCATCTCTGTGGGCGATGATCACTTGTGATCCCAAAAACTGTCCTTCATCCCAGTTCATACTTATTTCAAATCTACGATAGTTATCAATATTTTTTACGAGGTAACAGTCATTGTCAAGAAAAATTCCTCCAAACTTCATTATTGTTTTTATTCTTGTAATGTCACTTGCATGCCACTTTTGCCAGGCCTCACTTAAGGGTTGTCCATAAATCTCACTAGGAAGATCTATGTTGTTGAACTCAACTATTTCTCTGAACCCTGATAGCGTGTTCAGGGTTTCCCAATACTTACCTGAGAAAGTGTTGTTGTCATCGTAGTGAAACATAATTCTCTCAGGTCTTTGGTTTTTGTACACTGATAAAATACATATGAGCTGGACATAAGAGATGGGCTTTCCGCCAAAATGAACGTAATGGACATGGTTCGGCACAACATAACACCCTGTAGGGTTCCCTGTTTCATTGCTGAAGTTGAGTTTGTTGAAATCCAAGGCTTGTTGCCACAGTGGTTCTGGAGGTTTGCTTGTAGCTTCCTGATGAAGGTTTGTCTTATCTAAGATGTCAGATTCCTTTAAGGTGATGGTAATGTAAGTTAAAAATAATATGCAGAGAACAAAACAGAAGAGTTTTCCATTGACGGTAATCCCTCCGACCCGCATCTGCAAAATATGATGAAACTGTTAATTTACGAAGGAGTGGGTAAGGGATGAATTGTTCAAGATATAAGATTGTACATGAGAGCAGAAATATGCTTTTAACATGATTACTGAGTTTGTCCATGAGCTGGAAATAAATCATTGGCCTGCATGGGATCCCAGTCGGCAGTCAAATAATATAAGTTATAATCAGCATCGATAATAGAATGTGTGTTTGTTGTTGTTGTTAGCATTGTTTATCTAACAAGATCTATTTTTGTTCATCTAACAAGCTTTATCAACTACTTTTTCAATGAGTTTTTCAAATTTGTTTTTGAAGTTTTGTTAGGTTTAGGGCTATTCATATTTGTCCAGATAATAAGTATCGTATATTAGTTAGCGTTGTAATAATATATTATTATTATGCTGCAAATGTCTAAATTTATATTTCACCTATATTGGATTGATTATTTAGGAAAAGTATTTGTATACATGAAAATTACACAGATCACCTGACACTGGCTTATTTTCTAACCAGCACATTGGTATTATGAGAGTTGATATCAGCACCAAAAGGGAACACCTGTGTATTCTGTTACAAAAATTAGTTTACATTTCAATAAATAATCATAAAAATAAAATAATAACAAAATCACATAATAAATACTACAAATAAAATAAAACAACCTAAAGCCATTCTCTGTTAATTTGATATTATTAGACTTTTCAAAACCTTTTAATTTGATCATCAATTTCTGAGGGCTGTTTTATTTTCAACCTCCGACGTGGTATAGAAGTAAAACTAATGAGAATGGTAAAACAATTTTATTATCAAAAGTTACATAAATACTTGGTAACTTTTGTACATAATTGCTATTTAAGTTAAGGCAATTATCATAAAGGAGTACAAACTTTCCTATGTCCTCTTTAAAAAAAATTGCCGCCAGTGATTTGAGGTGCGTTTACCCGGCTTCTCGAAGTGTGTCGTTGGTTCAGATGCTATGCCCTTCTAGCCACTTCTTCAGTTCAGAGAATAATTGAAAATTGCTCGGCACTAGGTCAGGGCTATATGTTAGATGTCCTGTATGTCCCATTAAATCTCAACATTGTCAGAGTAGCACTGTGATATGGCCTTTTTCCTGGATAAGCACAACTCCAGAAGTGAGATGTGATTTGATCTGCTGCACTTTGTCCTTCAGCCTGCATGAAACAAATAACACTTTGTACCCCACACTGACGGGAGAATTGTAGCCATGTTTACACGGCACTAGATGAACATGTTATGGCGCCGGCCGCTTGGCAATAGGTGAGAATGTAGTGGGAGGAGTGCACTGTGTCCACTGTGCAGTGTTCCATTTTACTGTTCGACTGGCTTTATCTCATCGTGATCGGAGGTTGAAAAAAAAAACAGCCCTTGTAGTAACCATTTCAAGATCTTGAAAATAACACAGAGTGTGTCAAAACGTGATTAGATAAAATTGAATTATATGACTCTTATCCTTATAAGGTACATAACCTTCTTCTTTTTAAATTTCACTTTTAAGAGTGAAAGTTTTAAATTCTGTTTACTTTAACGAGTTAGCTAAGCTCCTCGTAAATTAAATGGATTTCGTTTGGATTTAGTTGATCCTAAATCAGATTTAATAAATCATTATGATCAACATTCAGTTGGCAAACCTCCAAAATTCATTATGTACCTCCAAATCTGTATTTTGAACCAATTTTTCTGTTTTATATAACTCCAAAATAAAAATATCTGAGGAGATCTAGGGAGAACTTCTTAGAATTTTATCAAATCAATTTGACGAGAATAGTCCATTTTCATAATTTGTATAATGGTAAATCCATCTATAGTTAATTATTCCTAGTTAGGTGTGCATGAATATTTTTACCTACTGTAAGCTGATGTAGGTATGTTTTTCTGTAAAATGAAATTTGGAAGATAAAAAGGTTTACTATGGCTAAAACTTAAGTCAAGTCCAATGAAAACAGGTTTCAAACTGCCCAAAGAGCCAGTTGTGCAAATGATCAGAGTACGTTTTCCATAACTATTTAACTTCCAAAACAGATTGTTAACTTATGAGATTTATTTGCAAACCTTACCAATATGCAAATTCCAATTTATTTTAGAGTTAAAAAAACCTATTAATTTAACACGTGCTGCCGATATATTATTTACCAAAATTATTTATACAGGGTGTACCAGACCACCCATCGGGTATCTCTTGAAGCAAATTAGAAGCTGAAAAAATGTATTCCCACTTTTTTGAAACTATCAAAATTACTCTTTTAAAACTCAATTATTTTCTTATTGTCAGTTGCCCCAAACTAGTACTTTTTGGGTGGGAGTGGAAGATCGGTTTTGGGACATTTTCAAATAGCAGCTTATGTTGTTTAATACTTTATTTTAAAGGTCTTTTAACGTCTAATCACTTTTTATACAAAGTTTGAAATTATTCTTACCCCTAAGTGCAGGCTGGCTCAAAATGTCAAGAATTTTGGTTTTTATAGTTTATGTTATTTTAACTCTTATGTTCATCAAAGGAATATCAGATAATTATCTAATGCTATCAATGACATGGATATTCATTTAACTTTTTATTTTTTTAATTTTAAAATCATCAACGATATGAGAATAGGTATAAATAAAAATTTTGTAATATTAACATGTCTGTCTATTGAATTTTCTCTCCATTGCAAAGCAATATATTTATAGAAAATCAGTGAGTGGCCTTGGTTCTGGAGAGTGCATAAAGTCTTGCACTCACAGTTATTCACTTTTTACACATATAACTGTTTATAAATAGTTATTGCTATATATTAGTTCAGAGTAGGTTTTCCAAAGATTAAAACAACCGAAGAAATTCTTCGAAATAATAGTAGAAAAGATGTCCTTCATATGTGGCATGGAGTAAAAATATTATGTTATTTTAGAGTAAATTTGTTAATCGTTTAAAGTAAATTTAATGTAGTTTCAATTAAAAATTTTTTTGATGTCTGAAGATGCCCATATTGTAGGCGAAAGGCCTCACAAAAATAAATAATTTTACTGGAGTACTGAGGATTTTAAAATTATTCATACTTAAAAAATATATCTCTGTTTGAGAAACCGTTTAAAATGATGCACATCTTGAGCTACGCTTACATATAATATGTTTGTCGAATTCCTTTTAGACTATCCTCCGATGGATGTGCAGAGATACTAACTACTGTAGTAACTACCCTAAATTATTTTCTTAGTGCCAGTATGGATTTACAAAGTTAAATTTCCCAACTTAAGCCACCAAAAAATATTAATATATATATCACAGGATCTACATTGTAACTTTTAAAAATGGAAACCATTGTAATTTATTTTAACAGTTAACCTTACGATGTTTGTTGTTTTAAGGTTATCGTCCATTGACTATCACTGTCGTGGGTTGGTCAATACCAACTGTATGTGTAGGGGTGGGTGAGTCAATACCAACTGTACGTGCAGGTGTGTGCGGGTGGTTCAAGATCAACTGTACGTGTAGAGGTGGGTGGGTGAGTCAATACCAACTGTACGTGTAGGGGTGGACGGGTGGGTCAGTACCAACTTTACGTGTAGGGGTGGGCCAACCGGTCAATAACACTACGTAGGGGTGGACAGGTGGGTCAATTCCAATGAATTAAAAAATAATCGAAAACAGTCAAGCCGTTAAAAGATTATGTTTGAAAAAGCATAAATTCTTACCGGGCGTTAAAACTCATTTTTATTGTTGGCTGTCTTCAAAAATGTAATCACATGATTAAAAAAATCTATTCTATAAATTTAATATAATAAATAGAGTGTATAGTACAGAACTTTGGTTTATAATTTGACTGTTTTTACCCTACAACTATTGTTAATAGTTGTAAAAATTGATAATTATTACACAATGTGGAGCTCTTATCAACAGCCACTACTTATTTAAAATTTGTACTAAACACCTCTAAACATCGAATAAAAATATTTTAGAAAATACTAGGAAGTTTTTACTCTTGTCTTAATTACCTTTCAATTGTTAAAAATGATACTGGATAGGCAACCATTGCTTGAAATGTTGAGAGTGTTGATTTGATAAGTTCACTAAATATATCCTAGCACCAGTAGTTTCGCATATTTCACCTCAAACTGAGACTGATTTACACAAACATGTTTTTGGTAGAGTGTGTTTGTGTACAGGAATAAGAAATTACTTATGTAGGACAAAAGTAGAACATATGATTTGATTGTGAGCTGCTACAGAAGCTGTAGTACTGTCTGACCATGTTAAAAATGTTTGTGAGAAAATACACTAGATTGCCTGTAAGGTTGGACTTGTCTGGTTTTAATATTGTCCAACCTTTAAACCAGACAATGGTAATAATTACAACATTTAATAAATATTTACAATTATTAAAAATTGTAAATATTTATTACATACATAATAAATATTTACATTACAAATGGTAAATAATTCAGATACAGCAATGTTTATTTTTACTCCACAATATTGTTAAAATAATTAAAAATAATAACTGCTATTTTCAAGTTTGTGACTATAATGAATATTGTATTTATTTAGTTTAATTGATTTTATTTACTTTTTAATAATATCAGTGAAGTTTAGTTAATGTATTTTAATTTATTTACTTATTTATTTATATTTGTCTTCTTAAATATAATCAAAATGCAAATGACGAGATTTAAATAGTCATAAAGAAAATGTTTAATAAAGAAGAAGTTAATTTTCAAATTGACTGAAGTTTATTTATAAATTGATCTTATAACATTTCATCAAAAACTGAGGTTATTCATAATACAGTAAGTAATTAATTGGTTTGCCCACTAGACTGGCCGCCAAAAGATATTACTTGGTATTACCTTACATTAACACGTTTATAATCTTACTTATAAACAAACAGATCTAACCTTACAGGCAATCCAGTGTACTTTCCTACACACATTTTTTACACAGTGAGACATTAAGTCTGTTGTTGGTGTTGTGTTTTTTCACTTTATCATTTCATTGATTGTGGTTTGTGTGGTGGAACTGTTTTATTTGTGTAAATAGTATAAACGATTTTTAATTTCCTTAATCAGAGATAAATTTGGAACAAATTGGCGGTTTGAAGTTTTGATTGTAAGATTCAGAGTTTATGGTTGCTAGGTGGCAGGTTACGAGTTGTTAAATAAATATTATTATTTTTGAATTTCAAGTAGAATATAGAAATAAAAATAATATAAAGAAAGTCAAACGTTTTTAAATTATTCTTCTTACTAATCATGATTGTCTGTTTAATTAATGTTTTTAAAAACATTAATTAAACAGATTAAAAAATTAATTTGATAAAAAACTCCTATTAAGAGGTTTTTAACTAAGACATTTTAACTATGAATTTTTTTTAAACGCTCACAAATTGGTAAAAATCAGTACATACTATAGGATGATCCATGTGCGACATACGGTTAAATGATGAAATAAAAATTTGATAGTCGCAAAATTTTTGGCTGTACTGTTGTCTTCCAGTTTTAAACAAACTATGATATGTCTATTACCTGTGTACAGCTTTTCATTCAGTTCTTTTGTTTTTTTATAGTAAAATACACGAGTCTGTCAATCAAGTTAAATTAAAGATTATTTAATTAGCCACATCCATTAATTGTGTCAAATGTTCTAGTATTACGTTTTCTAGAAACAATCGTGAAGACATTTGTCTACCCAAAGAACAAAAAGATACACAACCCTATTTGGGACAGTAATTTCAGGAACGAACATTGGAAAAGTGCTTGGTCTTAGATATACGCCGGGATACTTAGTGAAAATGACATCTAAATTGTGTTCCATACACACATGGTCCTTGAGAATTTCATAAAATACAAATTTAAAATAATTGTATGGGTTGGATACTAACCAGCAGTTCAGTGAACAGGAACTCACACTATATTAGAACAGCTGTTACTCTTTAATTAATTTACTAAGACTGTTTTAACTCTAGATATTTCTTCATATTAATCGTACAATATTTAAACACAAATATTCCTCTGTGTCAACAATCTCAGGAACAGAGTTAATCCAAAAATCGTTTCGGTTCTGATATAAGTCAGGAACACAAATTATTTATTAGATTTGTACAAAATATCAAAGTTTAATAAGTGCTTGGATGGATTTAATACACTAAATGCTTTGGACAGCTATTTTTAATAAATTAATAACCATAAAATAATAGCTGTTACTTGAATGAGTTATTGCTTCTGTATTTGTTTTACATTTTTAGAAATAATCTGTTTCCATTATTTGGTATTATTAATGTAATTTCCTTGTTGATATTTATATACATTTATATACATCCTTTTCTCCATGTGTGACTGCATATATAAAGTAAAAACTTAATTTACTATACAAATAAAATATACAGTGGAACGTTGATACATTGAAAGTCCTTATAGTTCAACACCAGCCATGGTGACATTATGCAGCAAAATTGTTATCTCTGATAAACTGTGCACTGTTTAGGCCGGTGTAGATCAACAAAATAACACAGTCAAATCAGAAAACAGTAAAAATTACCAATTTTTGGACTTGTAAGTACGATACTGTCCTTACTTTAATAACTACATACTGTAACTCCATACTGATTCAGGCACCTTCGTAGCCCACAAAGTGTCAAACTATTGAGGTTTTACTGTACTATCTAATTTTTTTTACATAGGGTGGAGATTGTATTGTTGTTTGAAACAAACAATGTTGTTCATGCTTAAAATCCCTTTTTGTCTTTTACTGTATATGAACATTTTTATCCAACGGAATGTATCTTCCTTACATTAGACATTAAAGCTATATTAAGCCTAAAGAAATCTGATCGTAATATTTGATAGTAAAATTACTGAAAACAAATTAATAATGATTTAATATAAAATAATTTGTAGATTTGATTTGTATATTATGCATTTAAATGACACTAGAATAAATTCAGCATCACAATCACTGCTTTGACACCACTGACACAGTGTCTCATGAACTATGGTAATCAGATTGAGATTCAGCCGACTAAACTCCACCTTGACACACTTCAGAGAACAGATGCTGGATCATGTGCAGTACTTGTTACATGACCCTGGCAGGCTTTAACCACCTGTCTCATAGGCCTGTATTGTAGACGAATAAAACCTTATTGCAGATCTAAAAATGGAATAATCTCATTGAATCCTCACCTCTTGAGAAGCTAAAAATCTAAAGCTTGACAATTATAACTTTCCTTCAGTAACTAAGCAATTTTCTGATAAAAAACGTTGATTTAGAAATTCAATTACAACTCTCCTATAAAGCAATGTTATGATAAAATAACGTTGATTTGTAAGTCCAATTTTCTACCTAATTTTAACTGACACAATAGATTGAAACCGTTTTAAAAGTGTTTTGAGAAAATGTTTTTAAATTATCTACACTCAATGTGTGTCTTTCTAAAATATATGACTGATATTCATGAAAGTTCTCCCAGCCTAAAGGAACACATGACTTTGATTAGAGGTTAGTAGAAGTATGGCAGGGTGGAGATACTTTTCTAAAAATTGTATACTATATTCTTACTGATTAGGTGATTGAAAATGATGAAATATTAGTTACCAGTGTAATAGAAATGCACAGATAATCAATTATTTTATTACTTTTATTTATTTATTCGTAAGACACCGATCGTCAAGATATGGGCAAATATGGATTTCGAGTGAGTGTCATGAGTGTAGATGAGTGAATGTAGTCATTGTTACAGACTAAGGCTGACTATTCCTTAAGAAGTGTCCGGATGGCCCTATGCTGCCAATGTTAATTTGATCAAGTTTGTGTACCTTTTTCTCAGAAACTATATAAGATATCAACATGATTTTTTTTAGTTACTTTTATTAAGATTTTGACCTGGGGTTTTTAAGTTACTCAAAAAATTAGTATAGTTAGGATTTTTTTTTTAAATACATAAAAAAAATTACAGATTATTTGTAAAAAAGTTGTAATAAAAAATTTATTTATGAGAATTTCGCTAAAAGCCCGAGTTAAGTGTGCTCCTTAATTTTCCCTTCAAGTGAAAAAAAAAAAAATTGTAAAGATATCTTTAGTGGTTCCTGAGAAAATGGTACATAAGTGGAAAAAATCTAAATTTTCGGGAAATCGCATTTAAAGTTGCACAGTTACAGTTAAACTCTCCATATATTGCTTTATAAAAAGTGATGTAAATTGAGTTTGACTCAACGGATTTGCATGAAATTTGTTTTAAAATAAATAGAAATATATTTAAAACTAATTTCAGCAAAAAAATAAAAATTGAAAATTTTTACCCAGGGGGTCATCCGACTCCCCTTACTTAATAGCCCAATGACAAATGAACAGCCGGTGGTTATGAGCTGATCCTTTTCAACATTTGTTATGACTGTGACTGGGATCGAACTGAGAACCTTTAGCTAATGCAGTTGGGATTTAACTTGTTAGATTACTTCTACTTGTAAATAATATCTGTCTTTCTTTTTATTTAATTGCAACTAATTTTTACCACAGTCTAATAACATACAGTCATGACACTTTCTTGGCAGTGTTGTGCAGTTAGCATTCCAAGTAGCCGATCCACATAACTCGCTGCATTTCTGCTGTAGAGCATGGTATCTGGCAAAGAAGTGGAATATTAGCAACTGAAAAAGTGCCTTGACAGATTATTATCAGTAGTCATTTTACATTTACTAATCACACACGTGGTTGTAAACAGTGCAGAGATGCACACTGCTGCTGGCTGGCCGCAAGGATCGCTAGCGTGTGCTTGTCGCTATTATCTAACGGAGTGGCACAACTGTATGTTATTAGACAGTGTTATTACTGTTTATGAATCACCGTTTGACTTTTTTATCTCAAATAAATAATAAATAAATATAATAATAAATAAATAAACAATGTATTGTTTTTACATTTTAAATATGTGGAAACTGTATTCTTTTATGTAACACTTTAGTGATCATACTACAATACTTTTAAATAATAAACAAAACTTTATTGTTTTTTTTTTTGTAGTGCTGTAAACAATATTTATTAGTCTTTGGGCAAAAATGAAATAGTGGTATGTTGTGACATTGGCTACTAACCAGTGCAAGTGACTCAGTCAAGTTCATGAGCACGGATAGCCTGGGCCATCTTAACTATAGGAAAAAAGATTGAACTGTTTTCATATTTTAACTAAGTTCTAAAATTTTTAAAAGGTTTGTTAAATGCAACTAATATTAATTTACATAATATTTCATTAAACATAATTACATGTTATATTTTTAATGCAAAATTAATAAACATTTTTATTTACCTGATACGTAAAATTGTTCATAGTCTATTTGGATTCATGTTATTGAAATGGCTGTATTGTAAAAAGCTAGTTGAACTCACCAAAAATGTGTTCCAAGAGAAGTGTCATGTTCCACTGTAAAGGATCGTGGACAATGGTTCACTCACTGATTGCCTAAATTGTACATGTCCTGTCTGATTGTGCACTCTCTCACTCACAACTATTTACTTTTGTTGGCTCAAGTATGAACAGCCGTAATCATTGCCATTAAATAAACTTACTTGTAATAAAATGTTGACAGTTGAATAATTTATTTCTCTCTGTGATTTGTATGAATGTTGAAAAACGTCACTACATTTCAATAGTTTGATACAAGTACATTTTCACTATAAAAGAAGGGATTTCACAGTTTTTTCAGTAGGTATTTTTTCTTGGGATATTTTATCCTCTTACTTTATTTTAATGTCTACATTAACTTTTATATATTGCTGAATGCATAGAGAGCAAGAAAAAGAAAAAAACTAACTTTATTAATTTAAATATATTGAAATATTTGAAAAAAGAAAGTTACCCAAGTGGTTTTTGGCCAATTTATTTAGATATTATTAATGTAATTTGAAAATAATTTATAACAATAAACAATATTAAACATTTAATTAAACATATATTTAGTGGTTTAAGTATTGTTATGTCAAATATGTTTATCTATTAAACAAAATATAATGAAAGTGTTTTGAGTCAGTTAACAGAAACATGTTGAGTGAAAAAATAACTTATTTCAATTGAATAAACAATAATTGTGAATACACAAAGATATTTTACATGTAATATATTTATCTTTAAAATAATTTGTGCAATTTCACGTTTGATAGACGTTATTTTTCTGTAGTTTTTATCCTATGCTTGACTTACACCAGTGAGTGTGCGAGTACATGGAAAATGATGTTCTAGACAAAGTGAGACTTAATGAATGTTCACAGATATGGCACGTAAACTAAATACTGCCACTAGAAATTAATCTCTCCCACCGTCCAACTGGGTTATGCTCAATAACAGATAGTTATTGAGCATAACTATAGTTATGCTCAATAGTAGAGGACTAGCTTGTCATTTCATGTACTGAGAGTTAAATAAGGTATCAGCAACTTCAAAGTTATAATTATAAAACATTCTATTTCCTCTTGCAGCCCACTAAATAAATAATTTTCCAGAAAACTTAGTAAATTATCAATTATTTTAGGTTAGGTTAAATGCATTAGGCCAGGAATTGTAAATTAGGACAGATAGACATCAGCACACTTTACATAAGAAGACAAGTCCACCAACACCAGAGTAGTAGTAAACAAACACTCATCTGAGGAAAGTGAGTGGCAAAATGTATTATGACTCTGTTTACTGCTACTGTGGAACTTGTCTTCTTAGGTAAGTTTCCCGATGCACTATCTCTCCTAATATACAATAAATATCAATTAAAAATACATATGAACAATAAGTACACAATCTTGTTATTTATGAGTCTATGTACTATCTTTGATGTATTTTGTAATCAGGCTGGATACAACAATAAACACCCATCAAAGTTATAAATTTAAGGCCAAAACCCTAACCTTAAAATGAAAATTAATGTTCACACACTGTTTTTCTATATTCTTATCTATTTATTAATACATGTTTTGTTTGAAAAAATTAAAAGTGATGTTAACAATGTATAATTTAAAAAATACCCTTTAAAACTCATATAAAGCTAATAACTTAAAAAATACCAGAAAAAATAGCCTAACAATCCATTAAAATTAGATTTATCTTTACCTTTTAAAAT
This sequence comes from Stictocephala bisonia, assembly GCA_035578905.1. Classification (NCBI taxonomy): domain Eukaryota; kingdom Metazoa; phylum Arthropoda; class Insecta; order Hemiptera; family Membracidae; genus Stictocephala; species Stictocephala bisonia. Next base: position 24,476 of record JAQJVL010000873.1, read on the forward strand.
AGTTAAAATTAGATTGAGAAATATTCAATTTTGATTAAATTTAACAAATTGTAATGATACTTATCACCTGTAATGTGAAACTGAATGCAGTTGGCTGTCAGGCTGCTGTCACTCTACGGATGTCACACATTTTCTAACACCTGTGTACGTCTCTTGGTGTTGACTCAGTCTTTACTGAGCACACAAATCCTCACTATCAATGTGGAGTACAGATATAGCTGATACGTCTATTGGATATTGAAGTTAACAACACTAATAAAAATGTCTCCCTCCTTTCTTAAATTATATGCAGATCACAATGCCTATTCCAAAGATACAATTGAAAAAAGAAGAAAGTAGCACTGTATGGTGGATGAAAAGCTTAGTTGGGAAAAGAATAAAAACTTATTGCATAAAAAATTGAAATCATCCCTGAGGAAATTATATTTTGTACAAAATTGCTGCTCCACAAATCTACTAACATTATATTTTGGATTAATTGAATCTAGATTACAATTCCTGAATACAGATATTTTATAAATAATTAAGAGTACTTTAAAATCACTATTTAAGAATAAATAAAAAAAATATATTTTGTATCTTTTGTTTATTTATTTATTTTTTTAATTAAACTTCACTCGCCAGTTGACATCCAGGCCTGTGTGTCAACTTTATTCAACGAGTGAAGTACCGATGTTGGCTCAGTGGAGATTCGAACCTTGGACCTTGCTCTCTGCAGTCCGAAGCCTTAGCCACTGAGCCACCACTCCGGCAAAGGCTAACATTCAACTATAATTGTAAATTTGTGTATTTACAATTATAGTTTTGTAAATACACGAATTTAATTAGTGTAATAATTTGCAAAACTGAAATTTTAATACAATAAAAGTGACATTTTAATTATTTAATAATAGTAAGTATAGATTAAAATATGGAAGTGTCAAGTATTATTATTTATTAGATTTATATGTGTGAATAATTTATTTATATTTTAGTGTAGTATGTTGATTTGTCATAAACAAATTTGATTTGATATTTCACGTATAATTGACACAGACGCAACAGTTTGTGGCTCAAATAGGATCTAATTGAAAAATGGACTCTAGAAATTCAACTGTAGTTATTTTGTACAGCTAGCAACAGTACTTGAGACATTTGTATAAAGCTATAAGGTATAAAAGTCAATATATCCACTTTGGACAGTGTCAATATATCCCTAAAAATATCATTGTTTTGTAGTTCAAATGGTGGAATAAACCATTATTTCATCATCGTTATTTTTATTAAACAAGTAATAGTGGATAATAAGTAATTTATTGTAAACAAATATAAAAACTCATATTGAAAGAAATTTACTACACATAAAATATAATCGGGATTAAAAGTCTCTTAGCTAACCATTGGTTGGAAACTGAACTATATGCACCAAGAATATATTAAAAATTATTTAAAATAATACAAATTAAAAACATGAGTTGCCTAAAAATTAATGTTATTAGTAGAGCCTATCTAAATCATGACGATGGACTTACTGACATAATTCAAATGTTTACACCATTTGAGCAATACAGAATAATTATATTGATATAACAATATGTTTATAGGAAGAAATAATTTAAAAGATCAACAACTTCACCTTAACAACCGTTCTAAATAGACACAGCTGGTTAAAGGGTGATTTGGTACGTTACAGAGAACAGCATTAAAATAAAAAGATTATCTGCAGTGAGGACCTACATCTGTTCATAGTGCAGAGAAATTGTACAGTTGCAGGGCCAAAACTGTCAGTGATCCTATTAGGAAACGGACGAGGACTGGCTGCGTGGCTTCACTGCCTCAGCCCCTTAGCTATGGCTCCTCCAAAGTAGCTTTGTGCCGAACATACATTTTGGGCACTTGACTTAAACTGCATATCAAGTGCTAAACCTTCCTATATTATGCAGCTTTTCATAACATTCAATTTAAGTGTTAGCAAATTGCTCATTGGTCAAGCACTTGTTAGTTGTTACAATCAAACAATAACTTTATTAAGCCAAAAAAATATGTTAGACTTCTTGTAATATAGAAAACAATGTTGTTCTAGAACATTTGTTCAAATCATGGATATTTATTTTATAATATAACTAAACTTAATTTCATAATATTTCGAATAAAACTCAGCAAAATTTTTAACTTCACTATTCTATTAAAATTATATTTTTAATAAACTTCTGTACTTAAAAATGTTGTTAAGAAGTTTCACATTTTACTTTATACAATAAGTATTTTCTGTAGTCAGATCAATTATTATATCTGTTAAGTTTGTAGATTATTAAATTAATTGAGTTTTAAGTAAATTAAAAGGACATTAAAATAAGTAATATAATACATTTTAGCATATCATTCTGATTTATTTAACAAATTTGTGAAATCACAAAAACTGCCATTTAAAAATAAATGTTGAACATTCTTTCAGTATTTTTTTAACATTTGTTATGATAGATCTAATCCTTTCTTTTAAAATCTAGAAAATTATCTAGATTTACTCAACAGCAGAAATTGTACTTACTCTAAAGATTCTAGTAGAAGAAATTGAATGGATTTTTTAAAAGTTGATATTAATATATCTTGCAAAGACGGTCTGTCAGTCATTATTTTGGCCACACAATGTTGCCAGTGTCGTATACATTATAAGCCATATCTCTAAATGTGATGGGATAGTGTTTAATATTATTCTCATCAAATTCTACAGGAAATGTTGCCTTTGAAGTCAGATTGTCCAGCAAATACTGATGATGGATCAGCAAATGAAGGGCATACATCTTTCTCCATCCAGACCATTCCTGCTGAAATATTTGACCAATGAAATTTGTATCAACACCGAATTGAACTTTCACTCTATGGACCAACTCTGGTTTTTTCCAAAGGATTTCCTTGGTCGGTCTCTCACCTGCATTGTAATACCACAAGTCCCCTCTGTAAGCGCCTCTATACGACTCTAACCACAATTTTAGGAACCTAGCATCTTTGTGTGCCAACAGCAACTGAGTACCTAAAAACTGACCTTCATCCCAATTCAAAGTCATTTCATATCTCCGGAAATCATTCAGACTTTTAATCACATACATATCGTTATCTAGGAATATCCCTCCATACTTCATCAGTATTCTGATTCTCGTGATATCCGAACCGTGATACTTTCTCATTAAAGGCTGGATCGGTTGACCAAATATTTCTGTTGGCTCTTCTACATAGCTGAACTCTACAATGTCAGTGAATGTTTTCAACCGATTTAATATATCCCAATAGGATCCTGTAAAGGTCAGATTGTGATTTCTGTGAAATATTATTTTGTCCGGCTTCTGATTTTTGAGAGCTGCTAACACACAAATCATTTCAACAAATGTAAATTTGCGGTTTCCAAACCGAATGAAGTGAACATGGTTTGGTACCAAGTAACAGCCATTTGGAGTGCCAGTGTCATTTCTAATGTTAGTAGTTTCAAAGTCTATGGTTTGGTCCCAGAGGGCCTCATTGAAGTCAATCAGCGATCTTCTTTGTAACGGGTACGTAGTGTAGGTGTAGATGTAAATATTGATGATTGTCAGGACCAATAGAGCGATCCACACAGTCCAGCTTGCCGTTGTTTGTAACTGGTCTACCTGGAACACCCATTAAACTTACTTTACTATATAACATCACATAACTTTTACACATAATTATAAACTCCATGTATTATGTATATGTCAAAAACCAGTACATATAAATAAAAATTGGTCTTATCTGTACATTGCACCCTACACCAAAGAATCTTAAACAAGCCTTATCTCAATTGTCTGTCTATTAATAATGTTTACTGATGTGTTTTTCTTGACTTTTGACAAGAAGATAACAGTATTGATCAACTTTTTTACTTAACACTTTGCATGCTGGCCCTAAAAGTGACAGCCATCTGAAGAATGCTGACCATTTTTCATGCTTTTAGAAAAACCATAGATTAAAAACCTTAAAGATATTTATCTTTATATTAATTTGAAATTAATAAATTGCTAAATTTATTTTATTTATATTTTACAGTTTTTTAACTGTAGTTTTTTTTGGGGGAAAATCAGACCAAACACTTTTAAAATATGCTTTAATACTCTATTTTTGCAATATTAAGTAGTAAATAATACTAGTATACACAATATAATACTAATACATAATATTTTTATATCAACAAGTACCCATAATTGTCCATACATGGTAAATAGAACCAGTTCACTCACTAAATCAGTCATCGAACAAGAGTACTGTGTAAGCATTGCAGCAGTGACACATATCATTTGTATCTTAAAGACCATATAAAGCATCAGATTCCATATTAATACTGAATGCGCGATTTAATAACATTGAACGTTGAAAATTTGACCCTGTACAATAACGGGATTTGTTTTCTTCTGAAGTGTTGCATTTCACTCCGTAAAAATACTGGATCAGCACTATTAGTGTTAAGTCTCCCTACATTTATTAGGAGGTTTTAAATTACATGAGATTGTTGTTTGTATTTTAAAATGCATCCATACTACACAGGTGCATTTTTGTACGTAGAAGGAAATTTAACACTTTGGAATTCACTTTATGGATCTGTTCGCACTGTCCTTAAAGTTACAGTATAAATCTCATTGACTATTTTGTTTTAATGTTGTTGTGGTGTCATTTGTATTTATTTTCACTTCTTACATAGTTTTTACCATGGTTTTGGGTGATACCTACGGGAATAAAAGGGATTCAGCCAATTTCATTATAAAATAGCATATATTCTTCAATAACTCACCATAAAACCACAAATAAGGGTTGGTATTTTCCCCAACATATAAAAATGTAATCAATAGAAAGGTTACATTCAAGAAAGAATATCTATCTGCGCATGAATCTCAGTTTGAGGTAAATTCACCAGCTCTATAGACAAATATGTTTATTTGTACATTTGAGAATTACAATGGCGTCATATGTTATAGAATTTAATCAAAAATACAGGTCAAATTCAAGTAAAACGTTCAAGTTTCTAAGTCCCTGTTTGTTCTCCAGTTTATGTTATATGGATATATGGCGTGTTTTGTTGGCATGTGTTATATGGATGCAGGTCTCTGCCCCTTGTCTAGTTGCTTCAATGTGCATAGACTATCACTTCTTGTAGTATATAGAGAAACACTACAATGATAATGTCTATAATCTATAATAAATAAGAACAAAAATGCTGTTCTAGGTATATTAGAATTTTATAGTATAATAAGTAAGTAACCTAAATTAATCAGCTGTTAATGGAAACTAACTTCCATCCACCATCTTAATTTAACATTTTTGATTGGTTCATGCTATTTAAATAAAATTTTTGTCAACTGTAGCATAACATTTCTCAAGCCAAGATTCTTTAGTTAGCATATCATAAAAGATACTTAAATTATTTGTAGAAAACTTTCTACACAACCTAGACTGACACATTTTAGCAGTTGCACTATCGAAATGTTTAGCAGTTGCGCATCATGGTCTGATATTTCTGTATTTAAACCTTTGTTAGACACTATTTTATTCTCAGAGAAGTTTGTAAGCAAATTATCAATTCCACTTTCAGAATACTCTGTAATCCTAGTTGGAAAATTAACTAGATATCTAAAATTAAAATTATAAAGAACATTGATCAACAAATTATGTTCTCTGGATTCCTCCAGAATATCAATATTAATATCCTCAGACACCATAATATTTTCAAACTTGTCTCTGAGTTTTTTCAATGCAGCATTTAATTTTGATTAAAATTTTAATTTATGTTCGCACATGGAGAGCGATATACACCCATCAACACAAACTGGAAAGATTTTATTTTGCATTCAACTAAATTTAAACAAAATTCAAACTGTTTTTCTAATATTATGTCGTTTAATGCATTTATTTTTATAGGTTTTATATTATATTTTGAATTAGATCTAGATAAAATAATAACTCCACCGCCACCATATTTATTCAGAGAAAAAAAATTAATAGTAGAACAATCTGAAATGTTTAGTCGTTTTAGCTCAAATTCACTCATTTATGTTTACACATAATTATTTAATCTGGTTCTACTCCTTTGTGGGTTATTTCCGGTCATTCAATTCGTGTTTTCAAATATTGTTTGTTTTGGTGGTAAATTTTTAACATTTCACATTTTGTTGCAATGTGTGTTGGTGGGTCTATGCTCTCATTTATAAAAAAATACTTTTAGTTAAAACATCAGACTTTGCTATAGAAAGGATGTTCTTCTGTGAGGCTTACTTTATTAATACCATCCAAAATGTTAGTCAATGTCACATCTGTGAAAAGAGAGCATAGATGCCGCAGTCAACTGTGTTACTTTGTTGAGGTATGTGGACTGAGACAATGGGAGTATCGCCAATAGCATTCAGGAAGGATTTAATGTTCCTTATAAAAGCATGAGCATGATCCAGGTTTTGGTCTCCAAGTGAGTCAAAATTTAAAGAACAATTTAAATTAAACCAATTTGTCAATAAATAAAAAAATAATACATTAATTAATCACATATGTAAGAGATTTGTGTCCTGTTATATTTTTTTTATATCAGCTGTTTTAAATAAGTTAACAAATTAAATTAATGCCAATGTTATTCTTAGAAAAAATGGAATGCTTAGGGGGCTGTTTTTACCCCTTATGAATGGAATCCCAAAAAATCCTTTCTTAGTACGCTCATAAAAAGAAGCTACTGTAAAAATGTCAAGTAGGTATCTTTTACGGTTTACGCTGTACGTTGATTTTTAGATCGGCCTCTATGTATTTCTTATGTAGATTTGTATATGTTTTACAAAAACTCATGATTTTAGCACCTCAATATAAAAATTTTACAAAATCCTTTCTTAGCACGCACCTAGACCCTAAAATGAAGGTACTGTTAAAATGTCAAGTCTACCTATTGTGGTTAAGGCTTAGCATTGATTTTGAATTTTTCACTTATTCTTTTATAAATATAGATTAACAAAGATTGATAATATTCTCTTACTGAAAAATTAGAAAAGAAATTATTTTATTTCTGTTTTATATAAATAGTTAGTTATCTGTAAATGTTTTTACTATAAAAATCTTATTTTTTACTAAAGTAACCAAAAAGAATATAAACAAAGGTAATATTTGATTAACTGTAAATGTTTTTATTTTAAAAATTCTTATTTTTTTACTAAAATGACCAATACAAACAAAATACAAAACAAAAAGAAATACAAACAAAAAGGAAATATTTGATCAACAAAAAATAAGATACAAAGTACCCTGGCATAAAATCACAGCATCTACAACCCTGTTTGTGATCTGCACTCATGTATCAATCCTGTCCTTTGGCCAGTCTAAATTCGCTACATCGTACACATCGTAAGCCATTTCTCTGAAAGTTACAGGATAGTAAGCAATATTAGTTTCAGTAAACTCTACCGGGAAGGTTGCTTTTTCTGTCACATTTTCCAAAACATATTGGTGTCCAATTAAAAGGTGAATGATATAAAAATCTCTCCAGCCCTCCCACTTTTCTTGGAGAAGTTTTAAAATGTATTTAGTGTCAGCCCCAAATATTACTTTAACCCTGTGAAGTAGCTCAGGCTCTTTATAAAGCACTTCAGTTGTCGGCCGCTCACCTGCGTTGTAGTACCATTTAGTTTTGTCGTATACTTTGTAGCACTCCAACCATCTCTTGAGAAATCTTGCATCTCTGTGGGCGATGATCACTTGATTTCCCAAAAACTGTCCTTCATCCCAGTTCATACTTATTTCAAATCTACGATAATTATCAATATTTTTTACGAGGTAACAGTCATTGTCAAGAAAAATTCCTCCAAACTTCATTATTGTTTTTATTCTTGTAATGTCACTTGCATGCCACTTTTGCCAGGCCTCACTTAAGGGTTGTCCAAAAATCTCACTAGGAAGCTCTATGTTGTTGAACTCAACTATTTCTCTGAACCCTGATAGCGTGTTCAGGGTTTCCCAATACTTACCTGAGAAAGTTTTGTAGTTGTCATAGTGAAACACTATTTTCTCAGGTCTTTGGTTTTTGTACACTGATAAAATGCATATGAGCTGGACATAAGAGATGGGCTTTCCGCCAAAATGAACATAATGGACATGGTTCGGCACAACATAACACCCTGTAGGGTTCCCTGTTTTATTGCTGAAGTTGAGTTTGTTGAAATCCAAGGCTTGTTGCCACAAGGGTTCTGTAGGTTTGTCTTTACTCAACTGAAAACTTGTTGTAATTATGTAACCTTTGAAGATGGTAATAATGTAAGTAATTAAGAGCATGCAGAGAAAAAAGTAGACGAGCTTTTTGATATCTACGATTCCTCCGACCTGCATCTGCAAGCAATGACAGCGTCATAAGTACAATTGGAATTGCACCTTGGATAAATGAGTAGTGAAATGTGTTTTAGAACATAATAATAATGATGAGAAATTTGCCTCATATACTCTAACTATCAATTTTACCAAATATCAAGCTGTATTACATCAACATTTGGTGGCAGACAACAGTCACTTGTAATTTGCATTGTAACTCATGTACATTGAAAAATACAAGGATTAGATTAAAATATATCAGCATATTAAACAGGCTTTAAAAATTAATTTGGGTTGAGTTTATTAAAAGATCATAAAGAGATTAGTAAAATTAATAAAGATTCAAAACCATTGGTCAAATCAATATAGTTCATTGACACTTCTTAAATTCATTAATAACATTAATAGTCGAAAATTCTTTTATTTTTGTATAAAAAAAGTTTCAATAATTGATTTTATTAATACATTTAAGAAGTGTCAATGAACTATATTAATTTGACAGTTGGTTTTGAAACTTTATTCATTTTACTAATCGCTTTATGAATGACTTAAAGAAGCACCTATGGAATTAGCTAATGGACAGAACTGTCACTCAGTCAAGGAGTTCTTTGATTATATTATGTATCAAGATATGAATTTTATAATCACTAATTCCTAATGACACCATTTTATTTTTTAGCAAAATATCAAATAAAGATCATTGTCTTAGATCTTAGGCTTAAGCGGTCGTTGTCATAACTAGAATCAATATTTTCCTACGATAACCGCATCAATGTGCTATCTAACCTTGTAAATAGTGTAGATAGCACTTTGATGCTGTCGTTATCAGAAAATATAAATTCTAGTCAAAGATCATTGTATAAAACATAGCACTCTAAACACTGTCTTTTTAAGAAAAATTCAAAATAAGTTCACCATTTATGGCAGCATCCCTTCAGACTAACTTTGTTTGACAAATTTTGCTTGGGATTTACATTGGTTTACATACGTAATGTGAGTAAATAGTTTTCCTCTCAAAAACAACAAACAAAATGAGTAATTAAAAAAAAAAAGATAACCAGTGACAACATGGACTTGGGAACATATTTGTATATTCTTATGTATAATAAACTTACCTTATGTTAGAATTTTTTTCTACTAAATTAAAAAAATAGAAAAAGGAAGCAATGTTAGTAACTAATGTTTATAGAGTATTTTAAGTTAAAAATTATGTATATTATTGGTACATACTTGAGTTAAACTAATTGACTGTTTGCTCATTGTGGTTGGGGTTCAAATTAAATTGTAAAAGAGTTGCAAACTATCAGTTTCCTTATCCTGTTTGATATGAACTTTACATGATAGTTGATTTATCACTGTTGTTAGATTATTACAAACTTGACAGTTCAATCCAAGTGGGAACAAATTTAAATGAATAGAACTGGTGAAATGTTTTAAGTGTTCAAATTTTGATCAGGCTGAGAGAACCTTATCTTAGCATACACTTTTTGCAGGATTTGAAATTGCAGCACACATTTTGCAAAACCACATAAACAAAAATAGCCTTTGCACAACGTCACATAGCCACGGTTATATGCCAACTGACTTAACTCTTTATAGCTCAGCGGTTAGTGCTATTGACCACTTGATAATTGCCCTTTCAAGCATGGTAGTTAGTGTTACTGACCACTTGATAATTGCCCTTTCCAGCACGGAGGTTAGCATTGTAAACCACATGAATAATATTTTGTAGAGCGAACTCTAGTGGAGTTATGATGAGCTGAATGTAGTTTTACAAACTGCCAATATATGGGCAGAGCATTGCTCATTTGACAGAAATAGTTTGTCAAGACCGATTATTGCATTGTAAACATTACCTACAAGTAAGTTTGTGTCACTGTTTGTGATATTACAATTCTTGTTTATGTTATGTAGAGCAAGTGCCTTTCAGTGTCATTATATGTTTAGTGGTGACAAAGTAACAGTAAATATGCAATTTTGCTTTCAACTGAAGTGAGTATTTATTTATTTGAATCAATGGTTAACACCAATTTAATAAAGAAATTACTATGCAAACTAAAGTAATCGGCAAGATGGCATGAGTAATGCTAGAAATATTAAGTAAGTGCTTTTAAGCTATGAAACATGGCAACAATAACAACAGATTGTAACAACACCAATAACAATTTAAGTCTAACAACAATAATAATATCAATAATAACAATACAGAGAAGACCAAACATAAACAGAATAATTTATTTATCTTATTTTCATGCTCCAATACAGGTAATAGACCCAATTACATTGAGGCAGTTCATACATTTATACATTATTCTTTCTTGTGGGAGGTTCACAGCATAATCACCCAACTAAACCTATGTCTATATAAAGTCTTATCACCAGGTAACAAATATAAATTCTAACAATTAATCAAAACAAACAACGATATAAATATAATAAACAGTACGATGAGAAAAAAAAATATATATATATATACACAATAATGATCTGGAATTTTAAAAGCACATTTTACATTAACTATATGAAAAAATAGAAGGCAAATAATAAACATTTTTGCGGAAAATAAATTATGTAGTTAAGGGGACTTGAAAAACATTAGACATTTATATTTAAGAGCCTTAACTGTATCCAGAAATATGTCTATTTCGATCCCCGCTGAAAGCATCGAATTATAATCCCTCATCATCCAGAAAAGAGGCAAGGATGCATGAGCAACAGTGCGAACATTTGGCAGTAGGAATAGCTGTTTGTTCCTGGTACCAAAGTTTGGGACTCTGAAGCAGACACTCTCCATTCCGGACGGGTCATCCACCCGCCCCCTGAATAATGGATAGCAATAAATATAACAAGAATAAATATATAATAAGGAAAAACAGATGATTGGGACATAACAAAAAGAACAGAGCGTTGTGGAACAATTTATTACGTGTTATTTGTTCATAATATTTATTTATTATTTGAGTGTTACAAAGAAGTGGTTATTGCCGCTGACCACCATGCATTTTGTGTGGTTGTCCGAACTTATAAACATTGAACTGCACTATTTATAAGTTTACAGCTATGGCTGATTAATTATCAAATATATTTATTGAAGAAGTATTAGAGGAGATCCCTAGTGACTCAGAATGTGATGATTCTGATGATTTAGATAGATATCTGTTATGAAATTTAGATAAAACTTCAAATAAACATAGTAGTAAACTAACTTTATTTTACCATCTTCTGAAGAATCGTGGTTAAGACGATCCAAACAAGGAATTCAAAAGACAAGTACATCAAGAGCTCATGGCAAAAAAATGTTTGAAGTGAGAAATAAATTAAAGTATTCCCCCATGACAACTAGTGTTCAAAGAAGAGCTCACAAACCATATGTGGACAAGAATATTCTCCAACAACCGGCTTCTCATCTGTCCATACACTCAACAATGAAAAGATGTGCAAGATGTAGCACAAAACAAAAACCAATACGATCAACATGGACTTTTTCCACGTGTAATGTTGCATTGTACTTAGGCAAAGATAAACACTGCTTTCAAGTATTCCACCAGTAGAATATATGAATGAAATTTCGCAAATTTATAACATTATCAGATTAGTTTCAATTGCTAAAAGTAAGTGACAATTTTTACAATATGTAGTACATTTTGCATTTATTTTATTATATAACATGTGCATTTTATTAAATATCAGTTTAGTTTAAAGTGGTCACTAGCACCAACCAAGTATGATAGCTTTTTTGCACGGTGGTCATTCCAGCTGACCACAATTTATGCATACATAAAATGTATTTAAGAAGTTAATATATTTTTTATAATTTATTTTAGTTCATACATAGCTAAACAGTTTTGAAAAACATGATATCATGATACATTTCATAAAAAAGAAATTCTGTGCGTGACCAGGCCTGAAAAATATTCAAATCCTGTGCTTCAAAGAGTTAACTACGTGTCAGTGAGATTTAAGATGTTTACAATACTACTTGTACACAGCAACTAAAAAGTTGACAAATAGCCCTCATCTATAATGAATATATATATATATAATATTATCTTAAAAGTAACAATGTTTTAATCAACAAATTATGTAAAAAATAATAAATTCAAATTTCTGTTCATATTATGAAATTAAATGTGAATTTATTATTTTGCATAATTTGTTGATCTTATACAATAATTAAATATGTACAACTAAAGAGCAATTTTGATATCATTAACTATGTAGACTGAATAGTTTATAAAATTGGGATTATGTTTCATTAGAACCTAAACAAGTAAAATAACCTAAGCTAAGCAACAAGTTCCAACAATGGCTGTTGTAGTGAGCAATGTCCTGGCAGAAGCGCAGCATACCTTGCATTGATAAAATGCATGTTTCTCAGTTATTTATGATAGGATTTAGACAAACTAGAGCTTGTTGGATTTGTAATGAAGCATTTCATCTTTTTATTAGTTTCTACATAGTCAGTCAGATCGCAAGTTCTTGAGTAATTGTCAGTTAAAATATTAAAATGGCTAATATTTTATAACATTTAAACATATATTTTTTTATGACCTATTAAGAGTACATAATATGTTTTATGCCAAGTTTCAGCTCTGTAACTTTAAGGCTCGGTTTCTTAGCTGCCGAATAACGCTGACGAGTTTGGTAGCGGGTCGCACCACGATCTCAATACCTGCGTTTTTCAACAAGAGTGTTTTTCTAGGATTGCGATATTCAAGTGCGGAGAGTGCATCATACGTGAAGTTTAGTAGCTTCAAGTCTTGGTGAGGACGTCATGGCTTACAGTGCTGTGTAACATAGCTCCTAGTTAAATTTGATAAAGAGATGCATTACTTTAGGAGTTACAAAATGTCCTGACTATTTACATCCATCCATCTTGTAAGAATCCAGCAAACAGCTGGGTATCTGAAATCCATAAAATTACCTCTTTCCAGTTTATTTCAATTGAATTTACACTAAAATCAATAGGGTGTCAACTTCAAATATATTTGATAACGAATCAAGTTTCTGGGACTGACATAGGTAAAATTAACCATCTTTGTAAAGAATGGACTAAGTTGAGTTGCTCAAACTATAAATCACATATAAGTGTGATTGCCTTGCACTATTTTCAGGGGAATTATGTAGCTCCTTCTTTCAACTAGTGATGTGGCCATTGACTGACTAACTGTGAACTTTGGATATCACTGAGGCGGAAAATCAATGTTTTAATGCTTAGAACAAATAATTTTATTGTTGAATTTTTAATTTCATTAACTTTTTTCTGGTGGCTAGCAAGAAAAACGCCAAATGAAATGTATCTTAAATTCAACCTTATTGTGTATTATATATTAGTGTTTTTTACACTGCTATTAATAAATAATTAAGTATTGTTAACTCCTCATATAACTTTAACATTTGTTTCATTATGATGCCATTTTCTACCTTTACTTTTTATTTAGTTAAACTTTTATCTTAGTAAATACTGAATTTTGTTTCAGTACTAGCCACTGCTGTCAACAAACAGATCCTGCTAAACGTTGCTTTAAAGCCTACCAAGTGAGTTTATCATATTCAATTTTAAGATATATTAATTTTACCAGTAATGGTTTTGCGTTTTGCTGTACTATCGTCACTGTCGCGGTTCTTCTTATTTAGATATCTCAAGGGAGATCTTGCAAAATAAAAACAAGATCACTTTAAAACACTGTCAACTTTATTATTCACACACAAATCAATGTTTATATAAAATATCGCTAGATCCGCTATGATTCACAATAAGTGATATCACAACCCACTGTCTTTAAGAACTACTGTATACTGACTGACCAGTAAGGCGAAGCCGGCCTAATATAGCATAGCTTTTTAATAGAAAACTGAAGAAGCAGAAGCTAGGAACAATATCGAATTGTTAACAGCTGTTTCTATATTAATCTTGAAGCTATATTCCAAACACAGTTACTTTACAAATGCTATCAAAATTATATTTACCTTAAAATAATTTATCTCAATGTATTATACAATTTATGTAAGAAAAGAAAGCCTTTTTTAGACATTTTACATGAAGTGAGTTATGTAAAATATTGAATATATACTAAAAATCTAACCTACGCCTATAACATTCCTGAACCAAATAAATGAAAAGTAAAAGTTGATAATTTATTTATAATATGTACAAATTTAATAAGTTAATATTCTAAAATACCTAGGCCTAAGATATTCTAGTGTTTTTCAGTACATATATGTCAAATGTTTTTGGGCATAATTTAATTGCTAGTTTACTAGATAAAAACAAACTGTTCTTCTGGTTTGAATAACTCAAGAAATCTGTCCTCAAACCTAAATTGGTCGGTAGCGTAGTTGGTTCAATCCCAGCTTCATGTGCTAAAGGTTCTCAGTTCGATCCCAATCAGAGTCAATACATTTTGAGAAGGATCAGCTGATAACCACCGGCTGTTCATTTGTCATTGGGCTATTAATTAATGACACTTTCTAAGGAATAGTCGGCCTTAGTTTGTAACAATGACTACATTCGCTCATCTACACTCATCACACTCATTCGAAATCCATATTCGCCCATATCTTGACGATCGGCGTCTTATGAATAAATAAAAAATAAATAAAATAAATAAAACTGTATGAATTCCGTCACTTGGTGCTCTGGGTTCCTTAAAGAAATTCCTGAAACCCCTTTAAGTATTCTTTATAAAACTAAGATTGCTGGCACTAAAATTTATCTATAACCAATGGTTATTTATTCTTTTACCAATATGTTCTTAATCATTAACTTGTCAATTTTCAATACCTATTGTCAGTCTGTATTTATAAAATGATTTCATATGAAATTCTACCTGCTGGTTGAACAATCTTATGTAAATGCATTAATCTGGGATTATGTCACAGGTCCTTGCTTGTGCTGAGCCAGATGTGTAGAGGTTCCAGCAGTGACATTGGGGTGTTCTTTTGTTCTTGCGTTAATAAACGACCTGTTTCTCTTTACAAACTACCAAAAAAAATATAGATTTATTTTTTTTATTAAAGTTATAAAATGTGAGTAATATAAATAAATTACTAAGCTCACGGTGACTGTTGCAGACCAAAGCCTGAACTGCCAAGTAAACCTCAACTTCCAAAGTGTAGAGCTCTCTATGACTACAGTGCTCAGGACCTGGATGAGCTGTCGTTTAAGGAGGGTGATGTAATTGATCTCATAAAAGAACGTAAGTTTCTTAGTTAATACTTTCCATGCAGACATACCCTTTATAGCGCCACCGGCACAAGTGGTGCAGTGCTGTAACTCAGCTACTTAGGGACAAAATGTTGTGGAGATTGTAGGGTACAGGTTCTATGCTTGGTCATCTTAATACCGACATGGTGTATGCTTAATGGTTGCCATCAACATGGATACTACTAGTCTGGGGTGTCTATGTTGGGTGGTAGTCAGGGGCCGCATGATGTGTACAGAAGATAACTGAGCATCAGTCTTGTCAATTAGCTGAAAATCAGACCAATATTACGTGGTTCAGATTCCATGTAAAACTGGAGGCCCCTTAGTTGCCCTGGTTATTGGACTATTAATAAATTGCTCTTTCTAAGGACCAGTCAACTTTAGTAGCAATCACTACACACTCATTCATCTACATTGATCACACTTATTTGCCTCTCATATTCGCCCATATAATCAGAATCTTTATTGTCGTTTAACAATGTACAGTGCAGTAGACATAGTTGGCAAATTAATCAATACAGATATCATATATCTTTACGATCTACGTCTTAGTAATAAATAATAATAACAATGAATAATGTATGTCTTATGTAACTGCACCAAAACCTTCTGTAAAGGCAAACATTGCAGTGCTCAGTTTCCTATATTGAGTGGATACTCAGTTTCCACGCATGCTATGGATAGATGAGCATGCGATTGTAAGCAGTCTTCAATGGTCATGCCAAGGTGTTTAGATCTTTCGTATGTGTTAGACCAGGAGGACATGAAACTTCATTCTAGAGTCGACGTAAGACTCATTTGTTTGGTTTTACATTCATTGCATACAAGGTAATTTTGTCACAGTTATACCTGGTCATGATGACTGCTCTATAAAAGAAGTAGTTCATAGACTTTCAGCTGCCCTACTGCTGGTAAGGAGTGCTGTATCATGAGCATACATGATAGGCTGACAGAAGGCTTCGATGAATAGTGGAAAGTAAAAAGAATAAATAGAATTGTCTTTGGAACTGAGCCTTGCAGAACACTTCTAGTTATGTGTAATGGACTGATTTTATTTTTTTAAATCTTTTCCCAACATGGTTTTTTAATTTCTACAATCAGCATTCTAGCTGTCTTGGACCATTTATTTTAGTGGTGTGCCCAAGGCTATCAAGTCATTCCAGAAGACATTAGTGGTTGAAGCAATTGTGCAACTCACTCATCTTACACTCATATCCGCCTTAAAACACACATAAAGTTATGTTAGCGTCTCATATCTAAGAATAAGAATAAAAATCAATTCCTTCATTGGAGCTTGGCAGTTGTCCACCATTGCTGTTAGTGTAGATCCATGCTGTTGGTGTAGATCCATGCTGTTAGTGTAGATCCATGCTGTTGGTGTAGATCCATGCTGTTAGTGTAGATCCATGCTGTTGGTGTAGATCCATGCTGTTAGTGTAGATCCATGCTGTTGTTCAGGTAGAAGCTGGGTCATCTTGAACATGCTCAAGAATGAGCACTATTTTCACAATTATCTTGAAGACTGGTCAAACCCATGAAGTAGGCCTATTGTTAGCTGTCTATGATTTAGCTTTAGCAAGGATAGTAGCTACCTGCTAAAGCTATTATTTTTATAGACAACACTTTATCCCACTGAGATATAACATAATTAGTTTCTGATGGTATTAAGGCCATGTTCCTATCCTCCAACATAATGCACCAATGGATCAAGCGGTCCTTCAAGCCCTCAAGCTTAGATTCCAGAAACAATCTATCCAAATTCTCATTGAAGATGGCATTCTGCAGCCATATTCAAATTCAAATTCTTTATTGTATAACATGATAATTTTATAATTGTATTACACTCGTCATTAAATAAAGTCTAACTTAAATTTAAAGATTGTACAAGAAACTTAATAAATGTACGATAACAAAAAATATAACCTTCTCCCAGAGCAATACAAAACAAAATCTGTGTATTCTATTACACTTTTATGCTATGTATCCGATAAATACTCACCAACAGAGTAAAAAACTTTCATTAAAAGGTGATTACGGAGTAGTTTTTTAATCTGATCGGGTTATTTTATAGTTTAATATTTTGTGGCAAATTTGTTTAATAATTTTGGCCCCATATTTTGAGGGAGTGAGGCAGTACACTGGAGTCGGTGGGGAACCTGCCTATGTTGGTCACGGGATCTTGTGTTATAATTATGGATGTCTGAACCAATTTTGATGAAATCATATTTGAATCTGTAGTATAAAATCATTTCATATAATGAGGGAAGGTTCAAATTCTTAATGATTGAAAAAATGTTTTACAAGGTGCTCTTCTGTATTAAAGCAACAAAGCAAGTGACAATGAAATATGTTGCCTACTTGTCTGCTGAGTCATGGGAAGGAGTCACCCAGAAGGTAATAAGAAAGGTATGGAGAAAGGATAAGCTCTCCCATTTGGGGTTGTGCCAATTCCACCGTATGTGTATTAGTGGGTGGGTGGGTCAGTTTATTGTACTGTATAACCATTGATTTTATAAGCACACATATAGATTTATCATCCACTGTTAAATTTTATCAAATTATCAGCTGTTTTGAGGTCCATTGTGGAGCGCTAGTGTAGTTCCTTGTAAATGCAATGCAGTTTAAACCAGCTGTAGTAGCAGACCTCACCAACTAACCAAATTACTGGCACAAATATTTGTGTATGGTGTACACGAGATATTTATTTGTAAGTAATAATATAATCTAGAGTATTATTAACCTGTCATTTAAGTATTATATGGGTGAGTGTAAATACATGCAATAAAACACTAGTGGCTCTGTCACCTATATTATCATTGAACATTCATAAGTCGTTAAAAGAGTCTGTTTGTTGTAATTATTAACTCATTCTGTACTTAACATTGTATAAAATAATGGGATAAATATTCGATCCAAAAACTTATTAATTTAGTTTTATATTTATTGTAAAAACAACATAATTGTACTTTTCGTTAAGAAACATATCTTTTTCTTCTTTTCTTCTATAGTGATCAATACAAAGATTGGTTGGCAGCACTTAAATTACCAGCAAATCTCCACTCCTCTTCTTTTCCCGTCTTCCCGCTTTCCTCTTCATTTCTCCATAGGTCTCACATGAATTTGGTCCATGTACCTCAGCCATGGTTTTCCTCGAGGTCTCTTTACATTAATATAACTCAAAAAATTTTTTTTTTAACACTCATATTTTATAGACCATAAAGAAGGATTTACTAAAGAGAGCAGTTCTGTTCTTAATTTTATCAATTTTATTTTATGATAATTATATAATTGTCTTTCCAGATGAAGGAGGTTGGTGGACAGGACGCCTTAAAGGAAAGGAAGGCCTCATGCCAGCCAACTACGTTGAAAAACTCTAACCAAAGTGATTAGTCTTCCCAGACCAGTTTTACAAAGAAAATTAGTTTTCTAATATATTGTGATACAGTTAGCTATTAATTAACATTAAGATACTCTATTTATAAGTCATCAAGTATTACTCGCAATGAACAATATGTCCAATTTTATTTACTCTACTATAGTACTGAACTTTATCTTAACCCTAGATTAGAGATGAGTGTACGATTTGTGTTATCTATCACTAGAGGGGAAGTGGTGAGGTTCCATGTTTGGCCTTGGCTAAGTGATCTGTAATACTCTTTCAAAGGACAAAGGGTGGCAGAGACCTGTAGCTCAGCACATACGCTAGCAGGCCGTTATTACAGGTAGCAATAAATAGCAAACTTAATCTTTTGATTTTGCTATCACTTGTAATTCTGATTTCAATTTTGTTTAAAACAAGCCCAAATACAGTATAGTTATGATAATTTTATATTTAACAAGATAATATAAATAAAGTAAAATAAAACGTGTAAGAATTACTTTGTATTCGGGATCATTTAAAATTAAATATTAAATAGAATTATATACTACAAACAAATTAAAATATTCGCTTTTTAAAATTTTATGTGAGTGTAGTGTTTAGCACATTTGCTACAAGGATTGTGACGAACTTTTAAGCTTGCAATGAACATAAAGCATTCATTGTAAAAAAGAGCACATTTTAATAGTAAGTAACTTCGACTAAATAAATAATATGGAACTAAACAACGTTGTTTTTACAATTATTACAATATGTATTACATTACATTATAAATTGTATAACAATGTTTTAACTGGACCAACTGTCTGCTGTTGACTTTGTTACCAAGATCTGCAGAGATTCACATATTGAACTCCGCGACTGTAACAAAATCACTGACTCGATGAATATAGTGTATGTTTAAAACTACTAGGGGAGATTTTACATAAAAACAGGTTATAGTAAATTCTTGCTATTTTTCTTGGGGTTCTGTCGGACTGGGAGATCTTTTGAGTCTGGAGTCTTAGTTTCTTGGATAGTATCATGTCTGGAAAACCAAGCTGATTTGGGTTTGACAGGTGTTGGATGTACAAATTTTGGATTTATTATTTTGTTGTTGTGATCATTGTTTTCCTCCAACAACTTTGGCTTCAGCAGGAGTACGCCTTCTCAAAGCTTCTGTGGATCCTATTGCAGGATGCTATAGTACTCTTAAAATACTGAAGCAGGACTTTATATTTGATGGTGGATTTGTACTATTTGACGGCTCTGTTCCAGCTCTGTGACCATCACCACTGTACGTGTATGGGTAGGTGGGCGGGTCATCACTACTGTACGTGTATGGGTGGATGGGCGGGTCATCACCACTGTACGTGTATTTCATCACCACTGTACGTGTATGGGTGGGTGGGCGGGTCATAATGTATATGATTTTAATAACTGTAAATAATGATTAAATAAATTCATATTAGCCCAAGGATCGTTTTGACTATTTTATTTATTAAATACCTTCGTCTAGTGATCCTTCAATGGTCATTTAACCGACCGGTTTCGCTACTATTGTAGCATCCTCAGGGGGAGTTGAAATTTCTTCATTTTGCTAACATTCATTACACTTAACAATGTACTTTGACTGTGTTTTTAGTATTTATTTATGTTTTATCTGGAGACGTATCGCAAGATGAAGAAATTTCAACTCCCCCTGAGGATGCTACAATAGTAGTGAAACCGGTCGGTTAAATGACCATTGAAGGATCACTAGACGAAGGTATTTAATAAATAAAATGTAAATAATGATTTTCTAAAAGTTTTAACAGCTGTTGGAGTGTAAAAAATGGCGTTTTTTAATATTGGAGAGATTAGATAATCCATAATAATGACCAAGGAATGTTTTAAGCATGGTTTTATTCACAATCGATTGTAGGGCTCCGCTCTACTGGACTTTAAGGTTCCAATGTAATCTAATGCAGTTATTTTGTTTACTTAATTAATTATACACGATTAACATATATCGTGTAATCGCTGCAGACCTTGGCAACAAAGACAATAGCAGATGGTCCTCCTGAAGCTTTTGCTGCATTCTGATTATCTTCTGGTGGTGAGCCTTCTGAATCAGCTTTTCTGCATTTTCACATTGTGCCTCCTTCAGCTTGGCTTTAGTCTACTACAGCTTAGTAACTTTGACATATTCCATTTCTTTAGTGAACTTATTAAACTCCTAATTGTGTTTTGCTTTTCATTGTCCCAACTCTGTAATTTTTTCAACAATGGAATTAGCCCAAACTTCTAACTGAGAGAGTGATTTTTCATCTTTTTCAAACTCTTGGTTGTAATCAGCACCATATTGAGACACCTGGTTCTTCAAATTGTTTGCTGCTTAAGTCTTCCACCTTGTCCATCACTGTAGAAGTTTTGACTATGCTTCAAGGTTCAACCACCCTTTATGCAACTGCTCTTTCTCTCTGTAGATATTGTTCAACTTTTCTACGTATCTTGGATTTGCTTGAACTCAAGACACAGCAGATTGTTTGTTCATCATCTATGTTTGTTCTTTTAAAGCTGCATTTTCTTTTCTCAATTCCTCACACCATATGCCACACGAGGGTTCACAGACATAATATTAATCATTAAAGGACCAAGGGAAACCTGCAAACAACACTTAAAAAAAGACTCAAAATCCTTCCACTTCCGTCTTTGTTGATCTTCACATTCTCACTGAGTTTTTGAATCGAATCACCTTCACAATTATTATGGTATCATTTCTACAGAGTCACGTTTTTATAAACAGAAATATCTGAAAAATATAATTCCAATTTTATTATAAATACAATTAGTAGCATCTTCACATCGAATTGGGCTACCTTTGAGTTTTAAATTTGTTTTATTTGTTTCGCAAAAATAAATACTTACAGAATCTTTAATACTTGCATTTTAGTAGAAAAATTATATCTTGTGACATAAAGTGATGTGCTAAACTAAATAAAATATTCTTAGTATTTACTTAATTTTACCGAAAAGGCTTGCAAAACACAAAACATTTGATTTTTTTTCTAGAACTTACTACTGTTAGATTTAACTAGGGTTAAGGTAATTGTAGAAAATGAAGTATTATTTTTATAATATAATGTTTTATACATTTTGTACTAACTATTACAAATTAATTGTTTTCATTTTGTTGTGCACTGGATATGTTATTTGGTAGTGGAATTAGTTATATGTAAGCTACTCAGATTTTTTATTTAATTTATTTTTTTTTTACTAAATCACTGCAGTAATATTTGTTTTTCATTTTCATATATCTCAAAGTAAGTTTTATACTGAGTTGTACCTTGTTAATGTTATATGAATATATATTGTTAATACGAACAAATTTTAATAATTAAATTTATAAGGTTGTTATTTTTGGATATTCAACATTTAACACTACATCTTTTGTCAATGTCACTTAACCCTTCCCGGGAGTTTGATGAAATAATCCGCACAGATTATTATGTTCTGCGGGCTGAATACTTGACTATCCATGTACTGTTTTTAGTGGTCCGGGCGAATGACGGGTCTGTCCGTCAAGACAGATGCTGACTGACGCGAGCGAAGTTGTTTACTTGTTTGTCTTATTTCTTCCATTCCTTCTCTGCACTGTAACGTTCTCCATGCCCTTTTCCATTACCCATTCCTCGCCTGCTCTCTGCCACGCTTCCCGCCTTTGTCATCATTCCAGCGGTAGTGAAATGGGCATTGACATTTCTGAAGAAGATGATGTAAATAATACTGGTGACAGTGTAAATACTGTGACTGATGACTGTAGTGTAAATATAGTTTTGACAGTGATGTAAATAATTTGAATAATCCAGTGAGAGAATAAATTAAGTTTTAAATGAAATTCAGCTGTAAATGTGTAAATTCTCACACCTTTAGTTAGCAAAATTATGTATATAAGATGTTTACTTTCATGACTTAATAGGTAATTATCCGCCGACAATATTTTATTAAATACAATATTCAAAAAAAATTATTAGAATGTAAAATATACCGTTTTAGGGCTATTAATTGGGTTTCCAACATATTAGAATGAAAAATTAAAAGAAAATTTTGTTTACCCCAACCATTATTTAATTCCGCACAGACTGTAAACTGGGATCAGCCTGGGAAGGGTTAAAATATTTGCCGTATTTGAAGTTAGTTTAATTTCAATTATCATAACGTTCTTGTTAAATCTTACAAATATTTCATGTTACATTGAATGCAGATCTGTGGTTAAGTGCTTTAGAATGAGTACTAGGGCACTGAGTTTGGCCATTAATTAAGTTGTATTAACATGGATAAATCTGAGCAAAGCTTACTCCTTAAGAAGTTCTTCACCAACACTGAATAGAAGATATGTGGTAAGGGATAAAGAAGATAAGGAGACACAATGGATCACAACTGCGTGGCTTTATAGCGTAAGGGAGAAAGTAACTAAACCACAGAGAAGAAAGAAATAGAGGTGTATCCAATGGTGCGCCGAATGGATGACTATTATAGAGTCTTGGGGTGTCGAGTTCAGTAGTTATACAGTTCTCCAGTTCGTTAAGCAGATGAATGGCTAGCACTGTTGTCTCAGTCCCTCCTTTATTCCCCTCCTGATCCTCAAAGATAAACAAAGTAATTATTACTGCAGATTTATAAAGATGTGCATTAGTACAAACTGATGTTGCGGTGGTCGTCAATGTCATTTATGGGTGGGTGGGATTGCTGTCAATGTCATTTACCATCATTGTCATTTGTGAGGTTGTGTGTAAATGGGAAGGCTGTTAAAACATATGAGAGGTGGAAGGAACATCGTGTTGGGTGAGTGGGAGATCTTGTCAGAATGTAAGTTGAGTGGATGGGGGTATCGATTTAGGTAGCAATATAATGATGTCAGTTACAATTTTCAAGCCAACAATATTTCTTTGAAACTGAGAGTTGAAGAATGAGGAGGGTGAGAACACGCCATAAGATTTATGCTTAACGTCATCTCCATTTACTTAAGGAACAAGAAGGTATCAGCTGGTTAGTGGCGAAAGGCATGCTCTCTCAAGTGATGTCATTGGTGGGATGGAGTCCGAAGAAATCAGAGTAAAAAAATAGAAATAGAAAGTTATTGTGACTAACACAAGTAGCTGTGGATTTTCTTTTCCGTAATGTTAAATTTAATACTGTACCCTATTTGTATCAATTTTATATTTTGAAAGCATTATAAAACATTTCCTAGCGTAACCTCGTACTGTTTTACTAATAAGTGATCCACGATTTGGCCAAAATAAATAAGACAAAAGGTTAGTTACCAAACGAAAACAACAGTAAGAAATTAAGATTGAATCAGCTTTTTCATTACTTTTCTAACATTTAACTTAAAACTAACTTCAATTAATTAATTCAAGAGTGCGAAGGAATCAGGAAATGAGTTCTCTAACCTCCCCCTCTCCCTCTATATGGCCACACCAAACTCGTGCAGGTCATCGTCTAAAATAATCACTTTTCAATGAAGTAGACTTTTGTACGTTATAAAAACAGCAATAGTTAAAAATGTTCACTGTTAATGTTAGTTCATTCGCGTTAGTAGTATTTTGAAGTTTTTATAATATTTTAATTTTAATATAAATTAATTATATCATATTATTAAGTACAGCATCATAATAAAATTTTCTTTCTCAATAACAAATTATAAGTATGAGCTTTGGTGTTATAATTTACAACATGAAAACAATAATAAGAAATTAAGACTTAATCAGCTTTTGCATTAATTTTCTTAAATTTAACTTTAAATTAAATTCAGGAAATGTTTGTAATACAATTTTGTATAACAATTTTATGATGATTTGTATTCGTATTACAATATTGATCGTATGTAATAGTTAATTAGCCTGAATTAACAAGCTAATGAGTTCATTCAATCAACAACAAATCAATTTATTCACTGAACAATGACTAAACGATAAATTACAACATTGTGGATGTAAATGAAATAAAATAAATCAATTAAATGAGTGTAGGTAACTGCTTAAAATGAAAATGTAAGCGGGTAGCTACGCTTAAGTGGAAAAGATAAAATGTTTTATAGTCATTTTTTATTTCATTTAATGTATAATAGTGTAAAGAAATAAAAATCTTTACTCTGGCAAAATGAAGACATAATGGTCCTCTACCAGTGAAGACATAATGCTTAATAGACTTACTTTTTAAAGTTACTATCCAACCATAGCATTGGTTTGGGGGAAGTAACTTATCGTAAATTGAGTCCAGATCAGTGCGTAACAAATTAACACGTTGGTCTGAAATCATATCAAGCCTAATGCTTATCATTATTTAATATTAAATCTTTAATAAAGCTTATATTAAAAGCTGAAGATTTATATAAATATATTAATAGAGGGATAATGTATTGAAATTGAAAATAATCAGGACAACAAGTACCATTTGTTATAACTCACGAGACTTACCATAGCACTTGTTTAGGCGATGTGCAGTAGACTTACTGGTGAGGGGGAGCCGCTGAGACAGTGTGTGTCATACAATAAATAAAAAATTTAAAATCATCTTATATTTAAATAGTTGTTTATAACCAGACTTAACCTTGTTTTTGTTTTTCGTTTCTCCACTAGTGCAATTTAGAAACTTGCTCTATTTAATGTGATTGTTGACTTGTTTTTTATTAATTATTGGAGCAATTATTACTTATTAATAAATGGCACATTTAAAGTTATTTTTTATTTATTTTTTCAAAGATTTATTGATTATATTATAATTTAATTTACAAGTAAATTTAACAAATTAAAGTACCGATTTCCAGAACAGACTATACGAAGACAGCATAGTTGTTTATTTTGGTTTAAAAGGTTTTTTTTAGTTCGAATAAAAAATGAAAACAACCTTTCTGATATAATAATAATAGTAATAATAATAATAATTGTAAACAAACAACATAGGAGACGAAAATAAATACTTTCCTATACAGAGGCGATGCAAGCGCAGCTGAACGGGAAACATGGGAACATCTTGTAAAGAGGAACATTAGATGCATAGGGAGGGGTACAACAGAGGTGGGGAATACCCTCCCCTCCACGTATTATTCTATGTGCAGGCCAAGTGCCTCAGTAAACCTCGCAAGTTGTACCCAACATGGAAAATTAGCAGTTCTTAGTATGTGCAGTAAAATTACTCAATAGAGATATTGAAAAGAAATAAAAGTATATGACTCTGTGTAACTCTCAGAATTTCACTATGTGGACATAAAATATGTGGGAAACAGTTCATATCATTCAATATGTCCATTTAAAACAAATTAGTTACAATAAAATGAACATCAACAATGCTTCCCATAGATAACTCTTCATTGTTGATGTTTCCAACCTTCTTAATGCAAAACGTTGTTGAACCCCCCCTTACTTACACATGTACGTTATTTATGGTCTGTATACTTGCAGTTTTTATTGTATAGTATGTATTGTTTGTATGCCGTATGGTTCTTCCTTTATTGACCAATCATATGCTATTTAGTGTTATAGGGAATATATAGTCTCGAACAAATAACTGCAATAACACAAAAAAGCCCTGTTCCTTTTTTTGTGTCCCAATTCTCACTTGTGGAATCTCCTCCCCATCCAAAAAGTTCACCATCAATATAAATTACCTATGTGGTGGCACAAGTGTATTAGAACCAACTAGACACATGTTTGTTAGTTTTAGTACAGTAAAACCCCAATTATCGGAATCCAGATTATCGGAAACCCGGTTATTGGAAACAGCGTAAGGAAAAACAAAGTTTAATTCAAATGAATTATAAAAAGAAAATGTTATGAACATTAATAAACACACATTATTTATTATGTTTGTGTTGTTTTAAATAATAATATTAATTAAATAATACAATATACGTGTACTATATTTTGAAATAATAATGTTAACGTAATAAACAACAATCGCCACTAGGCTAGAATACGATAACATTGTTTTGTAAACAAGTGTTGTTGCAGACATATGCAGGACAGATGTGAGTCATGAGCCACTCCTCTACCTGTTATTCAAGAAACTTTTAAAACCGTTGTGAAGTTACATTATCCTGTAGGATGTAATGTAGTTTTAAGATAAATAATATATTTTTACAATAATAATATAATTTGATATACATTTATTTCCCACCTAGACCGTCAAACTAACATAACACGGGATTATCAGAAATTTCCGTTATCGGAAACAAAATCCAACCCCAATTAGTTCCGATAATCGAGGTTCAACTGTATATACATTAGGAGAGATAGAACATCAGCAAACTTACCTTAGAAGACAAGTTCACTAACACTACAATTGTAGTAAAAAAAAAAAGAATTACAATGCATAAATTTTACCTGAAGACCTCTTTTTACTGACCTGAAGAAAGTGCCAGTAGCACTGAACATTTGTGCACTTGTGATTCTTTTGTATTTGTTTACTACTACTCTGGTGTTAGTGGACTTGTCTTCTAAGGTACGTTTGCTTATGTCCTATCTCTCCTAATGAATATACTAATTCCTGGTCTAGTGCCCTTTAACCTAATCTAAAATGTTTGTTAGTTTGTTATCTTTTGAATATATATAATGGTGATTTATGTTTCTTTTTATTAATCTATCAATTGACATTAGAAATAAGCGCATGATGATTCTTGCCAACGGTCAGAAGTGTTGTTGGTTTAAGCCCAGCTTAATAAGCTTAAGGTCTTCAGTTCCGTCTCAATCAGAGTCATAACACATTTTGAATGGGATCAGCTGATATTCATAGGCTGTTCATTGGTCATTGTTATAGTCATTAAGGACATTTTATACAGGATAGTCAGCCTTTATATGTAACAATTCACTCATTTACACTCTTCGATTAACACTTTTTTTAAATTAATATTCACCTATATCTTATAATTAAGAACAAATAAAAAAATGTTTTTGTTTCAAACTTCAATGCTAGTTCACATAACTCTACAGGCCATATTGAACAAGTGATAAGTGATGTTTCTATCAGCTGTTAGCTCAGATGAAGATTCGAACATTAGACTTTGCATTCTGCAGTCTGAAGCTCCTGAGTATTCAAGTTGGCAAAATGAGTTGTGATGTCAGCAATGTCAAAATTGTTACTACAAATATAATTGTATTCATTATTTTTATTATGTTTGTAACATTGGGACCATTTTATTTGCATTAAATGTATCTAGAAATTTTTAACATTGTTGTTCTTTTATGTACTTGTTGTCAGGTTTTATAGAGTTTATTTTATGTTAATTGTTCTAATAAAATATTTATCTAGTTACCATGTCCATAATTGTAATAACTTATTAATGTATGATATTGAATTTACATTTATTTATTACTTTGTAATGAAGCTTTAAACTGCCTTATACATTTGTAATAAACATTTAATATATTTTGTGCTTACTAATTTGCCTTGATTAAACCTCACAAGTGCTACGTTCTTTGTAGTTTTTGTGATACGTAATTTGATATAAGATTTATCATCGTAAATTAGGGTGGTATGAAGCAAGTGTATATTTAAGAAAAGTATTGTATTGAATGATAAATGTTTTAACTCTTTCTGATGACATAAATGTACTAAGAACAGCAAGTTTAATTTGCTCTAGCGATAAAAAAAATCACTAGTAGGGATTTATATTGTGTCCAAATAATGTTGGTAATACTAATGTCCAGCACCTGATAAGTTCTGTGAGATGCTTCCATACAAAATTGTGGAAAAATGCAGTAAGAACTTTGCTTTTGAATGATGTTGGAGTTGATAATTGATCTGGGAAATGGAAATTTCTTCATCAAAGAGTTGTGTAAAAAATTAGGGAATTTTTTGTGTTGGAGGTCAAGAGGAGGTCTGTTATCAGTATCGAATGTCTGTCACTATTAGCTTTAGTCTCTGTTTGTAAAAGTCCCTAAGTAAAGACTATTGTTTGCTGGCATCAGTTACTACATGTATCAACACGGCACTGCACCCTGGTCAGACCGGTCCTGAGTCAGACCGTGTTTACCTTACCAGACTCCTACTGTGGTGGGGACCTGAATATCTGAAACACAACTTGGCTGAACTTATCCACGGCCGAACTGACTGAATGAGCCTGATAATAGAACAAATCCCCACCTGGAAATGATTGGGTCTACGACCCCGGTTGCTCCTCCTCCTCACACGCTTCCTAGGCCGACTAAGATTGCGTCTGGCAGCCCCCATGTTAACTTGACATCAGAGGCACCAGGCGCTGGCAGAAGATCACCAAGACTTAATTGTTTCCTATCAACGTGAACACTACTAGAGAAGTTTTGGTGCTGGTTGCCAGTATCCGGATATTGTGCAAGAAAGAGAACTAGGTATCAGGCTTATATGAGAAAATCAGACCAATACTATGTGGTTTGGATTCCACGATAAGCTTAGGTCGTTTACTTGGTCTAGCTGGGCAATAAATACATTTTTTAATGGAACAGTCAGTAACAATGAATACAATATACACTCAACGCACTCATTCCCCACTCATATTCACCTATATCGTTATAATGGGCTTCTTATTAATATAACAGGATTCTTCTTACAATACAACTTAGAATCCCAGCCACAAACATCAATTTGGAGTAATTTTAATTAGGTTTTAGTTTGACATTTTAATTCTAACATGACACAAAATGCCATGTAATTAAAATCAACTAGCAATTCAGATGGTTGTATTGGGTGAGGAACATGTTTATTCCATTTTGCATCAGTTAATTCTGGGGCTACAAAATAAGAGGTAAACAAAAACAAATTTAGGTCATGACATTTTGGTGTTATAGCATAAAACATCACAAGATAATTAATTTTCTTATATTTAAAATTAAATATTTTATATTAGGCCTATTTTGGTTAGGCTTTCCTTTGAATTCAATTTGATGTATTTTATTTAATGACATTTAATTTATTTATCAGTAATAAAGAGATGACTGAATTTTCATTTGGTTTCAAATGATTGCCACAAAGTAATAAACTGAAATATATCACATTGAGTAAGTGGAGCATAGTCATTTTGAATTTCTGATAGATTATTGAAAATGATCACCAACAATTAAATGAAGTATAACTATTCACTGCATACTCAGTTTGTCCTACCTTAAAGCAGAAGGGCCATCGAGGTCTCATTTTGTCTAGTACGAGTAGCTTGTTCACATTATTAATAATTCACTGAGACTGAATGTGATATCTCGACCATTAAGATATGTTGTGTTACAGCTGACATGTAGTGAACTAGTCAACTCTCAGATAGCCTTCAATGACCATTGAACCAATGTGATTACTCACTGGAATTTTAGCATTATCAGTAATGTTCAAAATTTAATTGTTTATTTTTAAAATGGAATATTTTGTTGAAACATCAACTGCAACACTTTTTTTTACAAGTATCAGGTTATAGTTAACTAAATAAACTTATAACAATGTGCACTTCCAGTAAAAAAGTTGTCACTCAGGAAAGGGTTAAGAATTCTGGTCCTTAACATTTATATTTAACCACATTTTTAACACTTTAATTTTGAGATTTTAGTACCAGTCCTTACACCAGTATTTTAGTACCAAATGAGTTTTTGTTTTTGTAGTCCTGATTATTTTAGTGCCGTGTTATTTAGAATTAATCCTGCATATCAGAATAATGATGAAATGCTTTGTATTCAAATACCCGGTACATTAAGTTTCAAAACTGTCTATCCTTTCTTTACCTTTCACTAATAATTAATCTATCTAAAAAGCACTGAGATGAACATTTATTATGTATACAGTAGAAGGTCATAGAAGTTAATGTTTTTATTAAGCTTGTTAGTAAACAATTGTTGTAATTAGTAATAATTGTTGACTTTTCATAATTCCACTCGTCATATGATTTAGTATACTTATTTATATGAAACATTTATTGTGAATGCTATACTTTAAGTGCTAAGTTTCCTGATTCTACTATTTTTTCAAAAAAATGTCTAAATAATATGACTGTAAATAGTAAATTCAACATAATAGCAATGATACATTTATTTGTAATTGTTATTAAAAAAATATAAACTCTTATTTCTTTAATAAACATTGTACAACTTTAAAATAATGGAATCACAAACATTAAAACATATAATTATTTTAAACCGGTGAATATTTTGCTTGCAAAACAACGGTACTGGGAAAATTACCCTAATCTGCGCCCTCTAAAAGTGGACCTACAGATTTTTCTAGACTATGAAACTTTGTTATCTAGAAGAACAAACTGTTTTCAATAGGAAAATTAACAATTTAGTTTTAAAGAATGCATAGCCAGATCAGAGGACATGGATAAACATGGCGAGAAACACAACATTTTGTTGATTCAGAGTCAAATATAGTGCTTTGTGCTCTTTAAAAGTAGACTTATAGATTTCTCTAGACTTTGAAACTGTTTTATCTAAGAGAAAAAATTGATTTTCATCACAAAATCTACAATTTAATTTGACCAAATGCATAGCCAGTTCACAGGACATAGCTAAATATGGCGAAAAACCCGATATTTCACTGATTCAGAGTCAACTACAGTAATTCGTGCCCTCTATAAGTAGACTTACAGATTTGTCTAGACTATGAAATTTTTTTCCTATAAATCCAATTACCACTCAACACTATTTCTCATAAACTATATGTCTAATTGACTTTATATTTTATACACAGGTTTATTTTAACCCTCTCCTAAGATTATTTGCCCACTAAGAAAGCATTTTTCTCTCCGTCCCACTGGCCTCCAAAATTTCCATGGTATTCTTATGGAGCTAAATGAATTGATTGAATTATTTGATTTACAGATGTTAAATAAAACCAAATTGATTAAAATTGTTGTAGGCTAAACTTTTCAAATTAAAATGTACGTTATACATAACATCAGCTGTTCTAAATTGGGTATTAGATTAAATAATTGTTTTTAAAAAACAAAGTATTTAGTTAATTTTGTAGTGTTCTTGACTTTGTTGAAATTTTTACTTATATTTTGATTGCAAGAATTCAAACTAACAGCTTGCTGCATATTTCGTTTGAGTTATATAATCAAACTCAATATTATGACTGGCGAAGCGGGCGGTCACAGCTAGTGTTTGTATAAATTTACATGTTGGAGTTGAAATACACTTCATGTTCTATTAATATATTAATAATTGCCATGGCCTTGACCGTAGAGTTCTGACATTATCAAGCGTGGTGGTTCCTTGGATGACAGGTGAGGGAACCTCTCCTTGCACACAGCTGCCATTACCAAATGAAATGACTGCTCTTTCCCTATGGAAGTAGTCTGATCCAACCTAGATACCCCAGGAACCTTCTGCTTTAACCCTATGGGAAGTAGCCTGATCCAACCTATATAACCCAGGAACTTTCTGCTTTAACCCTATGGAAGTAGCCTGATCCAACCTAGATACCACAGGAACCTTCTGCTTTAACCCTATGGAAGTAGCCTGATTCAACCTAGATACCCCAGGAACCTTCTGCTTTAACCCTATGGAAGTAACCTGATCCAACATAGATACCCCAGGAACCGTCTGCCTTAACCCTATGGAAGTAGCCTGATCCAACCTAGATACCACAGGAACCTTCTGCTAACCCTATGGGAAGTAGCTTGATCTAACCCAGATTCTCCAGGAACTTAATGCTTTTACTTTATGGGAAATGCTTGGCATAATCCACTTTCCCCAGGCACTTACTACATTTACATAATGAGGAATATCCTGATATAATCCAGTGTGTAAAAAAGTGAGTGGGGATCAGACCATAAAAAAATGTCTGGTCGAAAATGTACTTTACGGCAGCTAAAATGATTTGCCATATATTCAACTGTCAAAGTATTATCTATCCTAGATCACCTTACAACAGTTCAAATATACATAATAATGAACAAATACATAACAATATAAGTAAAAGAACGAAACCTTTATTTATTCTATATCCATGAACATCACTTTTAATTTAGGGCCTATTATTACTATGCGTGGGATTACGTTTTAATAGTTTTACAAGAATCGCTCATGTTACTACTAAAGTTATATTGGTTTATGTTCATAAAAACACTATAGAAAGACGAGTTGAATGAATCAGGACATTATTATGATAAATAAAAGAAGGAAAGTAAATTTAAAAAAAACAACAAATTTTAGATAGGGAATGAATCAATTCTGGAAAATAAAAAAAACATGAACAATGAAAAGTTTAGATCATGGGATAGAAAAATGTAATATCGAAAATAGAGTGAAAGAGGTTTCTTTGAAAGATTACAGAGGTGCAACTTTTTGAGGAGGGTGATTTAGGCCATTGCTCATTGAAGATTGAACTAAATGTTATATTCAGTAGCTTTACTTGTATGGGAAGGTGGGTGTAGAAACATCAGGTATAGCTGGCACCAAATCTCTTCTACCATAGATTAGTTGATTTGTTTCAGAGGCATTATCAGCAAGTTCGTTATCAAGTGCAACAATAATAAATTGTTTTTGAAAACCTGTTCTTAAAAACCTTGAAGAGATGTCCGCAGAAAACGCTGATCTAATTTTCATAGATAGGCTTCCATGGTCGTCATTAATATAATGTAAACTTGCTCTTCACAAGTTGACCGCAACGACGTTTCGGCCTCATTGCAATAGCCATCTTCAGGGTGATTAACATACAACGTAGTACAATAAGATCTCAAATGATTATAGATCTGTGTGGGTTGAATCGAAACCTCAGATAAATATCAACGAAGTAAGTACTTGATCTTCATGGATATAAGCTTCCTCAGTCGTCACAGCTGCATATATACTCTTGGTCTTCTGGATCGACCGCGTCAATGGGTTATGTGCACTATATACATAGGCCGACGTTTCAGGCTACATGTTGAGGCCCATCTTCAAGGCTGACGTGAGCTGAATCCGCAACTATAGTTCCAATGTATATAGTCCCATTGCCGCGGTCGATTTAGGAAGACCAAGATTATAGATCAAGTCTTACTCGTCTTACTTAGTATTTAAATCGATCTACCGTCACAGAGCTAAAGTCAAGTTACACACGCATTCAACCTGACTTCCCTATTGAATAGAGACCAGCTAATATCCCCCCTTCCTTTGAAAAGAGCTGACGGGAGATGATCGCATCCGCACAGCTGTGCGCCCGCAGAGATGCCAACCTAGGGAGAATGTCCCTAGATATACCTAGGGACAGTTTTGGAGATCCTAGGGAAACAGGCAAAAGACACTAATATTCAGGGAAATATAGGCATTCTTGCAAAGTAAATATTGAAAATATATTTAAAATAAGTATAAAATATATTGACGTGTTATAAAACTTTAATATTTGGATTCTTTATACCAAAAAAGACTAAGGGTAATTTAATATTATATTTAGGGCAATTTCCAGGTATGTAGAGGAGACAGAGATGATACAGTGGGAACCTGCATGATCTGTTTAGTGTTGACATTTGAAATCTAGATGTGGTTATCTGTCTCCAGTCATGCTTATCTCATCGTAACAATCGTGATAATGGAGGAAAAGCATAATTTTCCATACGATATTTTATATTACAATATTGTCTATGTTAAAATCATAATGAGTGCCTTAAAAACCTCCTAGGTACTAATTTTCGTAAAAATATGTAATGTATTTTTCGATTTATTCCAAATATTTACTGCTTTTGTTTACTTGTTATTTACTATGTAATTGAACCATTTCCGGGCTTTAAATTGGTATATTTTCGAAGTTGAACCCATTATTATCAAGTTGAACAAAATTTCAAATCGATTTATTAGATTCCTATTTGTAAGGTCTATTTAATCGGATTTTTCCTACAATTTTTATTATGTGCTCACTGGTATCTACGCAGAATTCATATATCTAGGAAATGTTCGAGTAATCTAGGGAAATTTAGATTGTTCATTATAGACAACTCTGAAAAAAACACCAACCTAGGTTGGCAACGCTGTGTTCGCGTTTATTATCTTGGGTGGTGTTTAACGAATAACGATTGTGGATGCTCATCATCACTAATGTAGGTAATCTGCAACCTAATGATAGTAAATAATGAATGGCGTATATAGAATAGAATTATAATTTCATTTGATATGTTCTCTTCTAAATAAACATTAGATGATTGGTTAAATTGCAAAACATCCCTACGAGCAAACATAACCTCAAAAACAAAATTTGCCTTTTAAGTACGGTAGCTGCATAAGAGGGATGGAGTTATCAGAAATTCTGGTTTCTGGTCAGCACATATTTGCTCTCCATAAGATCAATCATTAAACGTCTCAAATCAAGCATAAGAATACTTCCGGCTGTCCTTTATTAAAGTATTTGTTCATTGGTCGATCTAACGATTTAATTCTTGAATGTTCTTAATGCCGTTGATTGATTTGTGGGTTTCTAATTTGCTGATGTTTTCATTTAATTAATTTTTGAAATCAGGACAATTTTAAGTGTTTGTATAAAAAACATTAATTAAACACATTAAAAAACACGCCAATATGATACCATTACAATACTTCTCCAATACAATACCTACTAAATTACAAATAGTATGAAAAATACGTAAAACACATCTTATAGGTTTTAAATTTGTCTTAAGGAGAATTTATCCAAGATGGATGTCCAATTCAGCTTCATTTAACAAAAATTAACTCTCTTCAATATTAACCATAGCATTTTTATTGTTATGAAGGTTATAAGTTTTAGTCAATTAGATAAATATAAAAAGCAATTTTATAGTAGGCCTACGATTCATGCGAAAGCCAGGTTATGAACTGTTGCTATTACCAAGCGCCGTGTCGTGTCAGAACTATCAACGCTGTTTGCGATAAGTGCATTTGCAATTTACTACAAACATTGGCAGTGATTTGTTCACGTGTGGCCAAAGTAGTAATTGACTGCAGCTGATATACACAACGTAAGACTCGCCAGTCCATTATCTCTGATTTGCGATGTTTTCGCCATTGGATTCCTGTAATCAACCCAAGTCTTTCACTTTGCAAAATATCAGCACTAAAGTATGTATTTAGACATAAACTACTATTACGATGGATTACCTGCACGTCGTAAAAACTACATTCCGAGGTGAACGTTGATGGTGTAGCTCGGGAGACCGCGATCAAGAATTCTCTCTCTAGGCCAGCTTCCGTAATGTAGCGGAACTTTCATCTGCCCAGAGGATACAGATCAACAGTCCTGGAGTACTAAGATTAAAAGTGTCGGTTTGAGGTAGTGGGCAAAAAACTGTTCTGCAAGACTATAGTTTGACTGAATTAGAACGGCCTGCCTAGGACAACCAATGACCTAGAAAAGTTCAGTCTATTAGAGCAGTTGCCTAGAAAACACCTTATGGTATATTTTTTTAAACTTATTCTAACAATAATTTAAGTTGCATCAATCCAAAAGTTATTATCAAAGGGGAGGTTACTTTAACAGGTTGTTTCCTAACGAAATTATTTTAAAAAAATGTCCTAATCTTACATAGTAATTAGAAAATACAACAAATATTAAAAAAGAACATTTTTACCTTTAGTTCTTGTTTATTAATGTATTTACTAAGCACTGAATTAACTTGCGCATGTAACTAAAGTATGTATGAAGGGCGGATAAATGAATATTTTTAATCGGAAAGGTACATAATTATTCCCAGACGATACCCTGAAACGGGTTTTTTAATCCTGAGTGAAACAATTCTTAAATTATAAAATATTGCCTTAAAGAATAGTAAATGAAGGTGAGGAACATTTTTCCAAATGTCAGTTATATTCTTAGAAGGTTTGTCTTCTGAAATTTTATAAAGCCTAGAACGATATGTAGGCCTACATTTTTATAGCAAAACTTCGTTTACTGCGCTTTATAATTAACTCGCTGTACCCGCCTGCTTCACTAGTCATAATCACAGAACAAATATTGATTTTGATTATATAATCGAAAGCTATCGGTTTACACTGTATCAAATTTATATCCAATTTAGAACAGCTGATGTTATGTATAATGTACTACTGCACTCAATTATTTTTAATTATAAAAGTTTAGCCTACCAAAATGTTGTTCGATTTGTTTTTATTTAACAGCTCTTAATCAAATAAATCAATGAATTAATATAGCTCCATAAGAATACCATTGGAATTTTGGTGGCCAGTGAGACGGAATCCTGAGGTCGGAGAGGAAAGTCCTTTCTTAGTGAGTCTCTAGGAGCCAAGATAAACCTATGAACAACATTTCGAGTCAATTGGACATATAGTTTTGTAGAAATAGTAATGAGTGGTAAATGGCTTTTATATAGTTATTACAGTAAAACAATGTAAGCCTTCTTTGAGAGGGAGCAAAGTAGGGCAGTTATGGCTGTATGCAAATTAATATTGTAATCTTGTTATTTCAATCAGACTTTTCTTGTAGTTTACAAACTTTGATTGTCTAAAAAAATCTGAAAGTCTACTTTTAGAGGTCGTAAAGTACGGCAATTGACTCTAAATCAATTAAATGTCGAGATGCTCGCCATGTTTAGGCAGGTCCGATGAACTGGCTATACATGTGTTAAAATTAAATTACAATTTTGCCGATGGAAATCAGTTTGTTCCCTTAGATAAAAAAGTTTCAAAGTCTATACAAATCTGTAAGTATACTTTTAGAGGGCGCAAATTACTGTAGTTGACTGAATCAGTGAAATATCGGTTTTCTCGCTATATTTAGCCATGATGTCATGTAAACTGGCTATGCATTTGGTCAAATTAAATGGTAAATTTTCTTATTAAAATCAGTTTGTTCTCTTAGATAAAACATTTTCAAAGTCTGGAGAAATCTGTAAGTCTACTTTTAGAGGGCACAAAGTACTATATTTGACTCTGAATCAATAAAATATTATGTTTCTCGCCATGTTTAGCCATGTCATGATGTAGCTATGCAGGCTTTAAAACTAAATTGTTAATTCTTCGATTGAAAACAGTTTGTTCTTCTAGATAACAAAGTTTCATAGTCTAGAAAAATCTGTAAGTCTACGTTTAGAGGGCGCAAAGTACAATAATTGACTCTGAATCAGTGAAATATCGTGCTTCTAGCCATGTCCTATGACCTGGCTATACATGTGTTCAGATTAAATTGTATATTTTCCCATTGAACACAGTATGTTTTCCTAGATAACAAAGTTTCACAGTCTAAAAAAATCTGTAAGTCTACTCTCAGAGGCCGTCTTGGAGCAAAAAGTCATAGGGCCAAAGTTGTAGATCGTCTCAAATCAGGTACAGAAAATGGTGTTTTGCTGTAGAACCGTTAATTTAGCCGCTATAGTCCAATTAGAGAAACGCTTTTTTTGGCATTTACAACTTTCGGCACTAAAAAGGCTGCTATCTTCGATTTACTAAGAATTTTTCAAAATCCCTTCTTATTGCACATCTACAACATAAGACCTTTGACTCTACAAAATGTCAGCCTCGTAGGCTTAGTAGGCTACTTTTTTAGTTACAGCGATGAGTGAGTGAGTCACAAGTGGTATTTGCCTTTTATAGGTATAGATTTATTCCCCCTTACCAAAAAGACTGCTGATTGAGTTCGTTAAATTAACCCATGAATTCGAGATGAATTCATATAGTTCAATCACAAGATTCAAATCAATCATTGATTGTTTATTTGTTTTTTATTCCACAGCATTGAATAATGATACCAATTATCATTAACTCTTTGTGAATAATTTAAAATTATGTATGTGTTTCAATATTTTATTCATGGACTATATAAGATTAATGTAAATGGTTAGATGTCCATCTACATTAGATTTTTATTAAAATAATCAGTGTTATTGTTCTAAGTTTTTGTTTTGAATATTTCTTTGTTAATAAACAAATACTTACTAAATAATTTGATACAGGATTAAAATACAAATAATATTTATATTGTGTGTGTAACGAGAGTAAAAAGTCCGTTATCATATACTCCAATTTGAACTTCAAAAAATCTAAATGAAAAACAAATTCATTAAGAGCTAATTGTAAGAACTAAAACTAAATAAATAAATTACATAATAAAAACAAAACAACGCCCTTAAGTATAAAATGGTAATTTGGAGACCTTAGAGGATAAGTCCACACTGCTGAACAAACATACACTGTACAAGATTATCCAACATTTCATTTTGTCAACATTGTTGAAACATCATTTTTGAATGTGTGAGTCAGCTCAGTTCGTGTAAAAAAATAAGACTTTTAACTAAATCAAACTATAGTAAAGTGAACTATAACTTTATAAATAATAATATCTTTTGCTCTCTTTTAGTGAAATATTTCAGATATACTCTGATTGTTGAAATTAAAATTGTTATGAATACCACTTTTTAAAATTCTTCATAAAACTATAAACTATTTTCATATTTTTATATGTGATCTTAGTCAATTTATGAAATAATAATACTCGTAGTTTGTACAAAGCACGAATGTTGCAAAGTCCTCTTTCTAGCTTAATGGTTAGCACCTGCCTTCAAAGTAGAGGGTCACGAGTTCAAATCTCGGGAAGTTCATAAAAAATATCCCGTTGTCCCTTTACAACAACATATCAAGTTAAAAATGCTACTGAAACAAAAGGAACAAAAAGAAAAAAGTTAGTTATGTGTCTGTTATTTTAATAAATCATTTAATAAACATTAAATGTAATAATTTTAATGTTTTAGTAATATTTTCTGGACCTTTTCCGTTTTTCACTGCCACTACTTTGGTTAGGTTTGTTTATGTTATGTTAGGTTTGGTTATGTTAGGAATTTAAGTTATGATTATGGTAGTAATTAAAGGAAAATATCCCATTCCCTTCTTCAAATGAATCCGACAGGCCCCGATTACTGTTCAAAGACTCCACAATAGCCAGTTATTACCTAGGGTGTGTGTGAACTCAATCATTAAATCGTTCCAAATGATGTAATACACTTAAAGTGTTGACTTGAAGAGACAGTTAGGTGGTTCATACACAACAGCGATGGTTTAATTAGAGCTTTGAAAGGAACGGTCTGCTGGTGAACATTTTCCGAATATTGTCAGATCAAAGCGGTCGTGCTGCGCGTGTGTGAAGGACAAAGGCCAATTGGAGGGGTTTGTCCTTATCACAATACGTCAATCAGACCGTAGACCGTCGTTAATTGAAATGATTGAAATTCTCCTGTCCTCCTTTCACAAAAGTCCGAGTGTAACTGCGGGAGCGATTTCGTTTGTCGTAATTTGAAATCTTTAACTTGGGTATCATTTTACCGAATCCGTTACTCATATAAATGATGCTAGTCAGCAACCTGATTTCACGATGTCATTCCTTGAAACTAAGTTTCTCGATCTTATATGACCTAATATATAGCTTTTCAAATATCATATCTGAATAAAAATTAAATTCAAAGTAAAATTCAAATTTGTACCAACTTTTTTCGTACAGAACTATAACCCATTTTTACGAAAAATACAGTTCTCAAGCAATGTAAACTTTAAAAAGTGAGCATCCCTAACTTTGGTACTTCATTTAAGTCCATAACGTCATTTTGTAGACCTATTTCTCTCCTCATTATTTTACAGTTATTTTTAAATAAAATGCCTATAATTATTGTACTAGCAAACAATTTTAATTATTCAGGTAGTAAAATCCTCCAGTATGAAAGCTGTGTAGTATTAAAGAGTAAAAAAAAAAAAAAAAAATAAGTTTTACATAGAAAACAGTCTTATATTAGTTCATTAGAAGGCCTACAGCATCTGACACTATCTAACATTAATAACAATGAAAAGCTTACTCTCAGGTACCCACTTTTAATCCAAACAATATATTTTCCCCAAATAACCATATGTTTTTGTTCTGACTGATAAATATCGCTTGGAGAACTTCAAAGTTGTTTACTGTCCCTTCTTTTGTTTACAATGTGTTATCTGTAATCCATAAACCTAATGAGTCAAATGTAGAACTATAAAGTTTGGTGATTTACTTCCAACCATGGTTCACTGATAATCCTGTTACATTTACTTTTCAGCTTACACATCACCGCGACAAAGATAAAAGCCAACTATCGAACTGAAATTAGAAAGTAACATATAATAAATAAGATTTAGACATACATATTCCTTAGAAGATTTATTTATCTCTTGCAACGAAAAAATGTAATATGTTTTCAATCTTAATACTGTATTTCGTTAAAACGCCTTGGCCAGTCTGTAACAACGATCATAGACAAGAAAAAAATATTCCAGGCAAAGATACTGTGTAAATCTGGAACCCTCAACAAAGCAAAATTAGAAATAAACTACTGTCTACTATTGCTTCTAGGAATTGAAACTGCGAGAAATAAATTTGTTTGGATATAAGCACTCAAAAATCGATGGCTATTTCTACTTTACGAATAATCTTCTCGAAATAGTCGACCAAAGACAACAAAATATTTATCATAACAAACAACTTAATATTTTATTTGTTTTTAGTTTCTTTGACAAACTAAGTTTATTTGTTGATAAACAACATATAATTATGTAGCATGAAAACTGCAATACAAGAGAATGTTTATCCTAACCTTCCTTTCCTAACCTAAAAAAAATCACTTCACGAAATCTATACTGCACGTGAGAACTGCAATACAAGAGAGTGTTTATCTAACTTAACCTAACCCTTATTTCCTAATCTAAAAACATCTCTTTATGAAATATATACTTGGTAGTTCGTAGAAGCTCGTTCCCTCGTTACTGATCTAAAAACGTATTTCAACAATAGTTCTTTAGACTTGACATTTATGAATTCACTAGTCATTTAATTGATAAATGAACGTTGAGGTGACTGAAACATTCATTTACCAGTTTTTCTGTTTCATTCTCTCAGAAACAACATGTTCATTATATGAGCAATCAACTCACTGCAAAATAAGTAAGGAGGCAAATATAAAGTACCATTTCACCTAACATGGTGTAGCTTTTTAAATATTCTCGAGTATTCGTTAAGATCTGTTACAGAAATGTGGAACAAATACAGAATGACCTACTTATAGAAGTATGTTTGGGTATTCTGTACCGAAAGGGATAAGCAAGACAAGCAAACGAGAAGGTGGACCAGAAGGGACCTGTTACACGCCACAGAATAAATAAAACGCAGTACTCCATGTGTTGTGATTGTCGGCTCCATCTTGACAGCCACCAAAGAACTAGCCGCTGACCTTCCACCTGGCACTAGAGACTGACCTTCTAGCATTGTACGTGTAGGCGGTGAGTTCACATGTTGAAGAGTGTACAGACCGTGCAAGAATCTCTCGAATCCAGAGTTATCTTTCGTATGTTTTTTTATTCTGTTTTAGCTTATTTCCTTTATGATCTTGAAAGGGAGTTGACGTTAATTATTTTAAAGTTATCACCATGAAAATGAATCTCAACGCGACCTAAAAATAACAGTATATTTCATGTTGTATACAGTTGACACGTACGTATGCTACTTTTCATTTAATTAGCTTAATTACTGCTAGCCATTTTGATAATGTCAGGTTTGGAAGATGTCGAATTATTTAAATATATTTGTGTGTTAATTATATTAGGTTTACATAACATAGACAACTGGCCAAATATTCTAAACGCCGGGATTTTTATTAGTTGTTCTACATGTGTGGTCCATTAAGAAGTACACTACAAAATCAGTCTTTGTTGACTACTCTGGTACGATTCCCTGTCTAATCATAGAGCTTCATTAGTAAAGGAAGTGGTAATGACTAGGGATCGTAAGACGAATTTGTCTTGCTGAAAAACTATGCACACTTTTTCAGTTACTTCCTATTTTAAATCATGGAAAACGATATGATTTTTGTGCAACGTTTTTAATATCTGTCATTAGTGTATGCACGTTTTGTGGACGTAGATGCAAGTAAATGTGTACTATCCTAAAAAATATACTTCCAAACTGTTAATATCTTAATCTTAATAATAACAGGGTGTTCAATAAAACTGTTTCAATAATTTGGGATGTTATTGTACCCATAAAATGAGCAAAAAATATCATATAAAGGTATGTCCTAAAACCTTTAGTTTTCCATCTATCTGTCTTTATGCGTTTTTTACATAAAAACTCATAACTTTAGATCCACTCAAGGTAAAAGTGTGAAACTTCATGATTGTACAACCCTATAGTAATTATAAATGTATGTTTTTTTATAACAAATAAATCTTCACCGTTTCAAAATGAGGGGCGTTTAATCTTTTCTAACTTAAATATCTAAAATCTGACTAATTTTACAAATAAAATACAAGGATAATGTTTTTTAGTAAATATTATTATAATATTTTCAGTGTTTATTTCAACAAAAACGGATAAAAAACAACTGAGTTATGATGCAAAACGTAAAACAATGTTTTACAGCACTAACCAAAGGCTAGTGCGGTTTTAAATATGTGTATACTTTGAACAGCTGATTTCATGTCAATCTGCTATTTCATATGAACAGCTGTTTATTTATGTTATTATTATTAGGTTTGGTTTCCATTCCAATTCAGGAGTGGTTTTGAATGGACCGGTTGGCCTGAGTTACATTTTCTTTGGTGATTAAAGCTTCCTGACTCTGCAAGTTGTTGATGGACCTTAGTAAAAGTTGTATGACAAGGTATCACACGATTTGTAAACATCAAATGCATGTCTGCCATTTCTGAGTTGGTAAAGTTGTACATTACATTATCTGCCATTTGTTGTTAATAAAAGGAAACTATGAAAATAATAAAAAGAACTACCTAAGAAAATAAATTACAAACACTAACTAATTAAACCTAACAACATAGTAAAAAACTTTATAGATACACTCACAAAATATTGTACATGACAGTGTTCTTTTTGTTACTAATGAATAATGCCAATAATGGAAACCAAACCCAATAATAATAACATAAATAAACAGCTGTTCATATGAAATAGCAGATTGACATGAAAACAGCTGTTCAAAGTACACGCGTTTTTAAACCTGCACTAGACTTTAGTTAATGCTGTAAAACATTGTTTTTCGTTTTGCATCATAACTAATTTGTTTTATATTCGTTTTTGTTGAAACAAACACTGTAAATATTATAATAAGATTTACTAAAAAACATTATCCTTGTATTTTATTTGTAAAATTAGTCAGTTTTTAGATATTTAAGTTAGAAAAGATTAAACGCCCTCCCTTTTGAAACGGTGAAGATTTATTTTTTATAAAAAAAAAAATCATTTATAACTACTATAGGGTAATACAATCATGAAGTTTCACACTTGTACCTTGAGTGGATCTAAAGTTATGAATTTTTATGTAAAAAACGCATAAAGACAGATAGATGGAAAACTAAAGGTTTTAGGACATATCTTAATATGAAGTTTTTTGCTTATTTTTATGGGTACAATAACATCCCGAATTATTGAAACAATTTTACTGAACACCCTGTATAAATTTGAATTATGAACTACCATCA
Organism: Stictocephala bisonia; assembly: GCA_035578905.1. Taxonomy (NCBI): domain Eukaryota; kingdom Metazoa; phylum Arthropoda; class Insecta; order Hemiptera; family Membracidae; genus Stictocephala; species Stictocephala bisonia. The sequence goes on from JAQJVL010000873.1 coordinate 68,754, forward strand.
CGTGAAGCTTCTCATTCCCACCAGTATAAAGAAATCATAGAAGGTATAGAAAAACTTAAGTAGCAAAACTATGAGAACAAACAAAGTTGTTAATATATTTGGAAAAATTGAGGTCTAACTAAATGAACAAAAAAGAACGTAGACAAACAAACAAATACGAACAATATAAATCAAGTCACATATATTAATCTCTGCATTCAATGTATTTTGAAACCTAACTGCTCGTGTTTACGCCTCTCAAGAAGTCTTACATATTTTACCGGTTTCTATTTATCGGCCGTAAAACTGTCACCTAAATCTACTTACAACTAGTAAATGTCTGCAGTTATTTCAGTACGCTATGTCCACCTTTTATTATTGATAGACAATAACTCTGTGGGTCATCGAGTCATTTCATGATCACGCTAATCTTCTGATAAGAGGCCGCGGTGTTCTGTTCCTTTTCGCATTCGTTGTTCAATCTCTTCCAATTAATTTATGCATCCATCCTTAACTGATTTGTTTCCTAATTATAACCATCAAAGTGTCTGATAAACTACATAGTTTTATTAAAGATCTTGATTGCTCTTTCAAGTTAAGAAGAACTTATCTGCTCTGTTCAAGTTAAGTGTATTACCCAAACGGTGCAGCCTTGGAATAGGGGCTTCCATCAGGTACAGTACTTGGTAGGTTGGGATTGTACTGAGAACAAGAAGTGGGATGTTGTAGAACTTGAAGCTCGGAGCTTGAATAATTTAAGAAGATCAGGGCAGTCAACTTGGCCACAGAGGATCTTCTGTAGGAAAACAGCATCCGCTAATTGCCTTCTCGTAGATAGTGGGGTAAGGTCTAGATTGACTGCCAATTGTTCAACAAGAACATCGAAGTAATCAAAGTCTAGTTTGATACCAATGATTCGGACAAAGCGTAGGAACTATCTCAGAACGATCAATCTGACCAACAACGTAGGGATTCCCAACAACACAGCAGTATTCCAATGTTGATCGAACAAATCGAACAAAGGATTGGTAAAGCATCTTCAAAATCAATGATGGTAGTTGATTGATATCACATATGACTTGACATTAGCTGTGAGGATAGGCCTGAGATTATACTTCATAAACTAGTCATTAAGCTTATTTTTTGTAGTGGATGTTATGTGCTTATTTGGATGGTTATTAAAATATTCTTTCAAACCATTTTTGTACAGCATAACATCATTATGTGTATAGGTTATTCACTTATTAAAAACATTCGTTTTTGAAAAAAGTTAAACATTTTAAAGGGACAAAGTCTTAGACTTCTACAACAAACGACACAATTCCTTCTTCTAAATACCCCGGAATAAACAGATAAACATCTTCCAAGAGACTTTGAGACTGCTGTATTCTGACTTTTTTTTTAATAACTTTCCTATATCTTCAAGTGAAATCTGTCCCAAAATCGTTTAAACATAAGTTAGAAAACATGCTTGTTATATGGGAACAAATTAAAAAAGTTTTAGCAGAATCTGAAATGTATACTTATTTAGTGATGTTTTGTTTATTCTTAGTAAGAATTTTTGTTTTTTGTAATAACTTTTTCGGAGGTCATGAATAAATAGAATTATTTAAACTTGTATTTATTTTCAGGAACAATTGTATGGTAAATTTTTCGCACATCAACTAATAAAGTATTTGTTTTGATAATATTAAACATAAAACAAAGGTGTTGTAATAAAAAAATTTAGAATTCACGGCAGTATAATATTTTTATTTTTCCAAGATTAACACTTAATGTAAAGTATATGAGAAAATAAAATAACTGTAATTAAGTTTATTTATAAAAATCCTTATATTATTCAAAGCAATAATATATTTATAAAAAAAGGATATGGGATAATATTTTTTGATAAATTAGACTAGTTTAATGTATTAAAATAGATAACTAATTTGTCACTTCACAGCTGACAGTTATAGTCAAATTAAAATTGACACGTAAATTTACTAAATAAACAATATCAATTACTGTACAAATAAATACACATTATATTCTTAGTATGTTTCAAACTATCACTTACGCCTTACAGTTTGATGTTTGATGTATGTTAATTCGTCTATTGTCTAAGACTTTACATACATTTACATTCTACATTGAGAACCAGTAAAAACTCGAGTATTCAATTAACATAACCAAATTGATGATTTGAGATATCGCTGATTGTCAATAAATGATTGATTGAGTGGTATCAATTCCACATTAATATCAGTTGGATGATTGATTTTCGTCACACAATAAATTCGGTACGTTGAAGTCTTTTAATCACTTATTTGTTACTTTGAATTCGGAATACTCTGTGCTTTCTTTGTGTAGGCTGAGTTGTGTAGACTTGTCCTAATGTACGCTTGGTTGCAAGACAAAAACAAGCAACTGAAGCATTATTAAACATGTTAACAAGATAACAATAAATATGATTGTGGCTCTATTATAATAAATCAGTCTAACAACATATTTTCACGACATTCCGATAGATATTGGTGACAAGCACGATGCTAGGGATCCTAGCGGCCAATCCGCAGAAGTGCGTATCTCTGCAATACTAATGGTAAAGCAGCGTAGTTGTGCTGGCTGGCTACCTGGAGCGCTAGTGTCGCACTAGCTCCACACCGCTGTAATGGAAGTGTCGCTACTGTCTGTTATTATACTGTGTTAAGAGTATAATACCTTGCTTAAGAGACTGCCGAGGATGTCGACCATGTTGGTTTTAATCCCATAAGAACAATTTTATTTGTGAATCCATATTTTTTCGTTATTTATTGACAAACGCTGTTTATGAGGTTTTGTTTTAAACGTGATCATATTGCGCATTGGGTTTGTTTTTTATATTTTGAAAACGTCTGCCTAGTTTTGAAAAATAGATGAAAATAAAAACTTCTAACTTAACACTTTTTCTATAAAATTAATTAGGAATTAGTAAAGCGATTCCAACGCGAAATTTCATTCATGAGCAAATACTCTTTGTTTGGAAAAAATCCTTTTAAAAATAACTGTTTAGTTTGGATACGCGTGATCGTATGTCCGGTTCGAAAATAAAATTGTACTTATGGCATTAAATCCAACATGGGCGATAGCCTCTGCAGACTCTTAAAACTTGGCTGAAAGCCACCTTATGATTGGTTCATTTAGTTGCCAGTTGTTAATAAAATAATCAGCTAATTCGTCCCTGTGACGTCACAGTCCACTGCGTAGCCTCGTTGTGATACCTACCTATGTTGTTCTAGTTATAAAAGGGATGTGTAAAAAAACATTTGTGTTTTATATAGCACATGTAGAGGTTCCAGCGGCAGTTGCCTCGCTTCACGGGTGTCACTAACTTCCGCTGTCAAGTTCAATTTCTTCAAAAATCTTTAGTTGAAAAAATAACTTTTACGAACCGTGTGGGTACAAGTTACTTTAATTGCTAATTATTTTTTACATTATTATTCATGTGTAATGATATTATTAATTATTGTTGTTTGAATACTAAATAATGATTTAATTTAATAGTTCTAAGTCGTTGGTGTTAATCACGAACCAATGGCCTCTGCTGCTCATGACGTAAAATGGGCGGACCTTAATTTTTTCATTTAGTTGTGCTTATTAACAGTAAACATAATGTTTACAAGAGGTGTAGCCAAAGTTATTTATACACTACACTTAGATATACTAAATAATTAACAAGATAAATAATATAAAGTAGATAACAACCAACTGGGAAAAATAGAACATTTTGAAAAATATATACACAAGCAAGCATAACACTTTATAACTTTATAAGCAAAGCAAATTATAACACATACTAAAAATATGCAATTATATAAACAAAGAGTTTACGATTACAACAATATAGCATCAAATTTACCGAAATGGAGAAAAAAATATAAATATAATAAGGTTAATAAACATGCTAAATATAAAGATATACACAAATAAAGATTGGTATTGAGAGCCCAATTACATTGTGTCACTCATAAATCAAGAACTTAAACTTAGCTGCTCTGTTCAAGTTAAGTGTATTACCCAAACGGTGCAGCCTTGGAATAGGGGCTTCCATCAGGTACTTGGTAGGTTGGGATTGTACTGAGAACAAGAATTGTGATCTTGTAGAACTTGAAGCTCGGAGCTTGAATAATTTAAGAAGATCAGGGCAGTCAACTTGGCCACAGAGGATCTTCTGTAGGAAAACAGCATCCGCTAATTGGCCTCTGGTAGATAGTGGGGTTAGGCCTAGATTGACTGCCAATTGTTCAACAAGAACATCGAAGTAATCAAAATCTAGTTTGATACTAATGATTCGGACAAAGCATAGGAACTATCTCAGTACGATCAATCTGACTAACAACGTAGGGGTTCCCAACAACACAGCAGTATTGCAATGTTGATCGAACAAGGGATTGGCAAAGCATCTTCAGTGCTTCAACGTTAAGACCATGTTTGGATGCTCTTATAATAAAATTCAACTGTCTCAGAATCTTGTTACATATATTGTTGCCGTGGAGCTCAAATTTAGGATAGTGGAGAATGTTACACCTAAGTTTACGTCATCACGCGGCCTAACGCTCTGGTTGCCATGAAAACTTGTTTATGTAATTACGTAGTGGGGGAAGTATTAGTTTCACTTGCACCACTCTTTGCATCTCACTCGCACAAGTGTGATGAAAAGGAAATACCGTGATTATAATTTGTCGGTAGCGTAGTTGGTTGAATCCCAGCTTCACGAGCATAAGGTTCTCAGTTCAATCCCAATCAGAGTCGTAACACATTTTGAAAGCGATCAGCTGATAGCCATCGACTGTTAATTTGTACTGGGCTATTAATTAATGACACTTTCTAAGGATTTCTCGGCCTTAGTTTGTAACAATATCTACATTCACTCATCTACACTCATTCGAAATCCATATTCGCCCATATCTTGACGATCGGTGTTTTACGAATAAATAAAAAATAAATTTACTCTACAACTATTTAGCAAATATCCCATAAACTAATCTGACCATTTATCTACTGCACATCTATGAACCAAGGTTCCAGCGTATTGCACTTATATCGTGTGTTATATATTCGATATATATTCTGTACTTTTTCAGATCGAACCGAAATAAATCATGCTAAAACTGAAGTTTTAAAGTTTGTAGAAAATGAATGAAAGCATTAGGATTTTTAATTGACAGAAAATTAAATTTTGTACTTGAATTTGGGACTGATTTGATCTATTTACTAAGTAAAAAAATTCTATTTTAATGAATTTTTAAAAGTGTATTAGATAAATCAAAAATAAAAAAAATTAAACTACTATTTCGTATCTAGATGACGATTTATTGCGGTTTAAAGGGTCTGCTCAGTTCATAAATGACAAAGGCTCTAACAATGGATGACTTTAAGTGAAATGAGGGCGTGTTAACGAATTGTGTGTAATTCAGTAACAGTGGTTGTGACAGTCGTGTCACACTAATTGGCAACTTGTATTGTGACAGCTCATCCTTGCAGCAGTGAACCCACACAGGTTTAAACGGTTTGTTGTAGAGACGAGATCACGCAATGCTGAATATTCTACAGGATGTTCGTTTTATAACAATTTATACATTTGGAATTATAATTCAATTAAATAAAAACAGGTTTGCTTTAATGGTTGATAAATGTTTAAAAATAGTTATGACGAGATTAATTTTGAATTTTTAAAATGGTAAGCATTTTAACAATGAATAGTATTTTATATTATAACATTCATCACATTCTTTTTTCAATTACTGAAACCTGACGAATGACAAGTATGACAAGAATGATTTCGTTCTTTACTATACATTTTTGCACGTATTTATAGCTTCAAATATGTAAAAACACAAAAAGGCAAAAACTATTATCTATGACAACCTAAGTACATGGATTTATTAAGGTGGTTGACTGTTAAGCCTGAATTTACTGTCAAAGATAATACAATTTTGTGAGAATATGTGAAAAATTGTTATGAAAGAACTTGTGTAACTTATTTCAACCTTTTCAAGTGAAGTTAGTACTGCCAATAACTACGTATATTAATAGATGACAAACTATTTAAGATTTCATATAGTAAGTACTTCACCAGTTTCATATGGTAAAATTAAAAAAACGTTTATAACCAAAGCATAATTTTAGGTTAGGTTTAAGGGCACTAGGCCAGGAATTAGTATATTGGAGATATAGGACATCAGCAAACTTACCTTAGAAGATAAGTTCACTAACATCAGAATAGTAGTCACAAACAAAAAAGAAACACAAAATCACACAAATTTTCTGTGCCACTGGCACTTTCTTCAGGTGAGTGAAGAGCTAAAGAAAGCCTCTTTCTTTTGTGTTTCTTTTGCGCATGTTACTACTACTCTGGTGTTAGTGAACTTTTCTTCTAAGGTAAGTTTGCTGGTGTCCTATCTCTCCAATATACTAATAACGAAAGTATAAGTTAACGCAGACCAATCATACATCCGAATATGCGAAGACATACGCAGACACAAACACAAGCTAATCTAAAATCCTGTTTAAAAACTACTGTAGGCTAATATAGTATCCCTCCCTCCCTTAATCACCACATACATGTACATTGAGCGTTATATATCATATTCCCAACTATCATGAAAGTACAGTGATATTGTACCACCCACTCACCCGTACAAGTACAGTGGGTAGGTGGGTCAACACCACTGTACGTGTATGGGAGGGTGTTTGGGTCAGTATTACCGAACGTGTATAGTTGGGCGGGTGGGTTAATATCTGCGTACGTGTACGTGTAAAGGTGGGTGGGTGCGTCATTACTGTATAATGCAATCTCTCTGCCTGATAATGATAGATTTTTGTCAAAAAATATGTTTGCTTTACACTGAGCTAAGCTTATACCTCCTGAGCTAGGGAGATCTAACAACACTAACTATGTGGGTTTGGAGCATGTCCAATAACTTATTTGGTGTTATTGTATGCCCTTGAGTTGAAAAAACAATAACAAGATAATACGTTCCAATTTTCTGATCTCTATATTGATAGTCAGAATCGCAATTTTCGAAGTCAAGGTAAAATAACCCCTTTTTTCAAACAAAAATGTTTATTCCCTATATTTAGTACATGTCCGGTTGGTTCGACATCAACATTTGTGATTCACAGAAACCCATTTCCTATGCTTCCTCACAATTCAAGGTTCATTTTGCAACACCTCCTGGACTCCCCCCCCCCTAGAGGAGTCCATGGTGTAAGTAAGTTCAATGGTTGTGTGCTAACCCGTCCAGGTGCGATCTCGTCCAGGACCTAAATTCCTGGAAAAATGTCAACTAGTCCAGGAGGGTTTTACGAATCAGTGAACAGAGTCCCCCCCTACGGGTTCGTTACCTGCCCAGGTATTTGAGTATGGTTCGTTGGTCCTGCCTGCTGACCTTCTGACATACAAGTGATACAGCAGTCAACTGATTTTTCCGCCACCTGTCTGAGTGAGGGTGCAACAAACACATAGCTATTTATACTAGTGACGTAAAAGTAAATACAACTATTCACGTAATGGAATTCATAACAATGCAAAGGGCGCAACAAAGGTATTTGTGTATGGGCTATCGGTATACGAAGAAAAGGGAGTAGAAGTCTGGTGAAGAGTGGTGTTGTGTTTCGCAACCATGTGCTGGAAAAGTGATTTTTATGTGCATGTTCACTAAAATCTTTTACTAAAACTTCTTCTTGTTTAGCCAATAATATTTAGAACAAGTTTAACATGCAATTTTATGTATTCCAGAATTATTGTACTGTATTTGTTTTTATTATTTATAGAATAATTATGTTGCAGCATATTTTTGACGCTGTCTTTGTTTTTTATGTACGTTTATATCCCTGTTTAAAAAATATCATGTAAAGATTTGTTAACATCACCATGATAGGTCATAGGAATGTGGTTATTTTTGTAAATAGTTTATATAAAATATTAGTATTTTGTCTTCCACGTTTTTAATTGTATTTTTATTTTTTAAATTTATTATGTTTAATTTTTTTAATTTTAAGTGAGATTATATTAACATATTTTTACTGAGCATATATTAATTTGCAAATTGTTATAAAAAAACTTAAGTGTATGCAGTTAGAAAAGTAAAAATTAAGTTAATTTTATAATACTGATAGCGTAGGACACCAGAGGAACCAGATGTACGCAATTTTAGCAAAGCTAGAACTTTGTGAGTAAATAATTCATTGAGTACAAATTAAGCTCTACTCAAATTTGTTGGCCTATGATAAACATTTAGACTGGTGCTTTTTGTACTAAGTTACTTGGCTATTATCTTACGATGTTTAAAAATGAGTACAATGAGCTTGCCTGCCACTCACTAACCATGCAGAGCAACGTTCTCTTGCCAACCCGGAGCCTCCAGCCTGGACAACAAATGAACGTGAGACACTCCAGCGATCACCAGAACTGTTGGCTTTTATACAAAGCCAGGCTTAAATCCATGATGTAATATTGAAATAGCCAAACAATCCAAGTGATTACGAGCAAAGAAAGAGGAATCAGAGGTCCCTTTCTTATGGCCGTAGCGAATGACTCAGTGGCTGTTATAAATTTATTACAACTTACGAACAGCTTTATACATCTGTAGTATTAATTACTACGTTTATCCTTCAGGATTTGGGGAGAATAAAGTAAGAGACAAGGTGCTGGCTATGTAATACCATTGCAAATTGGAAAAATAACTATACGACACACTAACTTGACACACATTCAGCGCAATATTGATTGCGACCTCTGTTTATTTATTCCTGTGATATGGGTTACTTACTAATAGACCAACTTAACCACTCTAGTAACTCTATATCTAACTTCTGCTATCTACATCGGAAACAAACAGCTAACAGTGGATTTCCACCCGTTCTACGGTACGATCGTTACGTGTTTAACTGTTACAACTATATTGATTGGTAAATATTGTCTTTATCAAATTATATACAGGGTGGAAAAAATATGGAAACGCTTTCACAGCAACGTTATGTTTTCCATAGATAATTTGATCGTTTAATTTTTTTAAGCTGTGTTCTATAAAGTATAATTTTTGATCAGAATAATTTACTTAAAACCATTAAAAAGCGGATAAATAATATTGTTAAAATTAGTTACTTTGAAATTCAAATGGCCACTACTATAGAAAGGATAAACCTTTCGAAGTTCGGTTGACGGCAATTAATAACTCTTGAATAAACCTTTCATTTGATACCAAATTCGACCTATGCTTACGTTGAAGATTTTCGTTCAACTCCTCGTGGGCCGTTGCCCAGAAAAGATGAAATGTCACTAATTGTGTCAAAAAGTATGTTATTTGTAACCACGATCATGTACAATCACTTTTACAAGTGAAGTCATACAATAGTTGTGAAAGCGTATCCATATTTTTCCACCCTGTACAGGGCTTATACCTCTTATAAAATTAATTATATTTTTGTATTAATAAAAAATTATCTAATATATTTTTGAGGCTAGTTATTGACTTAATTATGAAAGTTGAAATTAATTATCACGAAAAATTACTTTTTCTCAATATTTTTGTTACGCTATAGAGTAAATTATACGAATACAAACGTAAAAGATGCGGCAGTCAGGATGGTGAATTGAAAACAGCCCGCGCGTGGTTCTAAATGAGTAACCTCCACGCGTCATATATCAATCAAACTGCGCGATCTATCATCTGACTGCTGAAGCACTGCTAATGTACATTCATCTTATCTGACCATTGACGTTCCGTCGAAGACTAAAATATACAAATATTCGTTATTAAATGGCAATTGATCGGTCAAAATTGAAAATGCTTTTTTATCTCCATTTACATGAATCCTACTGCATAGTACTACATAGAAAACAAGTTAAGTGCTATCAAAGATGTTCTCATCTTTTTAGTTCCACATGATTTCATTATTTTAGAATTAGCTCTTTTCGATATATTGTTTAGATCTTTTTAGTCGCACAATGATTTCATTATTTTAGAAGTAGCTCTTTTCGATGGATTGTTTTGTTCTTTTTATTCCCACAATGATTCCATTATTTTAAATGTAGCTCTTTCGATTGATTGTTTTTTCCTTCCTATTCCGGTCACTCCACTTTCTAAACAAATCTATTTTGCCTCCATTTATTCATGTTTGAAATGTCAGTTTGTATCATAACTACTGCTTTTAAGTTTTCCTTTATTTCGGTAACCATTTAATAATTTCTCTTTGACCCTTCTTCAATTTGTTAACTAGTGTTCCATTCTTTCAATACACCCACAACATTTGGATTTCTCATTTTCTTCATTTTCTTTGTTTTCTCATTTTATTTTTGATTTGAAAGTATACTTGTATTTGATTATTTCTTCTTATTCTTTAATTTGTAAGTACTTTTCAGACAGAAAGCTCAATTTATTTTCAACTTTAAAAGACCGCATTCCTGTATAATTTCACAGACATTAGAATCAATCCAGAACTCCTTTTTATTTTCCTCTATTGTATGGTCAGGAAATAAAAATTTTTATATATATATATATATATATATATATATATATATATATATATATATATATATATATATATATATATATATATATATATATATATATATATATATATATTTTTTAGTAAGTTTTAAACCTACTTTTCGGTATTTTTTAAAAGAATTTAATTTTTGTTTTAAATCAGTGGACTTTTTTAATTAAAATTGCAGGACCATAAGTAAAATCTAGACGACTGACTTTAATATTAATTTTACCTAGTTTTATGGGTAAATATCCATTTTTATTTTTCCCCCGCAATTTATGAATAAAATTGTCCAAAATATTGCAGTGATAAATGTCATTTTATGTAGCTCCATTTTTTATTTCATATGGTTCAAACATATTACACTTCCGATAACTCCAGATTTTGCCATACATGCTTGTTGATTATAACTCTTTTTGATTTTAACGGCACACATGTTGGTGTTGATGTTGACTCTAACAGCACACATATTGATGTTGATGCTTGTTGATGTTAACTCTAACGGCACACAAGTTGATGATGATATTTGTTGAAATTAACTCTAACGGCACACATGTTGATGCTTGTTGATGTTAACTCTAACGGCATACATGTTGATGTTGATACTTGTTGATGTTAACTCTAACGGCACACATGTTGATGTTGATGCTTGTTGATGTTAACTCTAACGGCACACATGTTAATGTTGATACTTGTTGATGCTAACTCTAACGGCACACATGTTGATGTTGATACTTGTTGATGTTAACTCTA